>JBBDGP010001717.1:0-527500 GCA_037952835.1 Lithobates septentrionalis | reverse complement strand
ACTTGAACCTGAAAAAAGTAACAAAACACAAGTGAGAATAGAAGAGTAAATCTCAAATGGAAAGTAGTAGTGGTATCAATAAATGGTCCGTCTAATGATGGACAACCTTGTGTGAACAATAAAGGACAAAAAAAGGAAAAAAGTCTTGACAACTAATGTCCCAAAAGATGAAGGTTTGTGGAGAAACCAGGGAGTCCGTCAGATGATAGGCATCTTCATGTGGGCAATCAGAGACATCAAATGTTTTGTTGACAGCAAATATCACAAAAAAGGAATGAAATGGGTACTCTTACCAGAGCATGTGGATCTAGATGTCAGCGACATCAGATCAAACAAGCATGAATGGGAACAGCACGAGGTATCCAAGGATGATCGACAGGAAAACTGGAGCAGATTCAGGTGTCCACAGATGGCGGCATCTATCCGATGAGCTTTTCACAGATGGAACAATCCTTGGGCCAGTAATGGCCGGATCGGTAGAGTAAACACGTTCGTGATGGAAAATATGTGGAAAGAAAAGGGGGCTCCAGATAGTGCAGATCAAAAGCAACTCTGGTTTTATTTGCATAAAAGTAGCATACAGCAACTGTAAAATGTGATCACAATAAAAACAATAAAAATAAAGCAATGTGGGGAGCAAAGAAGCAAGGCCTAAATAATGCAAATAAAACCAGAGTGGCTTTTGATCTGCACTATCTGTGTGCGAACATGCCGGAGCTCATCCTTAGCCGCCGCTGCCACCCCTATTCAGGCGTCCGACCCCTTTACGGATGCTGGGCGTCTGAATTACAGCAGCGGGGTGTTTTTTTTGAAGCACCTGATTAGAGCCATAAGCTCTAATAGGCTTCAAAAAAGTTGGACTTGGAGGGCAAAGCATTGCGCTCACAGTCCACCCAGATGTGTTAGAAAAGCAAATGAATATTTGCTTTTCTAACACTGAATCTCCTCTCTGCCAATCAGGAAGGATGGGTCTAATACCCATCACGTGATTGGCTGAAGGCACAGGCGTATTGGACGCCTAGCAGAACGGAAGAAGAGAGAAGGGGGAAGCGTGGAGGACACAGGAGCTGTCCGACAGCTCGCTGCCGTCACCAGATGGGGTAAGTGCCGCCAGACAGCAGGGCGGGCGGGGGACACAGTGGGTGCATTTGATGGGGCACAAGTGGCTGCATTTGATGGCACAATGAGGCTGCAAGCAATTGTTTTTTTTAAAAGTATTTTTCAGTTTGTTTGCGCCCCGCTAAAAATTTTGAGCACCAGCCGCCACTGCTGTAAGGTGTCCTAACCTCCCCCCCCCCCCATCCCCAAGCATGCGCTGTGTAGCCAGGAGTTGTACAAAACAACCAGGAGTGGGCAATACTGCTTAAAACTTTGCCCAGTACAGCCAGGGTACAGTGCAGCCAGAGGTTGTGCAGTACAGCCCACAACTTGCAGAGGTTGTGCAGAGCAGCCAGAAGCTTAGTAGTCCTCAAGTTGTTTTACAATATCAGGGTATCCCATGCCCCCATCCCTATCTAAGTTACTGCTTAAGTTGAAACACTAACAGAAACCCCCTGACTGATTGTTAAGCCAGGGGAAGAAGAATGCTGAAAATGCGGTGAGCCTGGCTGTGTATGCTGTAAGTTGGCAAAATAGGCCCAAATTGACAGCAGTGCCCCCACCCCCCCCGGGAGAAACGCACACCCAAAATAATCTTCATCAAGATTCCTCCTGTCCTACTGCTGCTCCCCTTGCACTTGCCAGCTATTCCCGGCTGTCAAAATGACAGCTGGGGGTTTCTGTGTAAGGGATCATTCAGATGGGCAAACCATACTGTCCTCCGATCTGAGCCGCTGTTTGCTGCATGTGAATCCACCTTGGAGATGTGTGCAGGCAGCCCATAGAAGCGTACTGTATGCTGATACAGTCGCATGTCAAAATCTGACACGCGGGAAGGAGTGGGTGAACAGATCCGAACGCAGACACTGCGACATTTGTGATCGCAGCCACCAGGATTTTTACATGATTGTGTCATCTCTGGACTGGCATCATCCCAGTCCAGGAGTAGATGGTGACCCTGGATGATACCTGAACAAAGATGGCTCTGCCTTTCTGGGGGGGATATAAAGCCATTGTCAGCGGGGTTCTGTGATCTCCGTGAGAGGTAATACCTGGAATTTTAGGTTGACCTAATATTGAGCACACTGCACTCAGTGCCGGGACAAGGTCATCTAGAGCACAGGGCGAACATGCCAAACTGCGCCCCCCCCCCCAAGACGCATGAGCATTATATGTCAGCAAACCCCCCCCCCCCAAAAAAAAATTGGGGACTAATCTGCATGCTTACCCCCTAAGCATAAATTCCCCCTCTTTGCAGGACAAACCCACCCCCCTGCAGAAATTCCCCCCTCCCAGCACAAATCTTTTCCTTTGCCCCCCCCCTCCATGCTCAAATCCTCTCTCTCCACAAATCACCCCAGCACAAATCGATCAACCCCTCAAAAAAATCACTCCTCCTAGCACAAATACTCTACCCCTCAAATCCCCCCCCCCCCGCACAGTACACATCCTCTCCCCCACTGCAAATCACCCCTCCCAGCACAAACTCTCCACCCTCCTAGCACAAATCGCTCCCCCTCCTAAATTTCCCCTCCTAACACAAATACCTCACAATCATCCCTACTAGCACAAATCCCCCCCCCCCAAAAAAATGATCCCTCCTAGCACAAATCCCCTCCCCTCTCCACCATATCACCTCTTCTAGCACAAACCCTCAAAATCCCCCCCTAGCACAAATCCTCCCAAATCGCAAATCCTAGAACCCGCCCCCCACCCCCCATTCCCTTTCCAAGAACAATTCATACCCTCTGCTGCCCCCCAACACAAATACCCTCCCTTCAATCTCCTTGCAGTACCCCCCCCTCTCATGATACCACAGTGCCCAGGGCAGCCCCCCCTCCTGCCCACCCCTTGTCCCGGCCTTGACTGCATTTACCACGAAAAACATATCTGGGTCCCACTTGTTTATATCCGCCGCAACGACTGACTTCTCAGACATCAGATATTATCAAACGTCTACTGATGCCAACCCAGCTCCCGCACCCCCAGTGCAGACACCATCTGGGTGTTGGGAGTCAAAGAGCTGCTAATCTGTATTCATTAGCCCACCTAGGAACCAGAGGGTAGAAGAGTTGCTTATAAACAGGTTATCGTTTACACCGGCGTTCTTCTTTAAATCCTGGTGCCAGTTCGGCTCCAGATGCTGTAATGGGAACTCACTTTTCTAAAACCCAATAAAGAGGGACCAGAGGCAGGGTGGGGGCAGAACACGCACCCCTATTACTCCAGCCCAGGTACTCTCAGTAAAGGAAGAAAGAGAACTCTGTCGCCCTCTGCTGTGCTCATTACTGTATTGCAATGCAACCCATTACAGAAACACTTCCCTGACCAGCCTGGACCATTTCTTAGTACTGATAATATTGGAAGAACTTACAATAGAAATCTACAGCGAGCACAAACACTTGTCCAAGTGTTATTTTTTGAAATTTTTTATGTGAACTTGAATTTTTATGTGAACTGTTTAATAATCAGCAACATGCAGCTGAGGTCAGATCTCTAATGGGAGAGGTTCAATGCAGGATAGCGATTTTTCTGGAGTTCTACTTTAAGGTTAAGTTCAGACGTCTGCCGGGTGGCCACTTAAATGCTGACACCAACCTACCCTCCCACCACCTTCACCACCCCCTACCACCATCACCACCCACCATCACCACCCCCTACCACCATCACCACCCACCACCTTCTTCCTTCTCCATTCAACTGCTAGGAGGAAGTTTGAGTTGGTTAAGATTTGGAGCTTACACTGGGATGAGAACACTCTCCCCGCTTCCATGTACCTGTGACCAATGACCCCTTTCTCCCATGGCCACATGGGAGAAAGGGGTGTGACCACATACTACCCATGCCTTAGTTGAAGTCCTTAGGGACGAAACGCGTCTGGCTTGGCTTTCTGCTTCTCACATTGCCCCCCATTTTTACTCTGTGATCACAGTTTTTATTCTTATTAATTTATGCTGGGTTTTAGAAATAAAAAACCCACTTTTTTGACCTACACCATATGGAGGCATTTTTTCTTTGCATAAACTCCCGGACGAGAGTTCCTTTGTGGTCCAGTTCTACCTCCTGCACCTAAGTTCCAGTCCTGGTGTTTCCAACATCTGAGGTCCGGTTCAGCGACTGACTACAACACCCTTTGGAGTCGTATTTGGAGGTCCTTGGCTCCCTGGAGTCTCGTTGATCTGCCGATTCCTGGCATCCTTGCCTTTATGACTCAACGCTGACATTCGAGTCCACCAGTTCCGGTAAGAGTAGATATACTTTCCCTGTTTTTTGGTTGAAGATGCACCACCTTTGATGCCCTCATTGCCGGAGAGTGCCAGTGTATTACACCTTTGATTAGCCACTATTTGGTGGACTCACATTGGTCCTTTTTAGGACCTTCACAGGCATTGGACTTTTCCACATTTCCATTATTTTTGTATGATTCATTTTTTATTTGGCACAAACATGTGCATATGTGTTTATTTCTCAGCGCTACAATTTATACCATTTACCCCATACCCAGAAGCAGTGCCGAGACAAGGTCATCTAGAGCCCAGGCAAAATTCCCGCCCCCCCTAAAAAAAAAATTAGGCACAAATTTGCATGCTTAGCCCCTAAGCATAAATTTCCCCTGTTCCCAATACAAATCCGCCCCCCTGCTGAATTCCCCTTCCCAGCATAAATCTCCCCCCCCCCCAACTCAAATCCTCTCATTCCCCATATGCCCCCAGCACAAATCCCCCCTCCTAGTACAAGTCCTTTACAAATCAAATTTCGCCGCTGAGCACAAATCCCCCCCCCCCCCACTCTAAATCCCCCTTCCCAGCTCAAATTCTCCCCAATCCCTCATCCTAGCACAAATCCCCCCCCCCCCCCCCAAATTTCCCCTCCTAACACAAATACCTCCAATCATCCCTGCTAGCACAACCCCCCCCCCCAAAAAAAAAGTCCATTCCAACAGAAATCCCCTCAAATCACCACTCCTAGCACGCCTCCCCAAATGTCCCCTCCTAGAGCATTTCTTATCCCCTGACACCCTCCCAAATACCCCCACCAACACAAATTCTCTCCCCAAACCTCCTTGTGGTGCCCCCCACCTCACATGATACCACAGTGCCCAGGGCAGCCGCCCCTCTTGTCCACCCGTTGTCCTGGCCCACCCCGGAAGTACCAGGTATTTCTCCTGGCAGGTAAGTAAAGGTTGCAGGGGCCCCCACTTAAGTACACCTGTTATCTTGCCCTGTGTAGACATAGCATTGGTCGGTTTTACTTTTCGTGGCTCTCCAGCTGTGATCTTACCTATAGTAGTGATGACGGTCCCAGCGAAGAAGAAAGAGTTGCTGAAGTCCCAGTTGCTGGGGTTGCTGGCGTTCCCTTTGGGGTTCAGTCCTTTCTCCCAGGCCTCTGTAATGATCTGCGTGAATAAGAATTAAACAATGTGAGAAGCTGCAGAGGAGGGAGCGGATTTCCCCTAAATAACTCGGGAGAACTGGGTGTGGGGCTTATTCACATACTGGGTGCCCTGTCTGCCATCTTTTTACAAACTGCTGCAAGCTTATATTAAATCAGTTTTTGAGGGGGGCGGGGCAGGTAGGTTAGGGTTGCCACCTGTCCAGGATTCACCCGGACAGTCCGGGGGTGTGAATCGTGTGTCCAGGTTTCAGTCCGCCTGAAACCCGGACACATTATTCAGACCGGGCTGTGGCTCCCCAAGTAACCGTGATAGTCACACACAAATCTGTTGCCGTCCAGGAGCTGCGGGCGACTGTCTGGAGGCAGGTTTGGCGTCACTGAAGGGTGGGGCAATCATGTCAGTAAGAGAAATTTGGCAACACCAACTGTTCGCATGCCGCATTACTGCTCTCCTTGGGGCACCCAAATGGGTCCCAGATCTTTTATAATCTTCTAGTGTTTATTTAAAAAAAAAAAGTTGCCCTGTGCCGCTAAAGTGTTTGGGTTTGGTCTGAAGAAACGGTGGCAATGCTAAGGTAGGGTGAGGGGGGTGCTCAGGTAGGGTGGGGGGGCTCAGGTAGGGTGTAGGACTCAGGTAGGGTGGGGGGTGGGAGGCTCCTTTTATAGGGACAAAGTTACAACTTAGGGCCTACATTTTCACTCAGCCCACCCGCTATCCCTCATCAGTAAACTCTTGATTTGGGAACATCAGCTGTAGGCTTCTTTTTACACGTGCTGCTCTGTTTCGTCACCTTCTGCTATACAAATAAAATGTTACACACAACAGACAAGAGTCAGAGCAGCGACCCTCATTGAACAGATCAGTCTGAGCTTTCCTTAGAGCAGGCTGCTACCACTGTGCTACCACTGTGCCATAGTGCTCTGGGAATCCTTTGTTACCCTTTCGTAGACTGTAGGCATACAATAAAAAAAATAGGTATAAATCATCAGTTTAAAAATGTATAAACTATAAAAAAAATATCTGCGGAAACAATACAATGAAACACTCAGTTGTATTCAGGAGGAACCTCCACCTGTATCCAGGTGTAAGATCTCTTTATTGGAGATTCCTTTAGTTATTATTCTAGGATACCAAAAAGTTTTTATCAATCATAGGAACAGAAAAGAACAAAGTATTATTTGAAGATTATAACTATACCATGTGGCTTACATTCCAAGATTCCCTCAGAAAATGTAATCTCTTTGTACTTTACAAGTATCTTTGTACTTTTTTTTTTTTTTTACATTACATTATTAAGCAAAAGAAACATTCAAAACTTTAGATCAGATGTTATCAACCAGAGTTTCTCTAGAGGTTGTTGGGGGTTCCTTGAGCTGTGGCTGATTGACCTCCCATCTGATGGTGCTGAATAGTTCCATGGGCAATGCCACATGGCAAAGCCAACAACATGACACAAATGCTAATTTTTAGCTGTCTGTAAATCTATAAAGATGGCATTCTGACCATGTAAGGTTCATTCTTCCCACTGACCACCAATGTAAGGAGCTTAGTTTTATAAATGGTTCTATATTTAGGATGTATCTGGTCTATAAACCAGAGGCTCTGGATGGACAGTTGGATAAATGGCTTTATATTTAGGATGTATCTGGTCTATAAACCAGAGGCTCTGGATGGATAGTTAGATAAATGGCTCTATGTTTAGGATGTATCCCATCTATAAACCAGAGGCTCTGGATGGAAAGTTTAATACATGACTCTATATTTAGGATGTATCTGATCTATAAACCAGAGGCTCTGGGTGGACAGTTGGATAAATGGTTCTATAATTAGGCTGTATCTGGTCTATAAACCAGAGGCTCTGGATGGACAGTTGGATAAATTACTCTATATTAAGAATGTATCTGGTCTATAAACCGGAGGCTCTGGATGGACAGTTGGATAAATGGCTCTATATTTAGGATGTATCTGGTCTATAAACCAGAGGCTTTGGATGGACAGTTGGATAAATGACTCTATATTTAGGATGTATCCGGTCTATAAACCAGAGGCTCTGGATGGACAGTTGGATAAATGACTCTATATTTAGGATGTATCCGGTCTATAAACCAGAGGCTCTGGATGGACAGTTGGATAAATGGTTCTATATTTAGGATGTATCCGGTCTATAAACCAGAGGCTCTGGATGGACAGTTGGATAAATGACTCTATATTTAGGATGTATCCGGTCTATAAACCAGAGGCTCTGGATGGACAGTTGGATAAATGACTCTATATTTAGGATGTATCCGGTCTATAAACCAGAGGCTCTGGATGGACAGTTGGATAAATGACTCTATATTTAGGATGTATCCGGTCTATAAACCAGAGGCTCTGGATGGACAGTTGGGTAAATGGTTGGGAGATCTTTGCTCTTTCCAGGCTTTCCAGGTTCTCATGGGCTGCCCATGAGAACCTGGAAAGCCTGGAAAGAGCAAAGATCTCCCAACACAGAATTCGGATCGCTTGATCTTTTTTCGACTGATCCGAATTCTAATTATTCTGAAAAGTTGGAATTTGTTAGAAAACGAATAGACGAAACAAATGTTAATGGATTTCAACTAAATTTGTTACTATTTCATTTGGAGATTCGGATACATCCGAGTCCCCCGAATAACCAAAAATATGTCCGAATTTGCATACGGACCGAAACGAATTGCACATGTCTAGTCTAAAGGTTTTTGTTTTTTTAACCATAAGTGCTCTCCCTCAGCCCCCTTAAATACTTACCTTAACCCGATGTCGATCCAGCTCTGTGATGCTCTCTCTTTCTCTCCTCACAGGCTCAGAGACAGCAGCAGGAGCCACTGGTTCCTGCTGCTGTCAATCAAATCCTGTAAGGAGGGTGCAGGGCTGTGCTGTGTGTGTGTCAATAGACACACACATCCCGGATCAAGCTGCTTAACTGACTCCATTGACTTTAATGGAAGATCAGTCAGCAGGTTGATGAGCTGCAAGCTCCTTACCACCAAGAGCATTCTCACTAACCACATTCTTCCCATGACCACCACCAACCAATACCAAAGGGTATTTTTCCTACTGACTCACGATTATTTGGTCTTAGAACGGGTTCCCCAAGGGTTCCTCTGCCTCTGCGGTAAAAAAAAGGTTGAGAAAGTCGGCTCTAGACTGAGGCCTTAATAGGGTGAGGAATTTTGTGTGCCAAAATTATTTTACTTGGCTTCTGACAAGACAGTATAATCCCAGTACTATCCTCTGATAACAAAGCCTTGTTTTTCCAAGCCTTTGATTAAAAGAGGTATAGACATTTCAGAGGGACCGTCATCCTCACAGAGGCAACAAGCTTGCCTGGACTATTTACAATAATCATTACTATTCAAACGTGTCAAAAAATTGGGTTGTATCTCATTAATGTAATTGTAAAGCTTTATTTTTCACTTTTTTTAAAATAGTAAACATGTTATACTTACCTTCTGTGTGCAATGGCTTTGCACAGAATGGCCCCAAACCTCCTCTTCTGGGGTTTCCCCGATGGCACTTTTCCTATGGTGGCACTCGTGTGGCGCACTCCTGATCCGGGATGTGTGTGTCTATTGACACACACACAGCACAGCCCTGCACCCTCCTTACAGGATTTGATTGACAGCAGCAGGAACCAGTGGCTCCTGCTGCTGTCTCTGAGCCTGTGAGGAGAGAAAGAGAGAGCATCACAGAGCTGGATCGACATCGGGTTAAGGTAAGTATTTAAGGGGGCTGAGGGAGAGCACTTATGGTTAAAAAAAAAAAAAACCTTTAGACTAGACATGTGCAATTCGTTTCGGTCCGTATGCAAATTCGGACATATTTTTGGTTATTCGGGGGACTCGGATGTATCCGAATCTCCAAATGAAATAGTAACAAATTTAGTTGAAATCCATTAAAATTTGTTTCGTCTATTCGTTTTCTAACAAATTCCAACTTTTCAGAATAATTAGAATTCGGATCAGTCGAAAAAAGATCAAGCGATCCGAATTCTGTGTGAAGAAATAGCTGGTAGTTAAGAAGCGGCCTGTGAAGACGCCATTCCCACGTCCTTAACAACCACGAGTCATCATTTGTTAGCGGGCTTCCCCACGACAGATGAATGTAAAGAAAAGAATGCTGGCATTGCCCAGCAATAGAAAAACATTTTAAAAAGCGGCGTATTGCCCCCCCCCAGTCCATACCAGGCCCTCACATGACGTGCCTGGTACGGACTGGGGCCTTGCCTATATAAGAGCTGTCAAAGCGCAGAGTGGGCAGTCAGCGGGAGTCCTCCCAGAAGGTGGCGAGAGAGTTATTTTTTCCGATTTTTCGGGTCCAGCAGGCATTGTGATTGATGATGGATTTACATTGGGGGGGGACACTATTTTTTTATTTTTTAATAAAGGACTTTGACACTTTTTTGGTGAATCGGTAGGGGTACGATGTACCCGATACTCATTCACATGGGGGGGGGGCAGATCTGGGGGCCCGCTTGTTAAAGGGAGCTTTCAGATTCCGATAAGCCCCCCACCCACAGACCCCGACAACCACAGCCCAGGGTTGTCGGGAAGAGGCCCTTGTCCCCTTCAACATGGGGACAAGGTGCTTTGTGGTAGGGGGGCGCAGAGCCCCCCCTGCCCCAAAGACCCACCCATCAATGTTGAGGGCATGTGGCCTGGTATGCTCACTCCCCCCCTTCCTGACCTGACAGGCTGCATGCTCGGATAAGGGGATGGTATGGATTTTGGGGGGGACCCTACGTTTTTTAAACATTTTTCTATTGCCTTCATTCTTTTCTTTACATTCATCTGTCAGTGGGGAAGCCCGCTGACAGATGATGACTCATGGTTGTTAAGGACGCGGGCGGCATCTTCCCAGGCCCGCTTCTTAACAACCAGCTTTTTTTCACACAGAATTCGGATCGGTCGTTTGTTTTTCGACCGATTCGAATTCTAATTGTTCTGAAAAGTTGGAATTTGTTAGAAAATGAATAAATGAAACAAATTTTTATGAAAATGAAACAAAATTTAACGAAAACTAAACAAAACAAATTCCATAAGGAAACTAATTAGTAACATAACGAATCTGAGACTAAACAGAACAAATTTTTCAATTCTGCACATGTCTACTTCAGACCAACTTTAATGGTCGTACTTCATTGCTTCTCTGGTATACGAACATTTAAAAAAAATGAATTCTCACTTGAGGTGAGGTTTGTGCTTGGACTTCTTATCCCTGAGTCAACTACCCCAATAATGCATCTAAACTCTGATCCTTATCTATATAGCTTAAAGCTGAACATACACAAGTAGAATTTGGTACGAAAATTTAAATAAAAATTTGCCAAAAAAAAAATTGTGTTTTGATTGCCATGCCAATGTTTTGAATCCTACCTTCAATCTCAGGATGCACCTGCACATTACAAAAAGCGCAATGTTTCCCATTGTGTTTGATTGCCATGCCAATGCCATGCACATTACAAAAAGCGAAATGTTTCCCAAACAAAAACCACATTTGCAGTCAGAATTTAGAATTTTTTTTCATCCTTCGGAACATAGAAGAGCGACGGTAGAAAAAAAAAAAAACAAATGGTCCATCGAGTCGCTAGTGACAACTGTCAGGTCACCTGAGGCCAGCGACAGATGATAAAATTCATGGCAATGTGAGACCAGGCTCCTTAGGAATGGGCAAGGGCAAGGGAAGACCAGCAGGAGATTATGTGAAGGAGGATTTAGACTGAGCACAGACATGACAAGCCTTAACATAGTCCTTGACATCGGAGTGGCGAGGAGGCCACCAGTAGTGGAAGACTGATGAGCAGGAAGGATCGGAGGAACCCAGCAAGATCCGCCACCTTGGAATCATGTCCCCAGCAAAGGATCTTAGCTCTTAGCTCAGTGGGGATGAAGGTCTTGCCAGGAGAAATTTTTGACTCCAGGGTGGTGGAATAGGCAAGAATGCATGAGGTCGGAATGATCGGCTCAGGTTCAGGGGTTGGCTCCTCATCCAAAGTGTCAAATGACCTAGAGAGAGCATCAGCCCGACTGTTGCAGGAACCTGGTTTGTACGTAATCGTAAAATTAAAACGGGAGAAGAAAAGGCTCCACCTGGCCTGTCTGGGATTCAGACGTTTGGCATTCCGTAAGTACTGCAGATTTTTATGATCAGTGAAAATCGTTATGGGGTGAGGGGAACCCTTCAAGAGATGACGCCACTCCTCTACGCCAATTTAATTGCAAGAAGTTGCCGATCACCAATAGCATAATTTTTCTCTGCCTGAGAAATTTTTTTGGAGAAGAAAGCACATGGTTGACATTTCTTCTCAAAGGACTGAAGAAGCACAGCTCCCACCACCCATTGAAGAAGCGTCCACTTTAACAAAAAATGGATCCCCAGGATTAGGTCTCCTCAAGAGAGGTCCTGTTTTAAATGCAGAGACAGCTTCAGGGGACCACTCCTTGGCATTCGCACCCTTCTCGGTCAAGGCGATAATGGGAGAAGCAATGGAAGAGTAATTCCTAATGAACTTCCTATAATAATTTGTGAACCAAAGAAAGCGCTGTGTGGCCTTGAGGCTGGCAGTAAGAGGCCAGTTGGTAATGGCCGAGACTAAGCATCCCAAAAACAGGACCTTATGCCGCGTACACACGGACGGACTTTTCGTCTACAAAAGTCCGACAGCCTGTCCGACAGACTTTCAACAGACTTTTGTCGGACTTGCGGCGGACTTGCGGCAGACTTTCTTACGAACGGACTTGCCTACATACGATCACACAAAAGTCCGACGGATTCGTACGTGATGACGTACACCGGACTAAAATAAGGAAGTTGATAGCCAGTAGCCAATAGCTGCCCTAGCGTGGGTTTTTGCCCGTCGGACTAGCACACAGACGAGCGGATTTCTGGGTCCGGCATAGTTACGACGTAAAGATTTGAAGCATGTTTCAAATCTAAAGTCCGTCAGATTTGAGGCAGGAAAAGTCCGCTGAAAGTCCGCTGAAAGTCCGGGGAAGCCCACACACGATCGGATTGTCAGCCAGCTTTAGTCCGTCGGCGTCCGTCGGACTTTTGTAGACGAAAAGTCCGACCGTGTGTACGCGGCATTAGAACATTCAAAAGAACATTTCTCCAGCTTGGCATACAGATTATTCTCTCTAAGGTGTACAATCCAGACATGGTTTCTGTGGAGAAGCAGAGTTTCCGAAAAGATGAGAATGTCATCCAACAAATTGATACAGCAGATCCCTGAAAATGTTGTTGACAACGTTTTGGAACACAGCAGGGGCATTACACAAACCAAAAGGCATAACCAAGTATTTGTAATGCCCATCCCTAGGGTTAAACGCGGTTTTCCATTCATCACCTTCCCCTATCCGGATCAGATTGTAAGCACCTCTGAGATCCAACTTGGTAAAAATGGAGGCACCTTTCAACCTGTTGAATAGTTCAGATATTAAGATTCAGGGATATCGATTTTTGATTGTCACCGTGTTTAAGCCTCGATAGTCAATGCAGGGTCTTAAGGTACCATCTTTTTTGGCAACGAAAAAGAACCCTGCTCCCGCAGGCGATGAGGATTTCCAGATGAACCCCCTCGCTAGATTCTCAGCGACATACTCTGACATGGCCTGGGTCTCTGGAATGGACAGAGGGTAGGTAGGGCCCCTGGGCAGAGTTGCTCCAGGAACAAGGTCAATAGTACAGTCAAAGGGCCAATGAGGAGAAAGCACCTCAGCTGGGGGTTGAGGCCTTAGGTAGGATAAGGAAGGATATCCACTCCTGGTGGAGTATCCCTACCGACATCTTAACAGGGAGAATCTGGAAGCGGATAGGGCCCCCTGGAAGAACAGTGCCATCAATGGCAGAGACCACCAGTGGCGTAGTGAGGGGCGAAAGGGTAAGCTTCATAGAAGATGCAGTTCTCCAGTCCATAAAATTGCCAGCAGCCCCGGAATCCAGATATGCCAAGATCGATTGAGAGGAAGCGCCTACATGAAGGGACACTGAAAGAAGAAGACGAGAAGGTGATATTTCTGGGTCCAATACTCAACCTTCCAGATGTATTAGACTCGAGACTAAGCGAGCATGAGTCACGAAAATGCCCCTTGCCTAGCTGGCAGAAGATGCTCCATAGGACGAAGGGAGGGGAGCTCAGACTGACTAGAGACAAAGGAGTGCTGGCGTCTTTTCTCTAGGGACCCCTCCTGAAAGCGAAAATCGATCTGGTTACACAAGGAGATGACATCGTCCAGACCGACGGGGATGGTTCTTCCCACTAATTCATCCTTCACTCGGTCAGAGAGGCCATGTAAAAGGTTGCAAATAAGGCCCCATTATTGCAGCTCAACTGTGCCGTTAGTATGCGAAACTGAAGAGCATACTGTCCCACAGAAGAAGATTCTTGGCGAAAACGTAGAAGGGCACTGGCCGCTGAAGAACCCCGACCCGGTTCCTCGAAGATATTCCGAAAGCACTTCAGGAAGTCAGGCAGGCTAGAAACCACTGGATCATTCTTCTCCCACCGGGGGGGGGGGGGGCAGCCCAGGCTAAAGCCTCACCAGAGAGGAGGGAAATAATATAGGCTATATAAAAGGAAAAAGAGCAAAGGGCGGGACTTTAAATGAGGCACACGGAAGCAAATACAAAAATTGGGTAAAAAGCAGGTTTTAATATATTCAAAATAGTCATATATTTACATAGTATTATTGCACATAGCTAATATTAATGCTCTATATTTCATCAAGATATACATTCCAACAAGGACTTGTTTGCAAATACATGAATAATTAAATATCTAATGCCGCGTACACACGAGCGGACTTTACGGCAGACTTTGCTCGGGGGACTTTACGCCGGACTTTATGACGGACTTTCCGAATGAACGGACTTGCCTACACACAATCCAACAAAGTCCGTTGAATTCGTACGTGATGACGTACGACCGGACTAAAATAAGGAAGTTCATGGCCAGTAGCCAATAGCTGCCCTAGCGTGGCTTTTTGTCCATCGAACTAGCATACAGACGAGCGGACTTTTCAACCGGACTCGAGTTCGATGGATAGATTTAAAACATGTTTCAAATCTAAGTCCGTCCAACTTTTGAGCAAACAAAGTCCGCTGGAGCCCACACACGATCGAATTGTCCGACGAAATCCCGTCTGCCGGGCAAAGTCTGCCGTAAAGTCCGCTCGTGTGTACGCAGCAAAAGAGACACAAATGATATGGAATATGTGAAACATTGCTAATTGGAAGGGGTTGCAAAGAAAAAAACACAGATACAGATGGAACGTCCATACATGATTATTAATTGTGTACACCTATCGGTAGTTGTAATCTCTACGCATTTCGGGACCTTATAGCTACTCGTCAGGAGAAAAACCGCAGTGATCACCTATGGGTATGGAAAAACAACCATATTTTAAAAAAAGGGGTTTTAGGAAAAAAAGGTGGGCAAATGATTTATATGTAAGTTTGTGGGTCAAATGTACATATGTGAGGGACATATTTTACATTTGCCCACCTTTTTTTCCTAAAACCCCTTTTTTTAAAATATGGTTGTTTTTCCATACCCATAG
Source organism: Lithobates septentrionalis (assembly GCA_037952835.1). Lineage (NCBI taxonomy): Eukaryota > Metazoa > Chordata > Amphibia > Anura > Ranidae > Lithobates > Lithobates septentrionalis. The sequence continues at coordinate 512,431 of JBBDGP010001717.1, read as the reverse complement.
GTGATCACTGCGGTTTTTCTCCTGACGAGTAGCTATAAGGTCCCGAAATGCGTAGAGATTACAACTACCGATAGGTGTACACAATTAATAATCATGTATGGACGTTCCATCTGTATCTGTGTTTTTTTCTTTGCAACCCCTTCCAATTGACACTTCAATGTGTCACATATTCCATATCATTTGTGTCTCTTAGATATTTAATTTTTCATGTATTTGCAAACAAGTCCTTGTTGGAATGTATATCTTGATGAAATATAGAGTATTAATATTAGCTATGTGCAATAATACTATGTAAATATATGACTATTTTGAATATATTAAAACCTGCTTTTTACCCAATTTTTGTATTTGCTCCCGTGTGCCTCATTTAGAGTCCCGCCCTTTGCTCTTTTTCTTTTTATATATTGAACCGGGATGGAGGAGGGGATTTGAACGGCCCCTATAACCTCATTTAAAGTCCCAATTATTCTTCTGTTTTTAATCAAATAATATAGGCTACCTTTGCCCGATCAGATGAGAAGTTTAGAGGCTGGAGTTCAAAGTGAACCCCCTACAGGCCTTGGAGTCCCCAGAGAAATGGAACGGAGCTGGCAGCTGCAGCGACTGTGTGGCTGCGACTGGAATAGGTACAGCCGCCGATTGCGGTTGCTAAATTGGGGTTCCTAAGCTGCTCGAAGCGGGAAGCCAAATCCTGGAGGAATCGCATCACCTGGGTCTGATTAGATTCCTGGGTCTCGAGTCTAAGGACTATGCCCTGCAATGGATCATCTGTGGGTAGCGGCACGTCAGCTGGGTCCATGTCTAATCAAACTGTCAGGTCACCTGTGGCCAGGTGACAGATGCACCCCGTTGGGGTCAGGAGTGCACCGCTGAGGTAGTGGACCCTACGGATGACTGCTGCGGATGGAGCTCTGGGTGGTTCAGGAAAGTAGGTACTCTGGAGCACCAACAAGGATCACAGTGGGAGCTAGAACATGAGACTTCTCAGGGCGCGGAATCTAAGAGCCAATGGGTGTTCACCAGGGCCCCTGATGGTGGGGATGGACTTTCGCTGCAGTCTGGCTCCAGGTCCCGGCCTCCAGGGTCTCCCAGCTCACGCTCATGGTTGACTACTGGAGGATAGAAAGGAAGCAGCAGACCGAACTAGGATAGTCAGGAGATAAGCCCAAAAGGTCAGGGCAACAAGCAAATAGGGATAGTCAAAGAACTGACTATACTACTGAACTGATATAAAGATCTATATAGAAGAATGAGGACCTCATTCCTTCTGCTGGTGACCCCTCTAGTGATATAAGGATCTATATAGAGGAATGAGGACCTCCTTCCTCCTGCCGGTGATCCCTCTAGTGATATAAGGATCTATATAGAGGAATCAGGACCTCCTTCCTCCTGCCGGTGATCCCTCTAGTGATATAAAGATCTATATAGAGGAATCAGGACCTCCTTCCTCCTGCTGGTGATCCCTCTAGTGATATAAAGATCTATATAGAGGAATCAGGACCTCCTTCCTCCTGCCGGTGATCCCTCTAGTGATGCATCCTAGAATTCTATTTGCTTTTCCTACTGCGTGGCCACAGTTCTCACTTTGCAATCATCTGAAACAAGCACTCTAAATATTGATTCTCTGTAGTGCTGGTCAACACGGCAATATTGTACTCTATACATACATACAAAAACAGCGCTCGCAAATGTATTTGTGTGATATAGTAATCTTCAAACCCAAAATAACCTGTTGCAGCTGCAGAATAAAAGTACTGTACTTTAGTGATATATAACCGAAAAAACTGAGCTAGCAACTTACTAAAAATAAAATAAAATAAAATAAACTGTGACGAAACCAAAACATAAGTACACTATGAGAAAAGTAGTGAATGTAAAAAAATGTATAAAAAGATTAGATGTACACCTTGCACAACACACCAAGTGCTGAGTGGAATCGTGCACGAATGCACTAACAAAATAAATACCTATAATGTGATGAAGGATAAATCAAAAATATACATGGTATACAAGTGCAACCGCAAAATGATATAAGTACAGTTATCGCTACACTGATACAAAAAATGGATATAAATATATGTGTTCTCATGAATTCGCAATCACAAATGACAATGAAGCGAGCCTCTAAAAAAATGCCAGGTGGGATAGTGAAACATAAAAGTCAGCAATACCAAGATTTGCAAACTAAAGAGTATCTATTGAATTGAAAACTCCTTCATAAGAGAAACAATTGTCAGACTTCCAGCTTATTCATCCATATGATAAAACAGGGCAGACGGTATACTGATGTTAAAGATGGTTGGAAGGAACCTTTTGAGGACCACAAGACTCGTGTTCCACCAAAAGAAAAAGAAAAGGCATATAGTGTAAAACCTTAGGATACCATAGGGTCACCTGCGCATATGTGCGCTACTCACGGGACCGGCATGCAGAGCAGGCATTCAGATACTTGGTCGGTTCGCCGCTGACCGGCGTGCGTTCCTTTGATAACGCCCTGGGGGAGGGGCAAAACGCGTTGACGCAACATCCTGCCTACGTTTGCTAAACCAGTAACCAGTGACATCACTTCCTGGAGTTGGTGGAACGCACGCCGGTCAGCGGCGAACCGACCTAGTATCTGAATGCCTGCTCTGCATGCCGGTCCCGTGAGTAGCGCACATATGCGCAGGTGACCCTATGGTATCCTAAGGTTTTACACTATATGCCTTTTCTTTTTCTTTTGGTAGAACGCGAGTCTTGTGGTCCTCAAAAGGTTCCTTCCAACCATCTTTAACATCAGTATACCGTCTGCCCTGTTTTATCATATGGATGAATAAGCTGGAAGTCTGCCAATTGTTTCTCTTATGAAGGAGTTTTCAATTCAATAGATACTCTTTAGTTTGCAAATCTTGGTATTGCTGACTTTTATGTTTCACTATCCCACCTGGCATTTTTTTAGAGGCTCGCTTCATTGTCATTTGTGATTGCGAATTCATGAGAACACATATATTTATATCCATTTTTTGTATCAGTGTAGCGATAACTGTACTTATATCATTTTGCGGTTGCACTTGTATACCATGTATATTTTTGATTTATCCTTCATCACATTATAGGTATTTATTTTGTTAGTGCATTCGTGCACGATTCCACTCAGCACTTGGTGTGTTGTGCAAGGTGTACATCTAATCTTTTTATACATTTTTTTACATTCACTACTTTTCTCATAGTGTACTTATGTTTTGGTTTCGTCACAGTTTATTTTATTTTATTTTATTTTTAGTAAGTTGCTAGCGCAGTTTTTTCGGTTATATATTAAATATTGTACTCTAGGTACAATCTCTATGGTTGAAAACGATCGTCAGTTTGACTCCACTATTATGCCCCGTACACACAGTCAGACATTGATCGGACATTCCGACAACAAAATCCTAGGTTTTTTCCGACGGATGTTGGCTCAAACTTGTCTTGCATACACACGGTCACACAAAGTTGTTGGAAAATCCGATCGTTCTGAACGCTGTGACGTAAAACACATAAGTTGGGACTATAAACGGGACAGTAGCCAATAGCTTTCATCTCTTTATTTATTCTGAGCATGCGTGGCACTTTGTCCGTCGGATTTGTGTACACACGATCGGAAATTCCGACAACGGATTTTGTTGTCGGAAAATTTTATATCCTGCTCTCAAACTTTGTGTGTCGGAAAATCCGATGGAAAATGTCCGATGGAGCCCACACACGGTCAGAATTTCCGACAACAAGGTCCTACCACACATTTTCCATCGGAAAATCCGACCGTGTGTACGGGACATATGGAAATCAAACAAACTTTTCGAAAACATTTTAGATTTTAGACTAAAAATCTACTGGTGCATGGCCAGCTTCGACCTTTTACAATAGTTCAAGTTGATGAGCTCCTCAGCCTCACCTATTCAGAATAAAAAACGATATTCTGCAGTCACATGATGCGATGCGGGGGGGGGTTGGTGGCGGTAATTTGTAATCTTGTTTACTTGGCGAGATGTTCGCTCTGTTTGTACAAATTGACAAATTGTTTCTTGGGGCTTGGAGTAAACACAGCCGGAGATACCGCCTGGCATCCTGCCTGGGTCAGCGGGCACACTGGCAGCTCCAGAACCATCATTAGTACCGATTATCTGAGTGACCTTTCTGAAGGAAAATGTCAGACTAAGAACATTTGCCTCCTATCTGTGTAACATTCACAGATAGATATGGCAGAATTGTAAATGATCTGTGAAGTATGGCATTGCCTGATTTAGCGGAATAGTAGCAAACCCATCGTATTTTGGAGCTGCTTTTACAAATCTTCCCGGTACACCATAAGAGGAACATTTAATGTCCAGGAGCCTCCATATCATCCATCAACCTTGTGGACTGATCTTCCATTGAAGTCAATAAAATCAGGCTGCACCTCGAAGACTGGAAGGAGCAAAGGTCTCCCAACCACTGGACATTTGTCTGGTCAGTATGACTTCAGGGAAAGGGGGCCCAAAAAGTACGGGACAGAATGAAAAAAAATCAAGAATGAAGAAAATGATCCCTTTATACCCTTCTGGCCAACTGTTAAGTGCACATATATTGCCTAAATTAGAATCATATACCCAACTGTATACCCAGAGTCACTGGTTTATAGACCAGCTACATCCTGGTCTTCCATTAAAGTCAATTGAGTCAGTCAGGCTGCCCATGTGCAGAACCTGGAAAGTCTGGAAAGAGCAAAGATCTCCCAACGATTTATCCATCCAGAGCCTCTGGTTTATAGACCAGATATATCTAAATATAGAACCATTTATCCAACTGTGCATCCAGAGCCTCTGGTTTATAGACCAGATACATCCTAAACATAGAGCCATTTATCCAACTGTCCATCCAGAGCCTCTGGTTTATAGACCGGATACATCCTAAATATAGAACCATTTATCCAACTGTCCATCCAGAGCCTCTGGTTTATAGAACAGACACATACTAACTATAGAGCCATTTTTCTAACTGATTTATTCAGAGCCTCTGGTTTTTAGACCAGATACATCCTAAATATAGAGCCATTTATCTAACTGTTCACCCAGAGCCTCTGGTTAATAGACCAGATATGTCCTAAATTTAGAGCCATTTATCCAACTGTCCACCCAGAGCCTCTGGTTTATAGACCAGATACGTCCTAAATATAGAGCCATTTATCCAACTGTCCACCCAGAGCCTCTGGCTTATAGACCAGATACATCCTAAATATAGAGTCATTTATCCAATTGTTCCCAAGACATAAGCAGGTAAGTCTATCTCCAGATAAACCTAATGAGACTACAACTCCCTCTAATGCATTCAGTATGTTTTCTTTTTAAAACCCCTTTGGAGCATTATATACATAACTAAGTCCGCCATCTGGTCCCACACTAGAGGTCCAGCACTGCAGATGTACCAACTGAGCAGCCAATAGGAAGTGTCCACATCACGCAAGTGATGAAATGGACACATTAAAGGTAACCCCAGTTTCTGCACATGTAGACTGGAACATCTCATGATGATGGATTTACGTGAGTAAAAGAACAGCATGGATTTCAGCTTTGAAGTAATAACCTTGCTGTGAGTGAAATGTAGGAACTGCCCCGGGCTGCCTGATTGTTATGTTGACCCTCAGGCTTCAGTACTGTCTGAGCAACTGACTCAGAACAAGTATGCAGATCAGAAAAGTCAGAAGACCTTCTCTAAATACTTTTTCCAAGTCACGAACACCAGTATTGAAGAAAGAAGGTCACAATGGTAACCAGGCAACTAGAATTTGTAGGAAGGGGTCTGTAATAGCTCCCTCTGTGTTTTTCCGGTGACAGGTTTACATTAAAACGTCTGTAAAGCCAAAACTTTGGACAGATATCAGGTAGGAATATTTCCCTTCACCTCCTCTTCTTACGATAACCTGCTTTCTGTCTTGTGACAATGGCCACCATGACCAACAGAAAGGATGAATCTGCCCAATGGGACATAGACAGCAATTAAAACTTGACAGATGTTCTAACCCTTACCCATTTAATACAAAAAAAAACTTAGTCATAGTTATCAATTATCTGAACCAGGGTTTCTCAACTAGGGTTCCTCCAAAGGTTGCTAGGGGCTTCCTTGAGATAAGCTCCCACTGACACCATTGCTTATTTTAGCCAGCTGTAAGGTGGTCATTCTTCCCAATGGCCACAAGTGTAAAGAACATTCTTCCCACTGACCATCACACTAATGTATCATGAGTTGCAGATGTAGATTTTTAGCAGAGGGTTCCCTGAGACCGGAAAGTTATTTCAAGGGTTCCTCTGTGTTGAAAAGATTGAGAGGCTGTCTACATATAGTGGCCTTTACCATCATTTAAGATATGAAATTTATTGCCATTTGTTGGACGAAAACTCTACAAAACAATTCGTACCTGTACAAATTGTTCGATTGCCCTCGCATCCAGGCAGGTGTAATTCTGAAGGAAGCTAAGTTTGGCAAGCTGGAATTCATCTCTGGATTTGGCTTCGGCTTGTTTCTCTAGAATCTGGAACATCATGGCGCCCACGAAAAGATAAACGAAGTAGCCCAGGGACAGGGCGACTCCTAGCATGGTCTGCCGGCTGCAGAGGAATATCTGACACATGGCTGAAGCTTCTGGACCACGATGGAGGCTTATCTACAGACCATCCTGACACCGGTGTGAAGCTGTTGGGTGTCCACCAAGGTTTAATGATCGAAGAGCTTGTGTTACCTCCTTATATTTGTCAGGAATGGTGCTCCGTCTTGTTGGCTTGTCAAACAAGAGGACATCATTCCCATCTTCGGAAGTTGGGGGAAACAAGTGGTGAAGCTCGGTCAGACCTTATAATAGGTTTTTGTTGTAGAAGAACATGGAAATCATCTGGCCTCGGGCAGCGAGGTCTGCCTTCTCTCTCTGCCTTCTCTCTCTGCCTTCTCTCTCTGCCCTTCTCTTTTTGCTCAGATAGACAATCTGGAGAAGTTTTGTGTGTTCCAGATAATGGATCATCTGCCTGAGAAGAAGATAACGTGACTTCCACATCACCCAACTCAGAAGGAAGCTGGTTAATCTTTAGCTTTGAAAAGTCATGGCTCATAGATTGACTTCATTGGAAAAGCCGCAGAAGAGGCTAAATACAAATAGTCACACTGGAGTTTCTGATAAATGTGACATTTCACGGACAGATATACCGCAGCCTCTCTTTTAAAGCTCAATTCCAGGAAAACAGCTAAATATGCAGATGAAATGCATATATGGGGGGGGGGGGGGGGGCTGTTTTACCTGGCAAAGAATTTGCATTTATGCCCATCCAGTTCTGAGATTTACACAGCTCTGTAGCATAGTGGAGCCCTGCAGGGCAGGAGACCTACATTTTCTCTGCTGTAGTTAAGTGGCTCTGACAAGCCTGATTGGCCAGTTTACGTCAACGCAGCAGACCATTGAGCTCATCTCTCAAAAGTGAAATATCTAAGATCTCAGGGATCTGTTTCTATAAGATTTTCTTTAAAAGTGAATTCATAGTTTTAATTTTTTTTTATTGACTTTGTGTGTTAACACCTTGGAGAAAATTCTTCCTTAGGACCCAATGAGGGCTGTGTTGAATCATGACCCTCTTTTTTAGCATTTTTACATGCACGCTGTACATTTTTTTTTTGTTGGATCTGTGTTTATTGAAATACAAACAAAGTTGCAGATATACAGCAGATACAAGTCTGATATCATGAGGTATTGAAAGGTTTCTGTGAATAGACTTCAACAGTGATGTTCGCGTTACAATAAAAATATTAACACAAATAATAAAGAGAAAAAAACGTAGAAAGGAAGCATAGCAGCTTCTAAGGCATCAAAGGTACAGTAGTTACACTCATCGGGCACTTTATTATTTACTATACCTGTTTAATTACTCGGTAACACAAATTGCTTATCAGCCAATCACACGGCAGCAACTCAGTGCATTTAGGCATCTAGATGTGGTAAAGAAAGGGGATTGAAGTGACTTTGAACGTGGCATGGTTGTTGGTGGCAGACGGGCCAGTCTGAGTATTTCTGGGATTTTCACACACATCCATCTCTCGGGGTTTACAGAGAATGGTGGGAAAAAGAGAAAATATCCAGTGAGCGGCAGTTTTGTGGAGGAAAATTGTTGAGGTCAGTGGAAAATGGGCAGACTGGTTCCAGATAATAGAAAGGCAACAGTAACTCAAATAACCACTCGTTTCACTCAAGGTATGCAGAATACCATCTCTGAACACACAACACATCCAACCTTGAAGCAGATGGGCTACATCAGCAGAAGAGCACACCGGGTGCCACTCCTGTCAGCTAAGAACAGGAAACTGAGGCTACAATTGGCACAGGATCACCCAAATTGGAGAATAGAGAATTGGAAAAACGTTGCCTGCTCTGATGAGTCTGGATTTCCCCTGCGACATTCAGATGGTGGGGTCAGAATTTGGCGCATGGATCCATCCTGCCTTGTATCACCGGTTCAGGCTGGTGGTGGGGGTGTAATGGTGGTGGTGGTGGGGGGGGGTATTTTCTTGGCACACTTTGGGCCCCTTAGTACCAATTGAGCATTTTTTAATCACCACGGCCTACCTGAGTATTGTTGGTGACCATGTCCATCCCTTTATGACTACAGTGTCCCCATCTTCTGATGGCTCCTTCCAGCAGGATAATGCTCCATGTCACAAAGCTCCAATCATCTCACCACTGGACAATGAGGTCCCTGTACTCCAATGGCCTCCACACTCACCACATCTCATCCAATAGAGCACCTTTGGGATGTGGTGGAACTGGATATTCACATCATGGGTGTGCAGCTGAGGGCCCTTTACTACGACCCCACAACGGCCTTTTCACATGTTCTGCAGTGAGCTCCCTTCCTACTGTATTAGGCCCCCCCAGGGTGGCAGAAAACAAGAGATATATGTCACCAGCATACCAAGAAAATATAAGGATCCAAAGCAGTGGGAGAACTATCAGGGTTGCAAAGGTTGTCTTGCCACCGGGCCCTGGTGTTCTGCCACTGTGGGGTTCCCCAGCCTCCTCTTGCTGTCCTGCCCCTGCTATTGACTGCTCTGGTCTGGCATCTCTTGGAATTTACAGGCTGGTTCTCCTGTCCTAAGGATGGGAGAAATCAGTCTGTTTTTTCAGTAACTGGGAGTCCTTCCTGCAACTCGCTCTTCTCCCTGCCAATGAGGATGCAGGGGAAGGAGCAGATCGGGCGGCCGTGGCTGTGTGAGCGCTCGCATTATGCAGTGTCAGCAAGCAGAGGGAGGGGGGAGGAATCACCCGCAGGAGCTGACTGGGGACTCTCTCCCTCTTAGACATTGATTTTTTGTAAAAAAAAAAAAAAATAAATAAATTTTATTGGGGGGGCACATGGTGGGGCACAGCATAATGTTGGGGGGGTCAGGGCCCCCTCTGCCCCCCCCCCCTAGGGACGCCATTGCCATGGAGCAAAATCTCTGAGGAATGTTTCTATGTATCTATGCCATGAAGAGTGAAGGCAAAAGGGGGTCCAACCCGCTACTAGCAAGGGGGACCTAATAAAGTGTCCGGTAAGTGAATATTAAATGGTGTTATCAGTGTTATATAAGAAAATGTATGCTGAGGCACATCAAATTATACATAATTGATGCTTTATTATGTGGATGAAATAGAGTCACATGGGGACTTACAAAGAGAATGGGAAAGGTGCAGGTCAGGACTAGATAAAGAAAGCAACATAAGAACAAGGTAAAAGATAAAGATACACTCTGTCGTGGATGCGTAGGAATGGGGTCGGTGTCACTCTCGGACCATGCTGAAAATTCGGAGGAGTAGCGGAACATGGACCATGTGGTCCAGGTAAGAGAGAACTGGTCTTCCTTTCCTGCCTCCTGCGCCAACAGCCGTTCAAGGTCTCTTATAGAGTCCAGCTTAATGGCCCACTCTCCCAGTGAAGGTACAGTGGTTGTCTTCCAGTGACGAGGGGATTTCTGCCCGGGCTTTGGTCAGAAAATGCTGCACGACATCTCTTACGACAGATTTATGGATAGAAGGGCTATTTCAAGGGAGGGTTGAATAGAAGTCGCCATCAGATTACAGTACAAATCAAAAATAAGTTGCCAAAATCTCCAGATGGAGGGGGAGTCCCCCCAAATATCTATCATATTGCTCTTGAAAGGGTGGCAATGCCAGCAGCTATCAGGTGGGTTAAAAAGATGAAGAACCAATGGGCACCTATACAAACTGGTTATTAATTTAAACCCTTTCTCTCGATGTTTACTGTAGTGGCTAGGGAGATTTTGTGGGTCAGGATAAAGCACTTTTGCCAGTTAGAGAGAGAAAGTGTGGTGAAGCTCTGCTTCCAAGACCTGAGTATAGGGCGGGAGATTGGGGGAAGACGCATTCAAAAGTATAGTATATAGTTGGGAAACAACATGGGTTGGAGGGTCCTCCTGTAAGAGCATAGCTTCAAATTCTGTCGACTTAGTAAGAATTACTGATACTGAAGGAAAAGAGAGAATATAGGACACTACTTTTTGCCTCTGTAACCACTGTAGTTGGTTTAGTGAAGGTAGCGAGGAAGGATTGTTCTTTGTTTAGGATGGGTCAGCTTGGAGAACTTGGGCAAGTCTCCTGTGATCCTGTTTGAGCCGGTTTCCAAAGCCCGTTGCATGCAAGGCCGGTGGGAAAGCCGGGGACCCAAAAAAGGGGGTCATAAGTGTTTGGAGAGGCCATGGGCAGATGACACGTGGTCCCAATTGAAGAAAAAGAAGATTGGTCGCACACCATGAAATGAAGAATTTCTGTAGAATAGTTACTTTATTGTCAAGGTGCCAAAGGACGTAGACAGGACGTTACAGGAACATTGGTAGACAGACCGGTTTCACACGGATAACGCGTGCTTGTTCACATCGTTGTTCACAACCTTCCTTCCATGGTGTGCGACCAATCTTCTTTTTCTTCAATTACTATTGACGGTGGGGAGCCAGCACTCTACGAGGAAATCTTTATCCACAGTCTGAGCTGTGTTACACTCTTTCTGGACATGTGGTCCCACATGTGAATTGTCTGTCGAGTAAGGTCGCTAGGGATAGAAGGACCCTTATGATAGGTAGATGGAGTCCATGGGAGAGCGTAGAGATCGATAGGGTTCATAAGGCCTTCCAGTTGAACCCACAGCTCAGAAGAAGGATGGTGCAGCCAATCCAGGATACGGGTGCACACCGCTGCCTTGTGGTAAAGAGAGGGGTCAAGGACTCTCAAGCCACCTCGAGCCATCGGGAGAGAGAGTGTCCCCATGCGTTCTATAGAACGTGACGGGTTCCAGAGAAGCTTGGAAAACAATCGGCGAAGTTTCCGAAAGTATAAAGTGGGGAGACGAATTGGAATCTTTTCAGAAAGCGAAGAAGGAAATTCATTTTCAGGGTGTTTACCCTACCCATCCACGAAAGTCTTTTAGTGGCATAGGATGATAAGTCCACTTGGGTCTTTTTTTTTTCTAAATCTTTATTTAGATTTGGCGATACATAAACCTCAACAATATTAAATTTACATTGGATCTTTTTCACATACTAGACCCTGTGCCCATAAATCCCTTTGGCAGTTGGCTTCAAGGGCTAGGAAGTCTCCATGTCCCGCTTTCTCTTTTTTTTTTCCTTCCCCCCCCCCCCCCTTCCCTTTAAGAAATGGTTATCATAGTGATATTAGGAGAATAGAGAGATCAGGAATACCCTGAGGGGCCGAACAGCAAAAGAGAACAAAGTCAAGAATATAGTAGTGAGGTAGCAGAATATTGGTAATGACTGCTGGACAATGAACTTCTGGTATGCGAGGTTTTTATTCCATTCTTTTGGCCATTAAGAATGAACACTCCTGACCCGACTCGTGTCTACACGCCAAGAGTGAGCCATACAGAGAAATACAGTGTACATATATCTTTTCATCATATTGCGTCACAAGCGAACACACTATACATTTCCGTTACAAGAAATTCTAACCTTTTAAACAGTTAACCTCCTCTTATTGATGCAAAGCAGTTTAGCAAAGCATATTCTTTCACAAGCAGTTTAGCAAAGCATATTCTTTCACAAGCAGTTTAGCAAAGCATATTCTTTCACAAGCAGTTTAGCAAAGCATATTCTTTCACAAGCATTGCACAAGCCTTGCTTTGCGGTTACCTTCTTCATCTGCTGACCAGCTTGACACACCCTGGACACAGGGAAAGTGTGCTAAGCTAAGCACAGATGGCTGTGCTAAGGGGGGGAAATGGGTGAATTCAGTGTCAGGTTCTACAGATCTCACAAAATGTTCTTAGCATAGGAAATAGGAATGGCTTCTTAGCTGAAATTCTAAATCAGCCCTACTACACACATAACCATGGCCATATAATCTGATCCCCATTCCTACTTCATTCCCCCCTTTGATCATAATCATAGCGATTAATATGAGCGAGATTAAGCATCACTAAATAGCATACAGGTCTGCTTTCTAATGGATCAGAGCCCAATGTGACTGAGATTTTTTTTATTTAGTCTTGGGGGGTTAATGGCTGGTATTTCCACATAGCCATAATATGGGTCGCAGCCTTTCTTTCTACGGTGGCCTCAATGAAACTCTGGATCATTCTAGTCCCAAGGGGAATCAGACAGGGCAGCAGCAGACATGCTACGAGTATTACTACAACGATCCCCAATATAGCCTTTACCCCATATACACTGGGAAAACCCCAATCTCCGAACCAGCTACCAGCATTGAAACCATCCCATGTCTGGACTGGCACATGAGCTAACTTTTTCATTCTACCAGTGATTTCCTCAACTACTTTTCCTGTGTTGTCCACTTCTAAGCAACAATTACTCAGATTAAATTTTCCACAGACACCACCCTCAGTAGCTAACAGATAGTCTAAGGCAAGTCTATTCTGATACACATGAGCACGTAAATTAGTTCCTTGTTTAGCAAGCAAATTTAAGGCAGCAGCAGTTTCGTTAGTAATTATTTCTAATACAGCCTGTAACCTTATAATTCGATTAAGCATATAAATTGGTGTTCTATAACCGTAACTACCATCTTCGGCCCATGTGGCTGGACCATAATACTGGACAATACGTTCTGGGGGCCACTCATTATCTTTCCAGTTTCCTATCGTCAGACTAGATGACCTCCGCTTCCTCTTTGAACCTATGTACACAGGGACTCCCAGTTCTTCCCTATTCCCCAGTGGAAGAAGGAAAAATGAGGGTTTTAATGTATCTAAGACACAGGCTCCTGACCAGTCTTGGGGGAGCTCTGAATAGGCTTTATTCCCACAAATCCAGTACAAGTTTTCTGGGGCCTTCCAGTTAGACTCTTTGGTGAGATTTTCCCATAGCCCTTTTAGATGAGTGAAATTGGTAAAGGGGTGTGGGTCAGGCACGGGTACGTTTGTATCACTCCACCAGGATGTACTTTTAGAAGTGTTGTTATAAAACTGTTGTCCTAAACAGGCCATTTCTCCTACATGTGTTCTATACTGGGGACCCGACTTGGCTATACAATATTTCCCAATTATTGATGTTTTCAGGTGCCATTCTGACCTTATTCGTTCAGGGGGCTGCTCAGAGGTGGCACTGAATGGCACATCATAATGTTTTTCCCTGGCTTCCCAAGGCCATTGGTCTCCCATGTTAGTTCCTCCACACACATAGCAATCTGTTACTTGTAAATTGTCAGCCACACTTTCTGCCAGTTCAATGAACAGGTTCTTTGTGCTAGGGGGTATTTCCATACCAGTGGCTAGCTCTTCATATAAGGAATGAAATAGCTGATGATTAGGGATGAGCCGAACACCCCCCGGTTCGGTTCGCACCAGAACCTGCGAACGGACCGAAAGTTCGCACGAACGTTAGAACCCCATTGACGTCTATGGGACTCGAACGTTCAAAATCAAAAGTGCTCATTTTAAAGGCTAATTTGCATGGTATTGTCCTAAAAAGGGTTTGGGGACCCGGGTCCTACCCCAGGGGACATGTATCAATGCAAAAAAAACGTTTAAAAACGGCCGTTTTTTCGGGAGCAGTGATTTTAATGATGCTTAAAGTAAAAAAAAAAAAAGTGAAATATTCCTTTAAATATCGTACCTGGGGGGTGCCTATAGTATGCCTGTAAAGTGACGCGTGTTTCCCGTGTTTAGAACAGTCCCTGCACCAAATGACATTTTTAAAGGAAAAAATCTCATTTAAAACTGCTTGCGGGTTTAATGTCATGTCGGGTCATGGCAATATGGATGAAAATCGGTGAGACAAACGGCATGGGTACCCCCCAGTCCATTACCAGGCCCTTTGGGTCTTGTATGGATATTAAGGGGAACCCCGCACCCAAATTAAAATAAGGAAAGGTGTGGGGCCACCAGGCCCTATATACTTTGAACAGCAGTATACAGGCAGTGCAAACAAGACAGGGACTGTAGGTTTGTTGTTAAGTAGAATCTCTTTGTAATTTTGAACGGGTACATTTTTAACGTGTTTAGCTCCAGCCAAAAAATCTTTTTTAAGCTTTTTGGAAAACATAGGGAAGGGTTATCACCCCTGTGACATTTGTTTTGCTGTCTTTCCTCCTCTTCAGAAGATTTCACCTCACTTTTTGTCCCAATGAAAAATGTTTTTTGAAAATTTGGGTTTTTTTGTGGAACAAGGATTGGAAAGCATCAGTGGAAAGGAGAAATATTTTTCCCATATTAACTCTTACAGGAGAGAATTTCCCTTCCTAGGGGTAGATTTCATCTCACTTCCTGTTGTCTCCTTCCGTTTGCAAGTAGGAGTCGTTTGTAAGTTAGATGTTTGAAAGTAGGGTCCTGCCCTATATACTCAGCAGAAATTTGGGCCTTAGGTGTTGCTGTGGCCACAACACTGTAAGCCCTCACAGGGCCCTGCTGTGAAATATTAGATCAAGAATTGTAATTACATGCCCCTGTTGAACAGGAGCTGAAAAATTAGGCCTTAGGCACTGGTGCTGGTGCCACAACACTGCAACCCCTCACAGACACTCTAGTTGGAATGCAGGAACGAGCCCTGCTGCAAAGTATTACATCAAAAATTGTAATTACACGCCCCTGTTAAACAGGGGCTGAAAAATTGTGCCTTAGGCACTGGTGGTGGCGCCCAGAACCAAAAATGTTCTTACAAGCTATCAGCGTGATGATTGAGGAGGAAGAGGATAATTACTCAGGGATAGTCACTCAGCATCAGCATAGGCAGTCTTTGAAGGGATCTGAGATTTCAAAAAAAATTATTCAGTTACATCAGCATCAGGTGCTTGGTAGCTGGTGGTGATCCAAGACTGATTCATTTTTATGAAGGTCAGCCGATCGACCGAGTCGGTGGACAGACGCACCCTGTGATCGGTTACCACGCCTCCAGCAGCACTGAATGTGCGTTCTGAAAGAACGCTGGATGCAGGAAAGGCCAGTAGCTCAATTGCATACTGTGCAAGCTCTGGCCAGTGATCCATCCTCAAGACCCAGTAACCCAGAGGATTTTCGGTGGGAAAGGTGTCCAAGTCTGATCTTGCCCCTAGGTATTCCTGCACCATGTAAAACAGACGCTGGCGATGGTTGCTGGAACCGATCATACCTTGGGGCTGCGGGCCAAAAAATTGTCTGAACGCATCGGTCAGACGGCCACCTTCTCCACCGCTCCTTCTTTGACTGACCGAAGCCTCAGCAACACGTTGTCCAGAAACAGGAGTTTGTAACCTCCCAGTCTCTGGGAACGCGTTGCACAGACCTTTCTGCAAGGCCTCCCGAAGATGTTTCATCCTCTGCTCCCTCTGCGATGGCAAGATAAGGTCCGCAACCTTACCCTTGTAACGTGGATCAAGGAGGGTTGCCAGCCAGTATTGGTCCTTCTCCTTGATACCACGAATACGAGGATCCTTACGCAGGCTTTGCAGGATCAGGGAGGCCATGCAGCGTAGGTTTGCTGAGGCATTCGGTCCGGAGTCCTCTGGGTCACTAAGGACGACAACATCCGCAGCCACCTCCTCCCAGCCACGTACAAGTCCATGTGTTTCTTGGGACTGATCCCTTAAAGACTGCTGCTGATGCTGAGTGCCAGGCTCCACCTTCATACTGACACAATCTTCCTCCTCCTCCTCCTCCTCCTCGTCCTCTTCCTGTGTGATCGGCGGGCACGCAGGAACACTGTCTGGATAAAGGGAGCCTTGAGAGCTAAGGAAGTCCTCCTCTTCCTGCCTCTGTTCTGCCTCAAGTGCCCTGTCCATTATTCCACGCAGCGTGTGCTCCAACAGGTGGACAAGGGGGACAGTGTCACTGATGCATGCACTGTCACTGCTCACCATCCTCGTGGCCTCCTCGAATGGTGACAGGACAGTGCATGCATCCCTGATCATGGCCCACTGGCGTGGGGAAAAAACCAAGCTCCCCTGACCCTGTCCTGGTGCCATAGTCGCACAGGTACTCATTGATGGCCCTCTGCTGCGTGTGCAGCCGCTGCAGCATGGCCAACGTTGAGTTCCACCTGGTGGGCATGTCACAGATTAGGCGGTTCTTGGGCAGGTTAAACTCCTTTTGGAGGTCCGTCAGCCGAGCACTGGCATTATATGACCGGCGGAAATGCACACAGACTTTCCTGGCCTGCCTCAGGACATCCTGTAAGCCCGGGTACCTGCCCAAGAACCGCTGCACCACCAAGTTAAGGACGTGAGCCAAACAGGGCACATGGGTCATTTGTCCCTGTCGGAGGGCAGAGAGGAGGTTGGTGCCATTGTCGCAAACCACCATTCCTGCCTTAAGTTGGCGTGGCGTCAACCACCTCTGAACCTGCCCCTGCAGAGCTGACAGAACCTCTGCCCCAGTGTGGCTCCTGTCCCCCAAGCACACCAGCTCAAGCACCGCATGGCATCTTTTGGCCTGCGTACTTGCGTAGCCCCTTGAACGACTACGGAGCACCGCTGGTTCCGAGGAAGAGGCCATGGAGGAAGAAGAAGAGGAGGGGGTGGAGGAGAGAGGTGTGTCACAATCAGCATTTTGGAGGCGTGGTGGCGGAACAACCTCCAACACTACTGCACCTTGTCCTGCATCCTTCCCAGCTGCCAGCAGAGTCACCCAATGCGCCGTGAAACTTAGGTAACGTCCCTGTCCATGCCTGCTGGACCATGAGTCAGCGGTAATATGCACCTTACCGCTGACCGCCCTGTCCAGCGAGGCATGGACATTGCCTTCCACATGCCGGTAGAGAGCCGGAATCGCCTTCCGTGAGAAAAAGTGGCGTTTGGGTACCTGCCACTGAGGAACCGCACATTCCACAAACTCACGGAAGGGGGCAGAGTCTACCAACTGAAAAGGCAGCAGTTGAAGTGCTAGCAATTTTGCCAAGCTAGCATTCAACCGCTGGGCATGTGGATGGCTGGGAGCAAACTTCTTTCGGCGGTGCAGCAGCTGGGGCAGGGAAATTTGCCTGGTACAATCTGACGTCGATGTACCAAAAGCAGATTGCCCACAAGTACTTGGCTGTGACACACCTAATTCTACACCTTCATTCCTCTCACTGCAGGTCTCAGAGAGGACTGGAGGTCTAGTGGGGTTGGAAATCTCAGCTGATGAGGAGCAAGGAGAGATCCTCTTTGTTCTTTGGTGTGGGTCTTTTAGATACGCTTGCTAACGAACTGCATGGCAGGTCAACATATGTCTGGTCAAGCATGTGGTACCCAAGCGGGAGATGTTTTGGCCACGTGAGATACGCTTGAGACATATGTTGCAAATAGCAGCGGTGCGATCTGATGCACTCGTCTCAAAAAAGGCCCACACCAAAGAACTTTTTGAATAACGCGCAGAGACTGCAGCGCCCTGCACATGTGGAGCTTTGGGGTGTGATGCAGTCAATGTGCTGCCCTTAGGCTGGCCCCTGGAGGGCATCCTGCCTCGTTGGTGATGTGCCGCCTCCTCCTCCTCCTCCTCCTCTCTCCTATCAGGCACCCACGTTGAGTCAGTGACCTCATCATCCCCTCCCTCCTCATCACTGGAGCAAACCTGGCAGTATGCTGCAGCAGGGGGAGCATGACTGCCAGATTGCTGTCCTTCTTGGGCACCCCCTCTGTCCGTGCTCATGTTACTGCCTTCATCGAGCTCAGTATCATCATCAGAGCCTTCCAAACGCTGGGCATCCTCCTGGAGCATGTACCCAACACTGTGGTCAAACAGTTCGAGGGACTCCTCAGGAGGACATGGTGGAGCTAGGGAAGGAGTCACTGATGACATTGAGCTGAGGGAAGAGGCCGCTGCTTTGCCAGACAAAGCACCCTGGGCATGGGTGAGAGAGGATGAGGAGGATGAGGACGGCTTGGTCATCCACTCGACCAAGTCTTCCGCATGTTGCGGCTCAACACAGCCAGCTGCCGAAAAAAAGGCCAAGCGTGTCCCATGGCCACGTGCTGATGAGGATGCACCGTCTCCACGACCAGCACTAGACACAGAGCCTGCTTGCCCTCTCTTATTGGCTTGTGACTGTCTGCCTCTCCTTCTTGGCCTTCCAGACATACTAATGGCCTGTAGCTGCACTAAGCTGGGATAGAACACCAGTAATTTTCTTCAGGTAGCTTTATATACTGTAACCAGACAAGCCTGCCTGTCAGTAGGAAGATAACAGGAACGGATCTAGCTGAACACTGTGAGCAGGACGCACTGTACTAAATGTAAATAGTCTAGCTGCCTGACCGTGGTACTAATACGATCAAATAGAACACCAGTAATTTTCTTCAGGTAGCTTTATATACTGTAACCAGACAAGCCTGCCTGTCAGTAGGAAGATAACAGGAACGGATCTAGCTGAACACTGTGAGCAGGACGCACTGTACTAAATGTAAATAGTCTAGCTGCCTGACCGTGGTACTAATAGGATCAAATAGAACACCAGTAATTTTCTTCAGGTAGCTTTATATACTGTAACCAGACAAGCCTGCCTGTCAGTAGGAAGATAACAGGAACGGATCTAGCTGAACACTGTGAGCAGGATGCACTGTACTAAATGTAAATAGTCTAGCTGCCTGACCGTGGTACTAATAGGATCAAATAGAACACCAGTAATTTTCTTCAGGTAGCTTTATATACTGTAACCAGACAAGCCTGCCTGTCAGTAGGAAGATAACAGGAACGGATCTAGCTGAACACTGTGAGCAGGACGCACTGCACTAAATGTAAATAGTCTAGAAGATAACAGGAACGGATCTAGCTGAACACTGTGAGCAGGACGCACTGCACTAAATGTAAATAGTCTAGAAGATAACAGGAACGGATCTAGCTGAACACTGTGAGCAGGACGCACTGTACTAAATGTAAATAGTCTAGAAGATAACAGGAACGGATCTAGCTGAACACTGTGAGCAGGACGCACTGCACTAAATGTAAATAGTCTAGAAGATAACAGGAACGGATCTAGCTAAACTGAATACAGTGTATATATATATATGCAACACCTGGGATGCATATATATACACAATACACTGTAAGTGCAGCTAACTGACTGACTGTTCTGCCTAATCTAGCTAACTCAAATCAAATGACACTGTCTCTCTCTCTCTCTATCTCTCAGCACACCGGAACACACACTACACAGGGCCGCAGTGCAGGCGGCCTTATATAGTGTGGGGCGTGTACTAAATCCCCTGAGCCATAATTGGCCAAAGCCTCCTTGGCTTTGGCCAATTACGGCTCTCTGTTCAGGCGGCGCTGTGATTGGCCAAGCATGCGGGTCATAGTGCATGCTTGGCCAATCATCAGCCAGCAATGCACTGCGATGCCGCAGTGAATTATGGGCCGTGACGCGCCACACGAATTTGGCGCGAACGGCCCATATCGTTCGCAATTCGACGGATGGTCGAACAGCCGATGTTCGAGACGAACATGGGTTCGACTCGAACACGAAGCTCATCCCTACTGATGATTAACACTCTTTGTTAGTTCAGTTTCTAGTGAGACATACACAATTGTACCGGGGTCTGATCCTTTACCATAAATATGAACTCCAAACTTATTTCCCCATTGTGCTAAAAACTGGACAGGGTTATGTATGGTGAAATTCACAGGGGTGCAACTTCCCACTGTACAGCTGGATGAACCAGCTAAAGATTGTAGAATGGCATCCTGATTTTTCATTCCCCATGTTCCCCAGGCAGCACACCTCCAGTTGGGGCAGTAATTCCATTCCTCATTTGCACAGCTAGGTCCCAGTTTCCCTGAACAGATGTACCTATCATTTCTCAAATACTCTCTCTCCCTTTCCAATCCCCCACACCCTCCCCTTGGGAAGTGGTTGAGGTTGATGGCAGCACACACATCAAAGATTAGGCTTGCTGCAGTGCTGGGGTCAGTGATCAGTGTACGGTTTATCAGCTTACCGGTGGAACTAAAGCTCCGAACGGTTAGCCAGGTTTTATAGGGTGCATAAGTGGGGTCATAACAGGTTATCTGATTTTCAAAGGAGCACATTGAATAGGTAGTCCCATTATGTATGCAAGTACCAGTCTCTGTGCCCTTGCATTGATAATGGGAGTGCCACAATAACATCTTGGTAGTTACGGATCCTACTCTGGTAGTCTTTATACAAGGGTCACATGAGATACTCTCCCCCCCTGTTAACCCGGTCAGTATCACTATTATGACTATCAACAGTCTCATTATAATGATTTTAGTAAACATTACACCGATGAATATCCTCAAGCTTCAGCTTGTGCGTAGACCAACCAGCGTCCGGGCTGTGGTTGGAGCAGAGCTTAGTAGATATCCTTTATCTTCCGCCGTGCGTTGAGCCAGCAGCTTCCAGGGGTGTGCTGAACACAGGGCTGGAGTTCTTCCTTCTGATTTCTCTGGTCAATCTCAGTCTCAAAGGATCTTGGGGGTCTACTGTACTGTGCCAGGAGTCTGTGAGGTCAGCAGCTCGCTTTACCCTGGAGTGGTGTATCCAGGGTGTCACCTCAGCTACCTTAATGGCTGTTGGGGTAGATAGCAGAACAGTGTAAGGACCTCTCCATTTTGGCCCTAGTGGGGTTATGTTCCACTCCTTTACCCACACTGTATCTCCTGGTTTAAAGGGGTGTACTGGGTTCGACAAGCTTATGGGAAGTTTCTCTTGAACCCATTTCCCTATGTCCTGCATACTTTCCCCAAGTTTCTGTATCAGTTCACGGTTAACTACCCCTCCTATCTGATGCAAGTCTCCTCTTATCCCTCTAATGATGGGTGGGGGCCTACCATACATTACCTTAAAGGGGATAGATTTGTCCTCTTTGTTGGGGTACTCCGATGTCTCAGTAAAGCAATGGGCAACATCAAGGTCCACTCCATTTGGGTTTCCTGACGGAGCTTGGCCAGTTGTGACTTGAGTGTGCGGTTCATCCGTTTAACTTTTCCAGAGCTTTGGGGCCTATATGCGGTATGTAATTTCCAAGTAATCTTAGGTGCCGTTGCTAATTCCTGGAGGCACTTGTGGACAAAGTCAGGGCCATTGTCTGGGCCTATATCTGGGGATAAACATCTTTTACAAAACTGCTTCCGTCTCTAAAGTACTCAACGTTTGGATTTTTCAAGGGACTGTCTTTCAAGTCTGGTCGGCTTACATATCCATTACCCGGAGACTGTCATGAGTTAGGGGTTCTTGTGAGGTGGGGAGCAGAGTGGCTGGGTTTAAAGTGTTTACAGTCTCTAAGTGGATACGAGGATTTTCACACAGCATAGCTTGATATTTAACCATTCGACTGTTCATGAACCAGTTATTTCCCTTGTAATCCATTAATGCCTGTACTTGTTGTGGGACCCGGACATAAGTCTCCTGACCCAATGACAACTTGTCAGCTTCGACCACAAGGAGGGCTGTTACTGCGATGCCCCGCAGGAGAGATGACCATCCCTGAGCTACAGCGTCCAGTTGTTTTGAAAGGTATGCTACAGGACGCTGTCAAGACCCAGAGTATTGTGCCAGGACTCCTACTACTATTCCTTGTTTTTCACTGACATACAAATAGAAGACTTTTTGGCTATCTGGCAAGCCTAGCGCAAGAGTCTGCATTAGGGAGACCTTAATGTCTTAATGCTCTGTTTTGCTGTTCTCCCCATTGGAAGGGTTCCTTTTCTCCCCCCTTTGTGGATTCATAGAGGGGTCTGGCTTTTATGGCAAAGTCCGGTATCCAGATTCAGCAGAATCCTGCCACCCCCAGGAATTCACGTACTTGCCGTCTGGTAGTCAGGGTGGGAATCTGACAAACAACTTCTTTCCTGCCTTCTCCCAATTGTCTCTGTCCTTGTGATACTCTGAATCCCAGGTACTTTACAGTCTCTTGTCAAAATTGCACCTTTCTCCGGGACACCTTATAACCTGCCTCCCACAGTAATTGTAACAGTTCATTAGTGACCGCTGGGTGCATGGTCATTACAGCCTGATTGACCGCTCTGAGGTCTTGAACAGGATGACAGTGAGCTGTTTCAGGTTTCTGCACTGGGAGTAGAGGTGTATTCCAGGGAGACTGACAGGGTTTTAGAATTCCATAGTGTAGGAATTTGTTTAAGTACTTTTGTTTTCCTACTAGGGCTTTCAGAGGGACTGGGTACTGTTTCAGGCTGACTGGAGTGGCTCCTGATTTTAATTCAATAAGGATTGGGGGAACGTGTGTGGTTAATCCTGGTAGGTTGTCTTCTGCCCACAGTCCCGGGATGTCTTGCAGTATGCGGGCTTCAAAGGGATGCGGGGCAAGGGTCCGGCTATTTGCATCAGGATTTCTCGGAGTGGAAGTGGACACTTGATTGGGGAGCCCATGGACTACTACTGAGTTCCCTATTTCTGTCCTGCCTATACCCAGAGTGTTACGGTCAGGAGTATATTTACTGAGATTTGGCATTGACAAACTTGCTGAATCTGATGTAGGTGAACAACAACTTGAGTCCCCTTGTTTACTGGACGGGGCATGTGGACATGGCTCTGACCTGTCTCTATCTAAGGTCCTTTCATCTACATACGGGGGAGGCTGATCTGTCTCTTCGGGTTGAGAATATATGTGTTTTGTTGTTTTTTTTTTGGTTTTTTTTGTCAGTGGTACTACTCTTGTCATAACTATAATTCTATACTGTTCCTCTTTTTGTGGCTTCTATCCACTGCAGGTCTTTATCTCCCATTTGTCCAAAGGATGCACAATCATCCAGACGGACATTTTCTCCTAGCTGACTGACTGACTGACTGGCTGAGGATTTATCCGAGAGATGCACAATCATCTGGACGGATATTCCTCCTGACTGGCTGGCTGAGGATTTATCCGAGAGATGCACAATCATCTGGGCGGATATTCCTCCTGACTGGCTGGCTGAGGATTTATCCGAGAGATGCACAATCATCTGGACGGATATTCCTCCTGACTGGCTGAGGATTTATCCGAGGGATGCACAATCACCCGAACGAACAGTCCTCCTGGAAGGTGCGTCTTGGTCATGTTTCTGTAAGTCTGACATAATATTCTCAAATAATCAGTCAATGGTCTCTAAGTCAAGGGTTCCCTGTGGGGGCCACCGCGCTCCATAGCAGGGCCAATCTTTCTCACACAATGTTATCAATTTCTCAGGACTAAGTTTTAAATTACAGTTCTTAGAAAATCCCTCCTTAAAGTTGGAGATCATGGTTTGTAGGGGAGATTCAACACTATGTTTCCCACCCATTCTTATAACCTAACAGACACCAAGACAGACACAGAGGGTAGGGTAAATGATGAGAATTCAGTAAGGGGTCTGAATCCTCGACACAGGTAGGGACAATAGACAACGCTTCCCTCGGTCAGTGGCCTGGACGTTGTCTCCCAGCCAGGAACCGCACTTAAAAGAGGAGCACGGTCACTTCACCACAAAGTGATGTCTCATACACACATCAATCATACCAGACATTCCCACCCAAAAATTACTGACTGACTGAGGATTCGTCCGAAAGATGCACAATCATCTGAACGGACGTCTCTCTCGGAAGGTGATCAGGCTTCCCTTCTCTCGATCCGTCGAGAGGCTGGCTGGCTGTCTGACTGTTATCCAAAAACAAAAGTAAAAAGACTCTCACCTGTTCCCGTTGGAGCTCCAGCTATCTACTTCTCGGATTCCCAGGTCCTTTTGACGCTACGAAGGTCGTCCACAGCAGGCCACCAAATGGGACACAGCGCAGTCTCCTAGATAACAGTTCTAGAAGGCGCCTTTTGAGACTACGATATAGCCCACAGGGCTGGCCTCTCGGACCACTCCTTGTAGGTCTGGTGGAAAACAGTGCCACCTGCCTCAACAGGTCACACCGATATTCCCCCCTTACGGCCAATGCACCAAATGAGGTAGCAGAATATTGGTAATGACTGCTGGACAATGAACTTCTGGTATGCGAGGTTTTTATTCCATTCTTTTGGCCATTAAGAATGAACACTCCTGACCCGACTCGTGTCTACACGCCAAGAGTGAGCCATACAGAGAAATACAGTGTACATATATCTTTTCATCATATTGCGTCACAAGCGAACACACTATACATTTCCGTTACAAGACATTCTAACCTTTTAAACAGTTAACCTCCTCTTATTGATGCAAAGCAGTTTAGCAAAGCATATTCTTTCACAAGCAGTTTAGCAAAGCATATTCTTTCACAAGCAGTTTAGCAAAGCATATTCTTTCACAAGCATTGCACAAGCCTTGCTTTGCGGTTACCTTCTTCATCTGCTGACCAGCTTGACACACCCTGGACACAGGAAAAGTGTGCTAAGCTAAGCACAGATGGCTGTGCTAAGGGGGGGAAATGGGTGAATTCAGTGTCAGGTTCTACAGATCTCACAAAATGTTCTTAGCATAGGAAATAGGAATGGCTTCTTAGCTGAAATTCTAAATCAGCCCTGCTACACACATAACCATGGCCATATAATCTGATCCCCATTCCTACTTCAGTAGCAGGGGGGGGGGGGAGAAATAAGGGGGGAGAGAAAGAAGGGGGGAAGAGAGGGGGGGAGGACGACCACCGGCCAGTTCCGCAATCCACATCCAGGGGAGCCTTTCCTCAGGACCCATCTCTTAGGAGAGGCGAGTCACCAACTCGGAGTAGACAAACTATAACCATTTTGTTTTAAACTTCTCCTGCAGGCCCCTTTCCGCGGCCACCAGATCCTCCATTGCATCGATTTCAGCCACCTTTTTCAGCCATATTGCCACGTTCGGCGGCTGCGTCTGCTTCCAGCACAGTGGGATGCAGCTCTTCGCTGCTGTGAACAGAAGAGGCAAGATGGATTTCCTGTATATCTTGCTTGGAATCTCGTGGTGATGTAGGAGGAAGAACGCGGGGTCCAAGGTAGCTCGCGCTCTGTAAATTTCTGAACAATACGGTGAACCTCGGTCCAGGTAGGACGTCCACTTGGGTCTTAAAGTGGCTGTATACCCTAATTTGTCATTTTTACCTACAGGTAAGCCTATAATAAGGCTTACCTGTAGGTAAAATTAATATCTCCTAAACCTGTATCGTTTAGGAGATATTTTTTTCTTTTTTTCTAATGTGCGGGTATACAACCGCTTTAAGAAGCAATGGGAGGAAATTTAAACTGAAGAGTTGAGACCCCCTTCGAAGGCATGTCAATACCAAGATAACGAATAGAGGAGGAACAAGGTCTTGAGAGGAAAGGTAGAGGATAATTGTTGAAAGTTGGTTGTTAGGAAGGAGATATCAAGGAGTTCCGATTTTGTTAAAGTTCTTCCATTGTTCACGTTGTTAAAGTTCACTTTGACGTTACTAATGATTCTGAATCTCTGGAATTCCTGTAAAATCGAGGGAAGGGAGGTATGGGGCTGTAACACGTAGAGAAGCAAGTCATCAGCAAATAAAACCAGTTTGATTTGGAGGGTGCCCACCAAGACACCCCCTATGTTTGGATTACGAACACTGGAACACTTGAATTATCAGCCAAGCGTTCCATGGGAGAACATATAAAAGTGGGGACAGGGGGCACCCCTGTCACGTTCCATTGAGGATAGAAAATGCAGAGGACAAAGAACCATTAATCTTCATGCTAGCTGACAATGTACATATTTTTACAATGGTGTTTGATATACAGATTGTTACTTCCCTTTTAGTGGCTACTTCATCACAGTATACTGGGTGTGCAAAGTATTGTCCTGTCCTTCCATTCCTGTGTAAGTACAGAAGCTGTAGCTGTCAAAATAGACTGTGTGAAACATTGTTTATAAACACTGTACAGACACATGTTAGAAAGAAACATTGTAAAGGCTCATTTACGCCGATGTTGGTCTCTGCAGAGTGACTTGCGGTGAGCTGAATGCCTTTTTCTGAAGGGCAAGCTGGGCCTTTCAATGGGAAAAAGTGTTTGCCTTCTTTTGAATGGGCTGCATTCGGCAACGGTATGGCCTGACGTACTGTGA
Source organism: Lithobates septentrionalis (assembly GCA_037952835.1). Classification (NCBI taxonomy): domain Eukaryota; kingdom Metazoa; phylum Chordata; class Amphibia; order Anura; family Ranidae; genus Lithobates; species Lithobates septentrionalis. The sequence continues at coordinate 486,020 of JBBDGP010001717.1, read as the reverse complement.
GGCATCATGGCCGTGGCATGTGTACAACAACCCTATTCGGCTGCCTTTGAAGCTTAACGTGTTACTAAACCCAGGACTATGCAGTCCCTGTATCTGGTCTCTCCCACAGTACACAGAACATGGAAATGCAATTATTTTAGTAAATATAAACTGCTAAATACCTTTTCTCATCAGCAGTATATAGCAGTCCTGTGACTTCTATTAGTGTCTGGTTAGAGCTTGTAGGAGGAGTTTCTCCGCCGACTGTCCTATGCGGCTGCACTTTCTGTCTGGACAGTGCCGATTGGCCCTGTGCTGATCACATGCACCCCCCTTCAAAAGAAAACCTCTCTAGCGATACACACCAAACTGAGCATGTGCAGAGTGACTCCAAAGGCTCTGTTGGGGACAGTGGGCGAAGGGGAGTATCAGAGGAGACAGGATCAAACAGTCTTTTTACACAAAGCAGAAGATTAACCCCTTTACTGCATGTACACACTGATTTTATTTTTGTGGGTTTAGTAACACTTAAAGTTGGGGGGGGGGGGGTTCAGGGTCATTAAAAACATGGCTCAGCCACCTATTTTCACCACACTTTAACCGTAAATATAAACCAAGCCTAACATTATTAAGTTTCTATCTATTCTGTTTCATTCATCTGCAGATCGAAGGGATGAGCTTCCAAATGCATATGATGTCAGTAAAGTCTAAAATTAATATAAATAAAAAATGTAAAATAAAAATTTGTTCCCATTTCACCTCCTAGATTAGCCCTTATTAACTCATTCTTCCCCGTAACAATTTTTTTTGTATGTGTTTCTATTGTTCAAACCATTAATGTTTAAAATAATGTTTTTCACAAATGTTTTTGTGTTGCATTAACCACTTCACGCAAATCGCCGTCCCTGTACGTCGGTACTTTGACGCTCAATAAATTTGTTATGGCAGCAGGTAGCTGCCACAACCCCGATATTTTCAGAAACGGCGAGCGGTTCTCTTTGCCATAAAAGTGGTCCCTGCGGCGGACTCGCTGCGAGATCAATGTTAAATAAGGGCTCGGAGAGGTGGCCACCTCCCGTCGCGCTCTGGTGCGTCTCCGCCGCTTACCGAACCCGCCAGTAGCGGCGGAGACGATCGCGTCCTTACCCCTCTGAGTCTGGATGTCGAGTGAGGGGAAGACAACCCCCTCTCGGCTCCATAGCATTAGATGGCGGAAGCGAGATCGAACGTCACTTCTGCCCAATGGTCTTAAAGGGGAATTTTTTTTTGTTTTTTTTTACAAAAAAAAAAGATATTTCGTTGTTTTTATTTTTTTTTATTGCTTTTAAGTCTAAATGTGAGATCTGAAGTCTTCTTGACCCCAGATATTATATTTAAGAGGTCCCTGTCATGCTTTTTTTCTGTTACAAGGGATGTTTACATTCCTTGTAATAGGAATAAAAGGGACCCAAATTATTTTTTTAAAAGGACAGTGTAAAAAAAAAAAAAAAAAAAAAGTAAAATAAATAAGAAAAAAAATTTTGTGCAGTGTCAAAAAAAAAAAAAAGCAAAATAAATAAGATTTTTTTTTTTTAAAGCGCCCCGTGCCACCGAACTTGCGCGCAGAAGCGAACGCATACGTAAGTCACACCCCCGCATATGAAAACGGTGTTTAAACCATACATGTGAGGTATTGTCACGATCGTTAGAGCGAGAGAGCGATAATTCTAGCACTAGACCTCCTCTGCAACTTAAAACTGGTAACCTGTAGAAATTTTTAAACGTCACCTATAGAGATTTTTAAGGGTCAAAGTTTGTCGCCGTTCCGCGCAATTTTGAAGCATGACATGTTGGGTATCAATTTACTCAGCGTAACATTATCTTTCACAATATAAAAAAAATAAATAATTGGGCTCACTTTACTGTTATCTTATTTTTGAAGTAAAAAAAAGTGTATTTTTTCCTTCAAAAAAATTGCGCTTGTAAGACTGCTGCGCAAATACGGTGTGACATAAAGTATTGCAACGGCCGCCATTTTATTCTCTAGGGTGTCTGAAAAATAATATATATAATGTTTGGGGGTTCTAAGTAATTTTCCAGCAAAAAAAAAAAAAGATTTTAACATCAAGTGTCAAAAAGAGGCTCGGTCCTTAAGTGGTTTAAAAAAAAAAGCGCAAAATTATATAAAAAACAAACAAAAAAATTTTTCATTTATAAATATCTAAGCGAAGGTTTGCACCAAAATGATAGTTTTAGGACTAATTAGAAAAGAAAATGTATGTTTTTAACCAATCATTTTTAAACAATGATAAAAATAAGAAAAGGGGGGATTTTTTTTAGTTTCACTTTGTATATGGATTAAAAGGAAAATAATTTTTGCAAGAAAATGTCACCAAAAGAATGCCTTGCTTGTCATAAAAGAAGATATACAGCGGGTATTACTTGTTGTTATGACGCAGATATTGCCGAATAAACAGCCCATAACAGAAATGTAAAAATTGGTCCAGGCCATAGAGATGTACACAGGGATGCCCCCATACAGCCTATCTGGCAGGCCCCCTTTTGAAAATATAAAATTATATTTTGTCTAAAATATATTTGCCGGCCACCCGCGATCATGGGAAATAGAGCCAGAACGAGGATCTGTCAATGTAAACAGACAGATCCCTGTTCTGACAGGGGAGGAGAGAGAGACTGTCTGTTCCTAGTGATCAGGAACAGCGATCTCTCTCCTCGTCCAGTCAGTCCCCCCCCCCCCCCACAGTTAGAAACACCTCCCTAGGGAACAATTAACCCCCTTGATCGCCCCCTAGTGTTAACCCCTTCCCTGCCAGCGATATTTACACCGTAATCAGTGCATTTGTATAGCACTGATCACTGTGTAAATGTCAATGGTCCCAAAATAGTGTCTGATTTGTCTGCCGCGATGTCTCAGTCCTGCTAAAAATCGCTGATCGCCTCCATTGCTTGTAAAAAAAAAAAATAATCATGATAAAAATGCCATAAAAATTCCATAAATCTATCCCCTATTTTGTAGACACTATTACTTTTGCGCAAGCCAATCAATGTACGCGTATTGGGATTTTTTTTTACCAAAAATATGTAGAAGAATACATTTCGGCCTAAACTGAGGAAGAAATTCGTTTTTTTACATTTTTTGGGGGGGATATTTATTATAGCAAAAAGTAAAAAAATATTGTTCTTTTTCCCAAAATTGTCGCGCTTCCTTTGTTTATAGTGCAAACAATAAAAACCGCAGAGGTGATGAAATACCACCAAAAGAAAGCTCTATTTGTGGGGAAATAAAGGGACGTTGATTTTGTTTGGGTACAACGTCACACAACTGCGCAATTGTCAGTTAAAGCGATAAAGTGCCGTATTGCAAAAAATGGCCTGGACATTAAGGGGGCAAATCCTTCCTGTCTGTAAGTGGTTGAAGCAGCTAATCTATTCTATTTTATTCTCTTTGGCGGGGCCGTCTTTAAGGCAGGGCAAAAGAGGGCAGCTGCCCTGGGCCCTGTCATTGTTGTGGGGCCCAAAGCAGCTGCCTCATACTTGCCAACTATCCCAGTTTAAATTCCCTCGTCCCTTGAAGTTTTAGTCCCGTGATGTGTCCAGATATCTCAGTGTGAAGTTCTTTTACTAATGCTGCCCAGCTCTGCCCTATTGCTGTGTACAGATGACTCTGCAGACCCTGTGTTTACATGTAAATAACCGGCATTTATATGTAAATAGCTGCATCTGGCGGCATAGATATGTAAAAAAAGGCGGCATTCATATTTATATCTTGCCCCCCCTGTAGTTATGAGATGATGTGCTGTAACCTCTATCAACCAATCAGTGAGCAGTATTACTGTACAGTAATCTCTAGCAACCAATCAACAAGCAGAAATCATGTGCTGTAACCTCTAGCAACTAATCAGTGAGCCATAGTGTGTGCTGTAAACTCTAGCAACCAGTCAGTGAGCGGTAATGATACACTGTAACCTCCGGCAACCAATCGCAATCGCTGCCTGATCTGATACAGTAAACTGATTTTAAGTCTAGCTGCTATTTATTGTATGCTCAGAGCGAAATTGTAAGGGATCGGGGGGGTAAGAAAACGTTTGCCCAGGGTCCAATCAATATTAAAGACGGCCCTGCGCTTCGGAAATTGGAAAACTATTCGAAATTGATTCAAAAATGTTTCGAATTGATCCGAATTTGAAGAGTTCAAATCGATTTGAATACGAATAAACGAAACAAATTCCGAAAACCAATGAAACGGATTTAACTAAACTAATTTATGTAAATAACGAATCTAAATGAAACAAAACTAAACCAAATTTTTTGTTCTGCACATGTCTACTGTCAGGTGGTTGTTGGGTGGTTGGGGGGAGTCCACTTGCACCATGACACATGTTACACCCTAAACACGGGTGTAACATGGTGCAAAAGGTGGAGTTAACCTTTAAGACAACATGCAAAGTGTCGGTAGCATGGGCAGCAGCCCTATCAGTAATTTAATGGAAACTTCACTCAGCCCGGGGTTTTCATCAGTACAGAAGATAAACGAAGAGCACCAGAAGGTGTGAAAAGCTTTTCTGTCTTGGAAAAAAAAATAAGAAAAATCAATAAGCTTTTCCCATCAGAAGAAAGAGAGACGAGCAAATCAGAACTGGCTTCCGCTAAAACGCATCAGTCACGGCGTGATAAGACTGGAGACACCGCCGTCCATCGCAGATACAAGGCGTTTTAAGGAGACCACAGAAGGTCAGAATCATGAAACAGGTTGTGCCATGTTGACTCGGAGACCGTCATATCATTAACAATGCACCATTAGACAATGGAGAAGGTCTAAAAGCAAATGTGACCTAAAGTTCCATCTAAAGTCAATGGGTTTCTTTAGGAGGGGGACATGGTGTAGGCCAGGGGAATCCAAACTTCTTAAACAAAGGGCCAGTTTAGTGCCCATCAGACTTTAGGAGGGCCGGACTGCAGCCAGTAGGAGTAGAAAATGCCCCAACATCAATGGGAGTCCACAATGTCTCAGGCTTGGTGGTCAGTGGAATTTAAAAAAAATGTGGTCAGTAGGAGGAGGAATAGTGTCCCCGTCACTGGCACTAGTTGCAGGAACAATGCACCATCGTTGAGGTCAGTGGGAGGAATAACGCCCCAGTGAAAGGAATGCTGCCTCAAGGGCCAGACAACGGCAAGCAAAGGGCCACATCTGGCCCTCAGGCCACAATTTGGAGACTACTGATGTAGACAATGGCTGGAATCGTGTCAGGTTTTTTTTTTTTGCTCTCTGTGATCTCCTCGTGGAGCAGAAACCCTTATAGGAATATTTCCTCTCTATTCTATGATCGCCACAACAAATAGAAAGGGTAAATGTTCCCAATGGAGACATAGGCAGCAACCTGGCTGAAGTTTGAACCTTTACCTGCTCCATCCAAAACTCGATCCATTGGCAAACATGTGGATGGGGACAGTGTAATTACTATTTTAATCAATCATTTATCCGTTAAAAATAGGCTCCAAGCCTTGCTCACCAGAATTGGGAAAGAACATTCATACCAACGATTTATCTACACACTAGAACAGGGGTGTGAAACTCAACTTCATCGGGGGCCGCATCAGCAGTATGGTTGCCATCAGAAATTTTGGGGCCCCTTACAAAGCTTTGGGCCTGGGCCCCCTCGGGCCTGACCCCTTGTATCAGAGTTTACCCCTTTCATTAGGGTCCCCAAAGCCCCCCCCCCTTACATCAGGGTCCCCCTCCTTTCATCTGTTCCCCCAGAGTCACCCCCCTTACATCAGTGTCCCCAGAGTACCCCCTCCTTAAATTAAGGTCTCCAAAGTTTGCCTTTACATCAGAGACCCAAATTTCATTAGGCCCCCAAAGTTTCCCTGTACATTAGGATCCCAAAGTCCCCCCTTACATCATGGTCCCTAGAGCCCATCCCCTTTCAATAGGGTCCCCAAAGTTAGAAGAGAAGAGCAGAGTGGAGAGGTTTAAGAGAATAGTTGGGGTAGTGGAAGGAGGGAGCGAGCATTGTGAAGACCCCAGCTTACATCAGGATCCGTTACTTCTCATTGCAGCAGTCGGCTACAGGACAGGTGGAAGCTGAAAGCCTGGGCACTGGGACCGGATACCCTTTGAGGAGGAACTTCCTCCTCCTCTGAATGCTGGGACCTGGGGGAGGGGCAAGTACGTGATTGGTTGCTAGGATATGGGCGGTCCTAGCAACCAAACGCTAGCACTGAGAACAGGGACACTGACTGGGTATTTGGGCAGGATGTTCTGGGGGTGTTTGGAAGCAGCAACAACTGGTTGGTTGGGGACCGTGCCCCTCGGGATGCCCAGGCCCCCTACATGTATATGGGCTGTCCTCCCCTGATGGCAGCCTTGGCTTCCCTCAAAGTGCTGGTTGTATCTGTAGGACTATGTATCTACTCTCTATTATCAAAAATAATTGTCTCTGCATTCAATTACTACTGGTTTTAGTAATAATTTACGTAGTACCCAGCTCTGAAAGCAGAAGCTTAGGAAGAATAATGGCAAACGGATATTCAAGTGTACAATCATCGTACGACATAATGAAAAATGAGGTCAGAAAGTATTTTTTTTAATCACTTCAGCCCCAGAAGATTTGGCTGCTCAATGACCAGGCCATTTTTTTGCGATTCGGCACTGCGTCGCTTTAACTGACAATTGCGCGGTCGTGCGACGTTGTACCCAAACAAAATTGACGTCCTTTTTTCCCCACAAATAGAGCTTTCTTTTGGTGGTATTTGATCACCTCTGTGGTTTTTATTTTTTGCGCTATAAACAAAAAAAAGTAGTGACAATTTTTAAAAAAGCACAATATTTTGTACTTTTTGCTATAATAAATATCCCCAAATATTTTTTTAAAAAAGCAAATATTTTCCTCAGTTTAGGCCGACATGTATTCTTCTACATATTTTTGGTAATAAAAATCGTAAAAGTGTATATTGATTGGTTTGCACAAAAGTTATTGCGTCTACAAAACAGGGGAAAGATTTATGGCATTTTTATTATTATTATTTTTTTTTTTACTAGTAACGGCGGTGATCAGTGATTTTTATCAGGACTGCCACATTGCGGCGGACACATCGGACACTTTTGACACATTTTTGGGACCATTGTCATTTATACAGCGAACAGTGCTAAAAAAATTGCACTGATTACTGTGTAAATGTCACTGGCAGGGAAGGGGTTAACACTAGGGGGCGATCAAGGGGTTAACTGTGTTCCCTCGGTGTGTTCTAACTGTAGGAGGAGGGGACTGACTAGAGGAGATGACAGATCGTTGTTCCTATTGTAGTCCCCTGTTCCTAAAATTGGGGCTATAGTGTAAATTTAGTTTTTGGCTGAGCTGTAAACAGATCATATTTGATTGTATAGTTTATTTGGTTCTGCTCTAAACTTAACTGATTTGTGCATTTCTCACTGTTGCCAGTAGGTGTCACTGGTGCCACAGGCCAGTATGAGTATTACGGGTACAACATGGCTCTCTGGTGGTGCGTGTACAGCGTGGCTCTCTGGTGGTGCGGGTACAGCGTAGCTCTCTGGTGGTGCGGGTACAGCGTGGCTCTCTGGTGGAGCGGGTACAGCATGGCTCTCTGGTGGTGCGGGTACAGCATGGCTCTCTGGTGGTGCGGGTACAGCGTGGCTCTCTGGTGGTGCGGGTACAGCATGGCTCTCTGGTGGTGCGGGTACAGCGTGGCTCTCTGGTGGTGCGGGTACAGCATGGCTCTCTGGTGGTGCGGGTACAGCGTGGCTCTCTGGTGGAGCGGGTACAGCATGGCTCTCTGGTGGTGCGGGTACTGCATGGCTCTCTGGTGGAGCGGGTACAGCGTGGCTCTCTGGTGGAGCGGGTACAGCGTGGCTCTCTGGTGGTGCGGGTACAGCGTGGCTCTCTGGTGGAGCGGGTACAGTGTGGCTCTCTGGTGGAGCGGGTACAGCGTGGCTCTCTGGTGGTGCGGGTACAGCGTGGCTCTCTGGTGGAGCGGGTACAGCGTGGCTCTCTGGTGGAGCGGGTACAGTGTGGCTCTCTGGTGGAGCGGGTACAGCGTGGCTCTCTGGTGGAGCGGGTACACCCCGTGCACCCCTGATGGCAATGCTCTCTTCAGCTGTACTCCCCTGATGATGGGCCTGTATGCGGGAGGAGGGCTCGGGTACTTTTTCCGTGCGAGGGGTGTGGCTTTTTTTTTGCCGCCCCTGTAAAGTGCCGCCCTAGGCCTGGGCCTAGGCCAAAACACAGCACTGCTGGTAATACAAAGAAATTTTAGACCAGTGTTTCTCAACTCCAGTCCTCAAGGCGCCCCAACAGGTCATGTTTTCAGGATTTCCCTCAGATAAAACAGCTGTGGTAGTTACTAAGGCAGTGAAACTGATCAAATCACCTGTGCAAAATAATGGAAAGCCTGAAAACATGACCTGTTGCGGCGCCTTAAGGACTGGAGTTGAGAAACACTGTTTTAGACAATTGTGCTCTTCCAATCCTGTGCTAAGTTTGGTAAAGACCCTTTTCTGCTCCAGCATGACTGCCCCCTGCGTACAAAGCCAGCTCCATAAAGACATGGTTTGACTGACCAGTTTGCTGTGAAGGAACTTGAGTGTCCTGTGGAACCCTGACTTCATCCCTGCTGAACACCTTTGGACCCTAACCCTACTGAATAGTTACATAGTTAGTGAGGTTGAAAACAGACACAAGTCCATCCAGTTCAACCATAAAAAAATAAATAAAAATAAAATAAAAAATAGCATACAATTCCATATACACAATCCTATACCCGCAGTTGATCCAGAGGAAGGCAAAAAAAGCCCCAGAAAAGTATGATCCAATTTGCTACAGCAGGGGAAAAAATTCCTTTCTGATCCCCCGAGAGGCAATCGGATTTTCCCTGGATCAACTTTACCTATAAATATCAGTACCCAGTTATATTATGTACATTTGGGAAAGAATCCAGGCCTTTCTTAAAGCAATCTACTGAGCTGGCCAGAACCACCTCTGGAGGGAGTCTATTCCACATTTTCACAGCTCTTACTGTGAAGAAACCTTTCCGTATTTGGAGATGAAATCTCTTTTCCTCTAGACATAAAGAGTGCCCCCTTGTCCTCAGTGATGACTGTAAAGTGAATAACTCAACACCAAGTTCACTGTATGGACCCCTTATGTATTTAAGGGGGGATATGATCACCATGTATAATCTGCTCTTCTCAAGAGAGAATAAATTCAGTTCCTCTAATCTTTCCTCATAGCTGAGCTCCCCCATGCCTCTTATCAGTTTGGTTGCCCTTCTCTGCACTTTCTTCAGATCCCAGATTATCCTTTTTGTGAACTGGAGCCCAAAACTGAACTTCATATTCCAGATGAGGTCTTACTAATGCTTTGTACAGGGGGGCAAAATGATGCCTCTCTCTCTGGAGTCCATACCTCTCCTAATACAAGAAAGGACTTTGCTCGCTTTGGAAACCACAGCTTGGCATTGCATGTTATTATTGAGCTTATGATCTACCAAAGCCCCCAGATCCTTCTCCACCACGGATTCCCCCAGTTGTACTCCCCCTAGTATGTATGATGCATATTCTTAGCCTCCAATTTGCCTTCTCTTTGTCCCTAGTCACCCACTCTAGATTATTGTGTAAAGGGCCTACATGCTCAGACATGACCTTTTTACTATGAATATATTTGAAGAATTTTTTGGGGTTTGTCCTACTATCTTTTGCAATCTGGTGTTTGTTTTGAGTTTTTGCGTGCTTGATTTTCTTTTTACATATTCTGTTATATTCTTTGTAACATTTAAACGACACTAGTGTTCCTTCATTTTTATATTTTTTAAAAGCTCTTTTCTTTTTGTTTATAGCTTTTTTTAACTTTGGCTGTGAGCCAGAAAGGTTTTATTTTTAGCTTTTTAAAATTATTGCCCATGGGAATATACTTTGCAGTGAGTTCACAAACAGTCACTTTGAAGAATTCCCATTTCTGTTCTGTGCCCATTGATGCCAATATTTCTTCCCAGTCCAAGTCCTGGAGAGCAGCCCTCATCCTTGGAAAATTTGCTCTCTTGAAGTTAAGTGTTTTTATCTTTCCCGTATGTGTTTTTTGCTTACAGCTAACATCAAATGAAATCATGTTATGGTCACTGCTACCAAGATGTTCCTTTATAGGAACATTATTAATAAGCTCTGCATGGTTTGAGATTACCAGGTCCAACAGAGCTTCATTCCTAGTTGGGGCCTCAATAAACTGGACCATAAAATTATCCTGTAATAGGTTTATACATTTTTGCCCTTTAACTGTCCCAGCAGTGCCATTGCTCCAGTAAATTTCTGGGTAGTTAAAACCCCCCATTATTATCACCGTCCCAGCCCTTGCAGCCCTTTCCATCTGTGCAAGGAGCTGAGTCTCCACCTCCTCGTTAACATTGAGTGGTCTATAACAGACTCCAATGATTAACTTTGAACTACGCACATCTATATGCAGTTCCACCCATAATGCTTCAGACTCATCACACTCTCCATCAATCAGGTCCTCTTTCACACTTTCTTTGAGATCACTTCTCACATAGAGACAGACCCCGCCACCTTTCCTTTTTACCCTGTCTCTCTGAAAGAGTGCATAGCCAGGAATATTAATAGCCCAGTCATGTGAGGAATGAAGCCAAGTTTCAGCAATACCGATTACATCATAGTTCACCTCATGCACCAGAGCTTCCAAATTACCTATTTTGCTTGGCAGACTTCTGCCATTTGTGATCAAACACTTTAATGCATTATTATATTTTGCTCTGGTGTTTTTCTTATCTTGTTTGGTAGTACAAATGGCACTATAATTTCCAATGGTTGTTTGCAACATGGGAACTTGCTTGTCACCTGCCATAACCCTCAACCCATCTATCCCCATTCCACCATTAATGTCTGACCCCTAACTGACCTGTCTGCCCGATGGAATTCTAGTTCACCCTCCCCCCTTAATCCTAGTTTAGATACTCCTCCAGCCTTCCCATAAACTTCTCCCCCAGAACAGCAGACCCCCTTCCATTCAGGTGCAAACCATCTTTAGCACTAAGGTTGCACCCCAATGAATACAATTGGACCCCAACCTTAATGCACACTTGTGGACCCCAACTTTACTGAATACCTTTGAACCTCAAACCTACTGAACACCTTTGGACCCCAACTGTACTAAACACCTTTGGACCCCAACTGTACTAAACACCTTTGGGCCCCAACCCTACTGAACACCATTAGACCCCAACCCTAATGAAAACCTTTGGACCCCAATGCTACTAGCCACATTTGGACCTCAACCCTACTGGACACCTTTGGACCCCACCCTAATGAACACCTTTGGACCTCAGCCCTAATGAACACCTTTGGACCTCAGCCCTAATGAACACCTTTGGACCTCAATTCTACTGGACACCTTTGGACCCCAACTCTGCTAAAAACCTTTGGACCTCAAGTCAACCCTACTGGACATCTTTGGACGCCAACCCTACTAGACACCTTTAGACCTCAACCATACTGGACACCATTGGATCCCACCCTACTGAACACCTTTTAAATCCAACCCTACTGAACACCTTTTAAATCCAACCCTACTGGACACCTTCTTATCCCAACACTACTGGACACCTTTGGACCCCATCCTACTGAATACCTTTGGACCTCAACCCAACGGGACACATTTGGAGCCCAGCCCTACTGAACACCTTTGGACCTCAACCCTACTGAACACCTGCACTTCCTGGTATGTGAGGGTGCCTAGGCACTCTGTGACCCCAAAGCTGTATATCTGCAGTGTGAGATCTAAGGCACTGCTAGTTCCAGGAGATTTAATGATGTCATTATGGTACTGCTCACTGTTCTTCTTGGAGGCCCTAACAGGAGGAAGCAAAGCCCTGCCTCTTTCAAGATGGCTCCCTCCATACAGAGACACAGTGCAGAACAAGACATGGTAAGTCAATAATTTGGAAAGATCAGCTGCAGTCCACCGGTAATAACAGCGCTTTCCCCTCTGCTGGGCACAGCTTCCAGGGTTCAGGTCCTAAAATTTGGCCCATATAGACATGAAGCAGTAAAACAATACTTGCAAAATCTTATAAAAAAAATATTTTAATATTATTATTAAATACAAATTTCAATCAAATAATCACATAAATGGAAGAAGCAATTTGATAAGGTGGCAAAAAACGACATTATAAGGATTGCGCAGACCTGCCTATGGAACAAACATGGCTGCTGCCCCATGGGCACATATAATCCCAGACTCAATCATTATATACAGCCCTGGGGGGCCAGGGAAGGCACTACGTGTACATACTAGAAGGAATTCACTATTTCAGTGATCACATATTGTCATTGTAGGAGAGGAATTTCTGATGTTACTTTCACATCTGTACACCTTTGCTGTACCATATTTCTATTACCATATTACATAGGCAAATTTGTAGAGTCGCCCTCTAGTGGTTATCTATACTTTGGCCTCTCTGAATAACTACCACTGAGATAACACAGTGAGCCCCCCACAGAGGTATCTGATCAGGAACAGTACGGCCAACTCACATTGGTGCAATACAGTACAGTGCAGGTGCAACGAGCTTCTATTGCGATGCCAATCATTTTGAAGGACATCCTATGGCTAGGGCCACACTATGCAGGTACGAATGAGCGAGTAGGGCAGCCGATTAATTTCAATGTGTGAAAAACGCACAAAAGAAATCCCTGATACTTTTTTCGAAATTGCGATTAAAAACCGCATGGCGCTACGGCATCATACGATTTGGTGCATGTGTAAGCAGGTGCGTGGGCGCAAGGGCAGCGCGTTTCTGTGCCTGTTGGGGAAAAAAGGACGCGGTTTTGCATACATAAGGTTAGAACCTAGCCTAAGGTCTCGTTTACATGTGCAGTGGCCCTTGCTGCCCCCTCTGAAAAACAATTCTCGTTGGATCGATTTTTCAGAGGGTGCTTGACAGGCAGTTAGAAGGCGATAGGTTGTGCCACAACATCGCAATTGCGTGCATTGCACACAGTTGTGGTGCGGCCCCATAGACTTGCATAGGTTGTGTTCAACTGCAGCATCGCCCGCTGAATGTGAGATGGCAGGCGCGTGTATAGAGCCCAGGACAAAGCATCAGTGAGACAGAGCCCAGGAGGAACTGTGTCCCATCATTGGTGTCATTGGGAGGAATTGTGCCCCATTGTTGGTGCCATTGTAGGAGTGATGTCCCATCGTTGGTGCCATTGGGAGGAATGATGTCACATCATTGTCATTGGGAGGAATTGTGCCCATCATTGGTGCCATTGGGGGAATAATGTCCCATCGTTGGTGCCATTGGGAGGAATAGTGCCCATCATTGGTGCCATTGGGGGAATAATGTCCCATCGTTGGTGCCATTGGGAGGAATAGTGCCCATCATTGGTGCCATTGGGGGAATAATGTCCCATCTTTGGTGCCATTGGGAGGAATGGTGCCCATCGTTGGTGTTATTTGGAGGAATTGTGCCCCATCATTTTTGTCAGTGGGAGGAATTGTGCCCTATCATTGGTGTCAGTGATGGGGCACATCGTTGGTGTCATTGGGAGGAATTGTGCCCATCATTGGTGCAATTGGGGGAATAATGTCCCATCGTTCGTGCCATTGGGAGGAATGGTGTCCCATCATTGTCATTGGGAGGAATTGTGCCCCATCATTGTTGTCATTGGGAGGAATTGGGCCCATCATTGGTGCCACTGGGGGGAATGATGTCCCATCGTTGGTGCCATTCCGAGGAATGGTGCCTATTGTTTGTGTTATTTGGAGGAATTGTGCCCCATCATTGGTGTCAGTGATGGGGCACATTGTTGGTGTCATCAGGAGGAATTGTGCCCTTTCATTGCTGTCAGTGGGATTAATAGTGCCCCAAGGGCCAGATAAGAGCAGGCAAAGAGTCAGATCTGGCCGCTGGGCCACAGTTTGGAGACCACTGCTCTAAAAGCAACCACTGACCTTCTTACACGTCTATGCAGCTGCCTTAACCACTTCCAGCCCAAGGACGTCATGTGACGTCTTTAACCTTCAGTGGGGATATCTGAATGATGCCTGCAGCTAATTTCTGAAGGGCCTTGTACAGTCCTGAGCAGCTGCATACCCTTGTAGAGGCAGGTGTTCGGGGGGCGGGGGGTGTAATGTCAACAAAACCGCCTGGTTTTACAGCTGCACACATGAAGGAACCCTAAGGCACTGTTACAGTAGTGGGCAATGCACTGCAGAGCCCCACATGTCATGCCTTGTGATGCATAACGCTCCATTCACACTTATGCGATTCGCACCCCATTCTTTTCATTGGTACCCTTTCAAATCAGGGCGACTTTAAAAAAGTGCCTGCACTATTTTGGTGCAACTTTTATCCCTATAATAAATATAAAGTTAGATCAAAAATCGCACCAAAGTCACACTGGCTAATGCGCTATTGTGAATGGAGCCTTAAAAAAAAAGTAAACAAGGCTCACAGATCGGGAACGCACACAAAATCACACACTCGCGCAGAAACGCGTTGCCCTTTGTAATGAATGAACATGGTTGACCCGTGTACATGGATTCACAGATTATACAAAGAAACAAGTTTTACTTTTACATTAAGTTGATACATTTACATGAAAATGAAAAAGTCCAGATTTAGGTTCATACAAGACGGGTACAAAGGGCACACGCGTGTTTTCCCGAACATCACATGTAGGACAGACTTTATGAGAAACATGTAAAAAGTCCCTGTCCCTTTTTTCAAAATCTCACCGAACCACATGGTGATGCGGCAGCATGTGGTTTTGGTGTGTGCAAAAACGCACGCATTAGCAGATGTGTTGGGGTGTCATTACCAATCAATGGCACCGCCATGTGTCTGCTAAAGGGAAATGCGTTTCTGCATGAGTGCGTGATTTTGTGTGCGTTTCTGATCTGTTAACCTAGCCTTACAGGACACTGAGAACTCCGCCAGTCTCATCTAAGAGGGGAGGTTGTACAAAAAATACAGCAAAGGCATACTTACTAACATTATGATCGCGCCCACAGCCCCTCCCAGAACCTGCCTGGTCGGCCCCACCCAGACTCCGCCTCTAAATATGTGGGGCCACCCACTGGCTGCCCAATTCACGGCAATTAATGCCTTTTGAGGTGTTGTGCATGTGTCTGTGGGAAAAAGCCCAGGACATGCTATCAGTGGGACAGAGCCCAGGACAAGGCATCAGTGGGACAGAGCCCAGGACACGGCATCGGTGGGACAGAGCCCAGGACAAGGCATCAGTGGGACAGAGCCCAGGACACGGCATCGGTGGGACAGAGCCCAGGACAAGGCATCGGTGGGACAGAGCACAGGTCAAGGCATCGGTGGGACAGAGCACAGGGCACAGCATCGGTGGGACCGAGCACAGGACAAGGCATCGGTGGGACAGAGCCCAGGACACGGCATCGGTGGGACAGAGCCCAGTACAAGGCATCGGTGGGACAGAGCCCAGGACAAGGCATCGGTGGGACAGAGCCCAGGACACAGCATCGGTGGGACCGAGCACAGGACAAGGCATCGGTGGGACAGAGCCCAGGACAAGGCATCAGTGGGACAGAGCCCAGGACACGGCATCGGTGGGACAGAGCCCAGGACAAGGCATCGGTGGGACAGAGCCTAGGACAAGGCATCAGTGGGACAGAGCCCAGGACACGGCATCGGTGGGACAGAGCCCAGGACAAGGCATCGGTGGGACAGAGCCCAGGACAAGGCATCGCTGGGACAGAGCCCAGGAAACGGCATCGGTGGGACAGAGCCCAGGAAACGGCATCGGTGGGACAGAGCCCAGGAAACGGCATCGCTGGGACAGAGCACAGGACAAGGCATCGGTGGGATAGAGCCCAGGACAAGGCATCGGTGGGACAGAGCCCAGGACAAGGCATCGCTGGGACAGAGCCCAGGACAAGGCATCAGTGGGACAGAGCCCAGGACAAGGCATCGGTGGGACAGAGCCCGGGACAAGGCATCGGTGGGACAGAGCCCAGGACAAGGCATCGGTGGGACAGAGCCCAGGACAAGGCATCGGTGGGACAGAGCCCAGGACAAGGCATCGCTGGGACAGAGCCCAGGACAAGGCATCGCTGGGAAAGAGCCCAGGACAAGGCATCGGTGGGACAGAGCCCAGGACAAGGCATCGGTGGGTCAGAGCCCAGGACGAGGCATCGGTGGGACAGAGCCCAGGACAAGGCATCGGTGGGACAGAGCCCAGGACAAGGCATCAGTGGGACAGAGCCCAGGACACGGCATCGGTGGGACAGAGCCCAGGACACGGCATCAGTGGGACAGAGCCCAGGACACGGCATCAGTGGGACAGAGCCCAGGACACGGCATCGGTGGGACAGAGCCCAGGACAAGGCATCGCTGGGACAGAGCCCAGGACAAGGCATCGCTGGGACAGAGCACAAGACAAGGCATCGGTGGGACAGAGCACAAGACAAGGCATCGGTGGGATAGAGCCCAGGACACGGCATCGCTGGGACAGAGCACAGGACAAGGCATCGGTGGGATAGAGCCCAGGACAAGGCATCGCTGGGACAGAGCACAGGACACGGCATGGGTGGGATAGAGCACAGGACACGGCATGGGTGGGATAGAGCACAGGACAAGGCATCGCTGGGACAGAGCACAGGACAAGGCATCGGTGGGATAGAGCCCAGGACAAGGCATCGGTGGGATAGAGCCCAGGACAAGGCATCGCTGGGACAGAGCACAGGAAACGGCATGGGTGGGATAGAGCACAGGACAAGGCATCGGTAGGACAGAGCACAGGACAAGGCATCGCTGGGACAAAGCACAGGACACGGCATGGGTGGGACAGAGCACAGGACAAGACATCGGTAGGACAGAGCACAGGACAAGACATCGCTGGGACAGAGCACAGGACACAGCATCGGTGGGATAGAGCCCAGGACAAGGCATCGGTGGGATAGGGCCCAGGACAAGGCATCGGTGGGACAGAGCACAGGACAAGACATCGCTGGGACAGAGCACAGGACACAGCATCGGTGGGATAGAGCCCAGGACAAGGCATCGGTGGGATAGAGCCCAGGACAAGGCATCGGTGGGACAGAGCACAGGACAAGGCATCGGTGGGATAGAGCCCAGGACAAGGCATCGGTGGGACAGAGCACAGGACAAGACATCGCTGGGACAGAGCACAGGACACAGCATCGGTGGGTTAGAGCCCAGGACAAGGCATCGGTGGGATAGAGCCCAGGACAAGGCATCGGTGGGACAGAGCCCAGGACAAGGCATCAGTGGGACAGAGCCCAGGACAAGGCATCGGTGGGACAGAGCCCAGGACAAGGCATCGGTAGGACAGAGCACAGGACAAGGCATCGCTGGGACAGAGCACAGGACACGGCATGGGTGGGACAGAGCACAGGACAAGACATCGGTAGGACAGAGCACAGGACAAGACATCGCCGGGACAGAGCACAGGACACAGCATCGGTGGGATAGAGCCCAGGACAAGGCATCGGTGGGATAGAGCCCAGGACAAGGCATCGGTGGGATAGAGCCCAGGACAAGGCATCGGTGGGACAGAGCACAGGACAAGACATCGCTGGGACAGAGCACAGGACACAGCATCGGTGGGTTAGAGCCCAGGACAAGGCATCGGTGGGATAGAGCCCAGGACAAGGCATCGGTGGGACAGAGCCCAGGACAAGGCATCAGTGGGACAGAGCCCAGGACAAGGCATCGGTGGGACAGAGCCCAGGACAAGGCATCGGTGGGATAGAGCCCAGGACAAGGCATCGGTGGGACAGAGCCCAGGACAAGGCATCGCTGGGACAGAGCCCAGGACAAGGCATCGCTGGGACAGAGCCCAGGACAAGGCATCGCTGGGACAGAGCACAGGACAAGGCATCGGTGGGATAGAGCCCAGGACAAGGCATCGGTGGGACAGAGCCCAGGACAAGGCATCGGTGGGACAGAGCCCAGGACAAGGCATCGGTGGGACAGAGCCCAGGACAAGGCATCGGTGGGACAGAGCCCAGGACAAGGCTTCGGTGGGACAGAGCCCAGGACACGGCATCGGTGGGACAGAGCCCAGGACAAGACATCGGTAGGACAGAGCACAGGACAAGACATCGCTGGGACAGAGCCCAGGACAAGGCATCGGTGGGATAGGGCCCAGGACAAGGCATCGGTGGGACAGAGCACAGGACAAGACATCGCTGGGACAGAGCACAGGACACAGCATCGGTGGGATAGAGCCCAGGACAAGGCATCGGTGGGATAGAGCCCAGGACAAGGCATCGGTGGGATAGAGCCCAGGACAAGGCATCGGTGGGATAGAGCCCAGGACAAGGCATCGGTGGGATAGGGCCCAGGACACAGCATGGGTGGGACAGAGCCCAGGACACGGCATCGGTAGGACAGAGCACAGGACACAGCATCGGTAGGACAGAGCACAGGACTGTTCCCCATCATTGGTGTCATTGGGGGAAATTGTGCCCCATCATTGGTATCAGTGGAAGGAATAGTGTCCCATCGTTGATGTCATTGGGAAGAATTGTGCCCTTTCATTGCTGTCAGTGGGATTAATAGTGCCCCAAGGGCGAGATAAGAGCGGGAAAAGAGCCAGATCTGGCCCCTGGGCCACAGTTTGGAGACCACTGCTCTAAAAGCAACCCCTGACCTTCTTACATGTCTATGCAGCTGCCTTAAAGAAACAGATATTAGATAAGATGATCCTACAGATGGCATTCTCCGCCCTCCACTGTCTGTGATGGCATTTCCTGTCCTCTCTGGGAGGGGACCGCGGTCCGTGTCGGACATTGTAGCAAACAATACACTTCATAGTGCAATCCATATCACAAAAATGACAGATGCTCTTCATGGCTGCAGGTGGCATTTACAATGTGCGGTTTGTTTAAAGCACCATTTAAACCGTCCTGCAATATGACGCTGTCAGAGGTGTTATCACAGATCCATTTAGTGAGACTCCGCAGTGGAGAAAGGAGACAGAGGTCCTCCTGGTTGTTGGCAGTCTGTCGTAAAACGCGTATCGTCTGTCCGTCACTGGTGGGCGGAGCCTGTGGAGGAAGCACAGCAATCATACAGACATGTGATTGGTCAACACGGGTAGGATGATTCAAATAACTCCAGAATGCCTGAAGATCACACAAGTTTTGGACCTTCTTTTGTTTGTTTACTCGATTTGAGTAGATTAGTGCATTTTTTTAAGCATTTTTCCCCCATGGAAATGCATTGAAATGTGCTATATACATGTTTTTGCACTTTTTTCTGCTCAAATGCAAACATTTAATTCATCATCATAAATAATAATACATTAATTAATTAACCCTTAATCCTAGCGCTAACCTTAACCCCAACAAATTTAAAAAAAATACTTAAAAATAATAATAGGTATATAAATAATAAAATAAATGAATTAAATGAGCGCCTAACCCTAAAAAATGTTTGAAAAAAATAATATTTATTATAGTTTTTTATTAATATTATTTTTTTTAAACATTTTTTAGGGTTAGGGGTTCATTTAATGCATTTATTTATTAACTATTTATATACCTATTATTATTTTTATGTATTTTTTAAAAATTTGTTAGGGTTAAGGTTAGCGCAAGGATTAGGGGTTCATTTATGTATTTTACTTATTTATTTGCTTATTATTTATTTATTCATTTCCTTTTGTTAGGGTAAGCGCTAGGATTAGGGGTTAATTCATTTATTAATTTTGAGTTATTTATTATAGTTTTTTTATTTATTAACTCAAAATTAAAAAATAATAGTAATAATTCTATCCCTAGACCTCCTCTGTAACTCAAAACTGGTAACCTCTACTACTGAACATATCTACCCCGACCTTCCACCATACACGCAGAAATGGGAAGAAGACTTACGACATTCTATCTCACCTGCTGATTGGCAAAAGTGCTTCATCCTGACGCATAAGATTTCCCTAGCAACTAAGACTCAAGAAAAAGGATTTAACCCTTCCTTGCTGGCGATGCCTTTCCTCTACACCAGGGATCCTGAAACTTCGGCCCTCCAGCTGTTGCGGAACTACACGTCCCATGAGGCATTGCAAAACTCTGACATTCACAGACATGGCTAGGCATGATGGGAATTGTAGTTCCTTAACAACTGGAGGGCCATAGTTTGAGACCCTTGCTCTAGAGGGACAATGCTCCACATTTGGTGGGCTTGCCCTCCTATTAGGAAATTCTGGCAAAGGGTTTTTGACCTATACTGCAGGCTCATGGCGACCTCAGTTAAGCCCACCCCAGAGATAGCCCTCCTATCTATGATCCCAGGACCCCTCAAGTCAATTAAAAAAGATGCATTGTGCCACTTTCTGGCCGCAGCTAGGACGGTGGTTCCCCCTCATTGGAGAATGGCGGATGTACCTTCCCTGGGCGATTGGGCTGTTAAGGTGGATCAGAAAAGAGATCTGGAGCGTCTGTTGGCGCAGGAATCCGGGAAGGAGGAACAGTTTCTCCATCACCTGGACCTCATTGTCAATGTTTCGCTATCCAGAAGACTACTTTATGGGCTGCTGACGACCCAACTTCATCTACCGGATGGCCATACTGGAGGGCTCTTTAACCTCCCTGATTCCTTTCCTTGATATAACCTTCTTCTCTCTCCCGGCTTCCTCTCCTTCCCGCCTTGAACCAAACCCCTCAAGCATATGAACGAAGGCCGTATGCCCAGAATAGATCAGTGAACTAGATATCTATTCTAAGACAATGAGGGATCCCTACAGCATGCCACCCCGATTAGGAAGGACCACATGACATCATGGATCTGCGTTACATTAGAGACGAGTTGTATGTTAGAACCGCATGGTATTATTCACTCATCTATGTGGCATATAATTACATTGTGATACATCATTATTCCAGCAGAGATCCTACAGAAAAGTTGCCTTGGATTGGGCATATTTTGTAAAAGGTTCCCCTCAATACTATATGTAAGGTACATGTGTACAATGTACTGTAATGTGATTACTACATTTGTTCTCCCTTTACCTTGCAATATAATAAGATTGAAAAGAAAACTGGTAACCTATTCTATTTTTTTTCTATTCTATTCTTTTATTTTCTATTTAATTTTTTTCTATTCTATTCTTTTATTTTCTATCCTATTCTGTTCTACTCTATTCTTTTCTATTCTATTTTTTTCTATTCTATTTTTTTCTATTCTATTCTTTTATTTTCTATTCAATTTTTTTCTATTCTATTCTTTTATTTTCTATTCAATTTTTTTCTATTCTATTCTTTTATTTTCTATTTCATTTTTTTCTATTCTATTCTTTTATTTTCTATTCTATTCTTTTATTTTCTATCCTATTCTGTTCTACTCTATTCTTTTCTATTCTATTTTTTTATTCTATTCTTTTATTTTCTATTCAATTTTTTTCTATTCTATTCTTTTATTTTCTATTCAATTTTTTTCTATTCTATTCTTTTATTTTCTATTTAATTTTTTTCTACTCTATTCTTTTCTATTCTATTTTTTTCTATTCTATTCTTTTATTTTCTATTCTATTTTTTTTCTATTCTATTCTTTTATTTTCTATTCATTTTTTTTCTATTCTATTCTTTTATTTTCTATTCAATTTTTTTCTATTCTATTCCTTTATTTTCTATCCTATTCTGTTCTACTCTATTCTTTTCTAAATTCAAATTTCACAAGGCGGCTATATTCTTTCCATTCTATTCTATTCTTTTATTCTATTCCCTTCTTTTCTATTCTGTTCCACTCTATTTATTTCTATTCTATTCGGTTTTATTCTCTCCTTTTCGAAAAATTTGAATTTCACAAAACAGCTAACAGTATATTCTTTTTTAGAATAAAAATCAAAAACTGGTAACCTGTAGAAAATTTTAAATGTCGCCAATTGAGATTTTTTAAGGGCCAAAGTTTGTCGCCATTCCACGAGCGGGCGCAATTGTGAAGCGTGACATGTTGGGTATCCATTTACTTGGCTTAACATTATATATAGAAAAAAAAATTGGACTAACTTTACTGTTTTTCTTATTTTTTAATTTGAAAAAAAGTGTATCCCCCCTAAAAAAAATTGCGCTTGTAAGACCGCTGCGCAAATATGGTGTGATTTTTTTTTTTTAACTGCATTTTAGTGTAAATATGAGATCTGAAGTCTTTTTGACCCCCCAGATCTGATATATAAGAGGCCCTGTCGTGCTTTTTTTCTATTACAAGGGATGTTTACATTTGTTGTAATAGGAATAAAAGTGACACAAACATTTTTTTTTTTTTTTAAAGACAGGGTAAAAATAAAAAATAAAAAGTAAACTAAATAAGAAAAAAAAATTTAAAATTTGAAAGCACCCCGTTCCGCCGAGCTTGCGTGCAGAAGCGAACGCATACGTAAGTTGCGCCCACATATGAAAACGATGTTCAAACCACACATGTGAAGTATCGCCGCGATCGGTAGAGCGAGAGCAATAATTCTAGCCCTAGACCTCCTCTGTAACTCAAAACTGGTAACCTGCAGAGATTTTTAAACGCCGCCAATTGAGATTTTTTAAGGACCAAAGTTTGTCGCCATTCCACGAGCGGGCGCAATTTTGAAGCGTGACATGTTGGGTATCAATTTACTTGGCTTAACATTATATATAGAAAAAAAAATTGGACTAACTTTACTGTTTTTCTTATTTTTTAATTTAAAAAAAGTGTATCCCCCCCCCTAAAAAAAATTGCGCTTGTAAGACCGCTGCGCAAATACGGTGTGATATAAAGTATTGCAACGACCGCCATTTTATTCTCTAGGGTGTCTGAAAAAAATATATATAATGTTTGGGGGGTTTTAAGTAATTTTCCAGCAAAAAAAAAAAAAGATTTTAACTTGTAAACAACAAATCTCAAAAAGAGGCTCGGTCTTTAAGTGGTTACTATTACTGAGATTGTTGCTGTAGATCTTTTTATGACGGGTTCCCTTTAATCAGTGATCTGTACTGTACGTGGCGGGCGTGGATCTGTCCTGTCTCTGCGCTCCGAGATAAATGATTGCTAATAAAAGGGGGAGATGTGATGAGTTGGCGGACACTCAGATCAGGGTAATGAACTAGATGAACACACAATTATAAGTTCAGTATTAACCTGCGACATGTGAGCGCCGCTGGAAACCGACGGCCCCTCTGTTATCGCCGGCGCTGGATTTGGAACTCACAAGCTGAGGCAGCAAAAGCTCTCAGTTTGCCTCCGTCTTCTACAGCACCGCCATCTTTTTAAAAGTGGTTTGAAAGATTTCCATATCCCCCAGTGATGTGACCGGCCTCAGGTGATACACTGAGATGAAACAAAAACAAAAAAATCCTCCTACGTAAAGTTGTACCTGTTTATCAGCAGTCTTCTCTTCTCTACGTCCGTTCAAAGTGCTGAATTTATAAAGCTTGTCTGAGATTTCAGAAAGCGGGGGGGGGGGGGGGGGGTGGAGAGCTGAAACTAAACTATACGCTGCAGAGCTCAGCTGATCAGCTGAGAGCTGATTGGATATATATGTATTTACCAGTCCCTTCCTCCCCCGATATCCCCCCTGCAGCGCGACTGGAGGCACAAAGATGAGGAGAAGCTGGCAGTGCTGTAAGGAGCAGGAGGCACAAGAGGATCGGTGTCTGCAATAAGAGTACAGCTTGGTCCTCCTGCTCGGCAGGTTCCCCCGGCCCCCCCCCCCTTTGAACTGATAGGACCTGGGCCCGGTACTGGAGGGCCGCTGTACTGCCTTAAACAGATGCCCTGGCGCACGGGGTGATTAGGGTGTGCCCAGGCACACTCGGCACACCCCCACCCCTGCGCACACCTTTGAACAGAGCTGAGGCTGTCAATCACAGGCTGTGTGCTGAAGCTCCCTCCTCATGTCACCTTTTTTTCTCTTGGTGTCAGGAAAACTTTGTCAGAAGCGACTTGTACTGATAGCGGAGGAAGGAGGCAGCAGACAGAAAATGACACTTCAAAAGGAATGACATCTAAAAGACGTGCAACTTTACCAGGTGACTTCCTGGAGACTTGAGTACTACTTTGATAGAAGTATAGAAGAGAATAGAAGAGACTAGAAGAGAATAGACTAGAAGAGAATAGAAGAGAAGAGACTAGAAGAGAATAGAAGAGACTAGAAGAGAATAGACTAGAAGAGAATAGAAGAGAAGAGACTAGAAGAGAATAGAAGAGACTAGAACAGAATAGAAGAGACTAGAAGAGAAGAGACTAGAAGAGAATAGAAGAGACTGGAAGAGAATACAAGAGACTAGAAGAGAATAGAAGAGACTGGAAGAGAATAGAAGAGACTGGAAGGGAATAGAAGAGACTAGAAGAGACTAGAAGAGAATAGAAGAGACTAGAAGAGAAGAGACTGGAAGAGAATACAAGAGAATAGAAGAGACTAGAAGAGAATAGAAGAGACTAGAAGAGAAGAGAATAGAAGAGACTAGAATAGAATAGAAGAGAATAGAAGAGACTAGAAGAGAATAGAAGAGACTGGAAGGGAATAGAAGAGACTAGAAGAGAAGAGACTGGAAGAGAATACAAGAGAATAGAAGAGACTAGAAGAGAATAGAAGAGACTAGAAGAGAATAGAAGAGACTAGAAGAGAATAGAAGAGAATAGAAGAGACTAGAAGAGAAGAGAATAGAAGAGACTAGAATAGAATAGAAGAGACTAGAAGAGACTAGAAGAGAATAGAAGAGACTAGAAGAGAAGAGAATAGAAGAGACTAGAGGAGATTAAAAGAGAAGAGAAATCGCAAATTAGTAGGAAGGGCGAGGCAGGAGAGCGGAATGCAAAAAAACAAAAAACAAAAAACAAAAGGTAATGTTCCACTTTAAGCATTTGCACAGGTACAACAAATGATCGCTGTATTGATTGTAATATAATTATCTCTTATGATCATCGGCGCCATCTAGTGGATATAGTGCAGATTTTTTTTTTATTGCGGTATTTCAGGAAAATACCGCATTGTGGCCACTAGATGGAGCAAATGATCATGGGGGATAATTATATTACCAGCAATACGGTGATCATTTGTTGTGCTTGACTCATCTGCATGGCAAAACATTTTATACACAGACCGCTAAGTGTAGCACAATTCTCTACACCGGCTGCACTGCAGTCCAGAGTCCCCCATATGACTCACAAAGTACTATTGATGGAGTCATGTGTCTTCTTGGATCTCGGTGTGATTTGTGTATTTCTCCCAGATCTGTGCAGTAATCCAGTGTGAGACTTCCTGTAATAAAGACCACTCACTGCTGATCTCTCTCCTTGTGCAGGGTGACTGGTCTAGTCTCCCCCCCCCCTCCTGTAGTTTTCTACAGTGGGTGGAGCCTGCTGGATCCCTCCCACAGCTCTACTCTCTCTCCTTGCGCAGGGGGACTGGCCTTGTCTTTGCCCCCTCTTGTAGTGGGTGGAGCCTGCTGGGGCCCTCCCACAGCTCTACTCTCTCTCCCTGTGCAGGGTGACTGGTCTTGTCTCCGCCCCCTCCTGTAGTGGGTGGAGCCTGCTGGGGCCCTCCCACAGATCTGCTCTCTCTCTCTCTCCTTGTGCAGGGGGACTGGTCTTGTCTCCGCCCCCTCCTGTAGTTTTCTGTAGTGGGTGGAGCCCGCTTTGTCCCCTCCCACAGCTCTGCTTTCTGCACAGACCATGTACAGCCCAGTGATGATGTCACTGCTACTTTTACAAGGTAATATCTGGGTTTGCATTTGTTGCACACAAAGTAGATTTATATCCTTTGTGGCTATTGGGGAATATATTTAAATGAGAAAAGTTTTTTTTTAGCTTGGAGCTTTAAAGCTGAAGTTCCATCTGCTTTTCCTCCCGCAGTTCCTGATCATAGAAGGGGTGCGGGGCAATGTGGTGCCACCATACGGTATATTATTATTTATTACACGGGATGTGTATGGTGGGGCGTCCATGACGCCGGGTGTAGAGATACCATCAGAGAGGTGCGGGGCGCTCGGTGTGAAGTGGTGCCGCCTGATATCCTCAGTGTGTTTGCCTGACAGTAATAGCTGATAAGCCGGCAGATAGTAAAGAGCCTCTTAGGACAAACAGTAACACCAGATGTTGTCTCTGCTCATCGCCCTTCACTGGAAGAGATCAGACATCCCATAATGACATCCATAGAGCTTCCTTAAAGGGCCAATCCACCCAACAGTCAGATTTCACTTCTAGGTGGAATCCCATTGGCTGACTTCTTAGATCATCGGGGGATGTGAGAAAATCCCTCTTCTCCTGTCCCCACTCATCCCGCACAATCCCTACGTGACTCCACCCACAATCCCTACGTGACTCCACCCAGAATCCCTACATGACTCCACCCACAATCCCGATGTGACTCCACCCACAATCCCGATGTGACGCCACCAATCAGCAGGAAGAACAGCCTGTGTATTTCATCAGCAAATATGGCCGCCTCCATGTGACATCCAAAACTTAGGACACAGACGCCCCTTTATTTTGTTTGCTTTATCTTTATTTATTTTTCACTTTTATTTTTAGATGCATTCAGAGCAGAGTTGTGTTAAATAGATGCAGAGTTGAGTGTTTAACTGATTCATGACCGAAAGACGGCTACAGGGCGGTTCTCTCATTCTCCATCCATGCGTTCTCTTCTCCATCTCATTCATCTACGAACGTCCTTCCAGAACCACGCCCCTGAGGCCAGAACCACGCCCCTGAGGCCAGAACCATGCCCCTGAGGCCAAAACCACGCCCCTGAGGCCAAAACCACGCCCCCTGAGGCGGGCATCTGGAGTGCTCTCTGATCGCTGTGCCCTTCAGACACAGCTAATCACAGATCACAGTAAAGGGCCAATCACAGCTGATCACATGTAAAGGGCCAATCACAGCTGATCATGTAAGCAAACTTGCCGGATATCGGCATTCCTTTCCTGACGCACTGTCACAATTCTGACAGCACAAATTTACACTGATAATCCGTGCAGCCCCATCACTGCCTATCAGTGCCTCCTCATCATTGCTGCCAATCAGTGCCACCTATCTGTGCCTATGAGTGCAGCCTATCAATGCCGCCTCATCAGTGCCACCTATCAGTACCGCCTCATCAGTGCTGCCAATCAGTACCCACCAGTGCCGCCTATCATTGCCTCCTCATCACTGCTGCCAATCAATGCCACCTATCAGTGCCCTTGGGTGCCGCCTATCAGTGCCGCCTATCAGTGACGCCTCATTAGTGCCACCTCATCAGTGCCGCCTATCAGTGCCCATGAGTGCTGCCTATCAGTGCCTCCTCATCATTGCTGCCAATCAGTGCCCATCAGTGCCATCTATCCGTGCCTAACAGTGCCCATTAGTGCCTCCTATCAGTGCCCATGAGTGCCACCTCAGCAGTGCCGCCTCAGCAGTGCCAATTAGTGCAGCGTCATCAGTGTCCATCAGTGCAGCCTCATCAGTGTCCATCAGTGCAGCCTCATCAGCACAAATCCGTGAAGGAGAAAATGACTTATTTACAAAATTTTATAACAGAAATGCACGCCCCCGGAGATCCACTCCCGCTGTGATTGGACACAGTGGGAGCCATTAAGTGGGTCTGGCAGCCGTGATGGCCTCCGGCCACCCGCGATCGTTCCTAGGAGAGGCAGAACAGGTGGTCTGCCTATGTCTATCATTGGCAGGGACTTGCTGACACCCGTCAGTGGGAGGGCACTCATGCGGGCGCCCCAAACCCAGAAGCAGGCAGCGAAGTACCAGTACGTTGCTCTGCCTCCACGGGCTGCCCGTGTGGAGTACATTGCGGGCGATCCTTAACTGCTTGCCAACCAGCCGCCGTCATTATACTGCGGCAGGTTGGCTGTCCTGCGTGAACCACCGTAGCTGTATGTCAGTCCGTGCATGGGAGACGGGAGCGTACCCGTTGGTCTGGCGGTGACCCGTGATCGCGGTGTATAGAGAGGCAGATCGGGGGTCTACCAGTGTAAAGAAGGCGGATCCCCGTTCTGCCAGATGACATGTCGGAGATCTTCTGTTCCCGGTGATCAGGAATAGTGATCTCTGTCATGGGCCTGGCAGCCCATTCCCCCCCCTACAGTTAGAACACACCCAGGGAATACATATAACCCCTTTATCGCCCCCTAGTGTTAACCCCTTCCCTGCCAGTGACATTTATACATTGATTAGTTCATTTTTATAGCATTGATCACTGTAATTATGTCACTGGTCCCCAAAAAGTGTCATTTTGTGGTCAGATTTATCTGCTGCAATGTAGCAGACCCGCCATTATTAGTAAAAACAACAAAAAAATTAAAAAATTGGTCCCTAAATCTATCCCAATGTTTGTAGAAGCTATAACTTTTGCGCAAACCAATCAATATACGCTTTTCGATTTTTTTTTTTACAGAGTATGTAGAACAATACATATTGGCCTAAACTGACGAATACATTTGTTTTTTTATAGTTTTTTTTTTGGATATGTATTATAGCAGATAAAAAAAAAATGTTTTGAAAAGAAAAAACTCACTTTTTTTGTTTATAGCGTAAAAAAAATAAAAAAACAGCAGAGAGGATCAAATACCACCAAAAGAAAGTTCTATTTATGGGAAAAAAAGGATGTCAATTTTGTTTGGCTACAACGTCGCACGACCGCGCAATTGTCAGTTAAAGCGACGCAGTGCCGAATCACAAAAAATGGCCTGGTCATGAAGGGGGGTAAATCCTTCCGGGGGTGAAGTGGTTATACATCATCATCACTGTGCTGTACATAGCCCGTGCAAAGAGCAGAGCTGTGGGAGGGGCCTATCAGCTCCACCCACTACAGAAAACTACAGGAGGGGGCGGAGACAAGAACAGTCTCCCTGCACAAGGAGAGAGAGAGAGCAGAGCAGTGGGAGGAGACCTATCAGCTCCACCCACTACAGAAAACTACAGAAGGGGGCGGAGACAAGAACAGTCTCCCTGCACAAGGAGAGAGAGAGAGCAGAGCAGTGGGAGGAGACCTATCAGCTCCACCCACTACAGAAAACTACAGAAGGGGGCGGAGACAAGAACAGTCTCCCTGCACAAGGAGAGAGAGAGAGCAGAGCAGTGGGAGGAGACCTATCAGCTCCACCTACTACAGAAAACTACAGGAGGGGGAGGAGACAAGACCGGACAGCCTGCACAAGTAGAGAGAGCAGAGCTGTGCGAGGAGCCCAGCAGGTCCCACCCACTACAGGCTGCCTGCAGAAAAGTACAGGAGGGGGCGGAGACAAGACCAGTCCCCCTGCACAAGGAGAGAGAGCAGCAGTGATTGGTCTTTATTACAGGAAGTCTCACACTGGATTACTGCACAGATCTGGAAGAAATCCACAAATCACACTGAGATTCATGAAGAATACACACAATGGATGGATTTAGATGATATTTACTTATCTCGGAGTTCAGCTTTAATGAACAACTTCATTTAAAAATAAATTTCACCAGTAAATAGCGTTGTGTGCGGATAAAACTGAAGACGATGCTTCTTGCTGATCCTCATAAATAAAGCTCTAAAGAAAGACATCCCATTGGTCGATGACAGACAGATTACCGTTACCTTTCCTCTGCAGGAGGTTCTGCCGCGCCTTCACAAACGCCAGGATGTCGGCGTCCGTCTGGCTGTCCCCGGTGAGCGGGATCGGAGTTTTGGCGGACCGAGGAGCTCTGGAACATGAGATGAAAAAAATGACATGTTTAAAGTAAATGTAGAATTATAAAAAAATACAGAATTATTATTATTATTCTTTTTTTTAGAATATAATTACGTTTAGTAAAAATTATTTTAACATTTGAAGACCCGACCTTTTCTGATGCTTGTTTTTATGTTAAAAAAAAATCTGTATTTTTTGCTAGAAAATTACTTAGAACCCACTAAGATTATATATATATTTTTTAAAACAGAGGCACTACAGAATAAAAAGGTGGGTGTTTTTTTTTATGTCACATGGTATTTGCACAGCAGTTTTTTAAACACAATTTTTTTTTTTTTTTAAGTACTTTAAATGAACTTTAATGCACAAAAATATAAAAGATGATGTTACGTGGAGTAAATAGATACCTAACGTGTCACACTTTAAAATTGCGCATGCCCGTGCAGTGGAGACAAACGATATAAACTGTACTATCCATAAGCGACACTTTAAAAGCTTTTACAGGTTTCCACCTTAAGATTTACCGAGAAGGTCCGGTGCGAGAATTACCGCCCATGATCTGATGT
Source organism: Lithobates septentrionalis (assembly GCA_037952835.1). Taxonomy (NCBI): domain Eukaryota; kingdom Metazoa; phylum Chordata; class Amphibia; order Anura; family Ranidae; genus Lithobates; species Lithobates septentrionalis. Next base: position 455,830 of record JBBDGP010001717.1, on the reverse strand, counting down.
TTGTGTGATGCCTCACATGTGTGGTGTGATCTATGTTTGCATGCGTATGGGATCGGCATGTGTGTTCACTTTTGCGCATGAGCACGGGGAGAATTGGGGCGCTTACTTTTTTTTTTTTCGAGATGCTTACATTTTTTTTATTTATTTAAATTTTTTTCGAGACGCTTTTATTTTTTTAAAATAATTTATTCATTTATTTTTTTTTCGAGACACTTACTTTTTTTTAAAATTTTATTTATTTTTCGGGACGCTTACATTTTTTTATTTTTATCTACTTTTTTTTTTTTTCGAAACGCTTACACTATTTTTTTATTTGGACTCTTACATTTTTTTTTTTATTTATTTAAATTTTTTTTTTCACACTGTCCCTTTACATTTTTTTTTTACCACCTTTATTGTTATCACTGGGAATTTAAATATCCCTTGTGATAGCAATAGGCAGCGACAGGTCCCCTTTACTGAAACATTTGGGGTCTATTGGACCCCAGATCCCTCCTCTGCCCTTAACAATCCCATGCTTTCTTGAAGTATCAAATATTACTATTTTGTGTTCTTCTTTTAAACCAGCAGGTGGAGCATTAAGCTCATTTTTACATTTTTTTTTCTAGGGACTCCTTTTTCCCCTTGCTGTAGGAATTTAGAGGTTTACAGAGCTCAATGGCTCAAGCTGAAATGAACCATCTTACTATCCCGTCATTGTAATAAACAGAGTAGATGGAATGTTCTGACGTGCTGTTTAAAAATTGTGATGCAGAAAACACACACAGACCACCAGTGTGACTGGGAAATGTCTGTGATCAAGAGGAGAGTTATAGAGGAAGGAGCAGAGTCCCCCAGCAGAGCAGAGTATTTCAGGAGAGGAGAGTTATAGAGGAAGGAGCAGAGTCCTCCAGCAGTGCAGAGTATTTCAGGAGAGGAGAGTTATAGAGGAAGGAGCAGAGTCCTCCAGCAGTGCAGAGTATTTCAGGAGAGGAGAGTTATAGAGGAAGGAGCAGAGTCCCCCAGCAGAGCAGAGTATTTCAGGAGAGGAGAGTTATAGAGGAAGGAGCAGAGTCCTCCAGCAGAGCAGAGTATTTCAGGAGAGGAGAGTTATAGAGGAAGGAGCAGAGTCCTCCAGCAGAGTATTTCAGGAGAGGAGAGTTATAGAGGAAGGAGCAGAGTCCTCCAGCAGAGCAGAGTATTTCAGGAGAGGAGAGTTATAGAGGGAGGAGCAGAGTCCTCCAGCAGTGCAGAGTATTTCAGGAGAGGAGAGTTATAGAGGAAGGAGCAGAGTCCTCCAGCAGTGCAGAGTATTTCAGGAGAGGAGAGTTATAGAGGAAGGAGCAGAGTCCTCCAGCAGTGCAGAGTATTTCAGGAGAGGAGAGTTATAGAGGAAGGAGCAGAGTCCTCCAGCAGTGCAGAGTATTTCAGGAGAGGAGAGTTATAGAGGAAGGAGCAGAGTCCTCCAGCAGAGCAGAGTATTTCAGGAGAGGAGAGTTATAGAGGAAGGAGCAGAGTCCTCCAGCAGTGCAGAGTATTTCAGGAGAGGAGAGTTATAGAGGAAGGAGCGGAGTCCTCCAGCAGAGCAGAGTATTTCAGGAGAGGAGAGTTATAGAGGAAGGAGCAGAGTCCTCCAGCAAAACAGAGTATTTCAGGAGAGGAGAGTTATAGAGGAAGGAGCAGAGTCCTCCAGCAAAACAGAGTATTTCAGGAGAGGAGAGTTATAGAGGAAGGAGCAGAGTCCTCAAGCAGAGCAGAGTATTTCAGGAGAGGAGAGTTATAGAGGAAGAAGCAGAGTTCTCCAGCAGTGCAGAGTATTTCAGGAGAGGAGAGTTATAGAGGAAGGAGCAGAGTCCTCCAGCAGTGCAGAGTATTTCAGGAGAGGAGAGTTATAGAGAAAGGAGCAGAGTCCTCCAGCAGTGCAGAGTATTTCAGGAGAGGAGAGTTCTAGAGGAAGGAGCAGAGTCCTCCAGCAGTGCAGAGTATTTCAGGAGAGGAGAGTTATAGAGGAAGGAGCAGAGTCCTCCAGCAAAACAGAGTATTTCAGGAGAGGAGAGTTATAGAGAAAGGAGCAGAGTCCTCCAGCAGTGCAGAGTATTTCAGGAGAGGAGAGTTATAGAGGAAGGAGCAGAGTCCTCCTGCAGAGCAGAGTATTTCAGGAGAGGAGAGTTCTAGAGGAAGGAGCAGAGTCCTCCAGCAGTGCAGAGTATTTCAGGAGAGGAGAGTTATAGAGGAAGGAGATGAGTCCCCCAGCAGGGCAGAGTATTTCAGGAGAGGAGAGTTATAGAGAAAGGAGCAGAGTCCCCCAGCAGTGCAGAGTATTTCAGGAGAGGAGAGTTATAGAGGAAGGAGCAGAGTCCTCCAGCAGAGTATTTCAGGAGAGGAGAGTTATAGAGGAAGGAGCAGAGTCCTCAAGCAGAGCAGAGTATTTCAGGAGAGGAGAGTTATAGAGGAAGGAGCAGAGTCCTCCAGCAGTGCAGAGTATTTCAGGAGAGGAGAGTTATAGAGAAAGGAGCAGAGTCCTCCAGCAGTGCAGAGTATTTCAGGAGAGGAGAGTTCTAGAGGAAGGAGCAGAGTCCTCCAGCAGTGCAGAGTATTTCAGGAGAGGAGAGTTATAGAGGAAGGAGATGAGTCCCCCAGCAGGGCAGAGTATTTCAGGAGAGGAGAGTTATAGAGGAAGGAGCAGAGTCCTCCAGCAGAGCAGAGTATTTCAGGAGAGGAGAGTTATAGAGGAAGGAGCAGAGTCCTCCAGCAGAGTATTTCAGGAGAGGAGAGTTATAGAGGAAGGAGCAGAGTCCTCCAGCAGATTATTTCAGGAGAGGAGAGTTATAGAGGAAGGAGCAGAGTCCTCCAGCAGAGTATTTCAGGAGAAGAGAGTTATAGAGGAAGGAGCAGAGTCCTCCAGCAGTGCAGAGTATTTCAGGAGAGGAGAGTTATAGAGGAAGGAGCAGAGTCCTCCAGCAGAGTATTTCAGGAGAGGAGAGTTATAGAGGAAGGAGCAGAGTCCTCCAGCAGAGCAGAGTATTTCAGGAGAGGAGAGTTATAGAGGGAGGAGCAGAGTCCTCCAGCAGTGCAGAGTATTTCAGGAGAGGAGAGTTATAGAGGAAGGAGCAGAGTCCTCCAGCAGTGCAGAGTATTTCAGGAGAGGAGAGTTATAGAGGAAGGAGCAGAGTCCTCCAGCAGTGCAGAGTATTTCAGGAGAGGAGAGTTATAGAGGAAGGAGCAGAGTCCTCCAGCAGTGCAGAGTATTTCAGGAGAGGAGAGTTATAGAGGAAGGAGCAGAGTCCTCCAGCAGTGCAGAGTATTTCAGGAGAGGAGAGTTATAGAGGAAGGAGCAGAGTCCTCCAGCAGTGCAGAGTATTTCAGGAGAGGAGAGTTATAGAGGAAGGAGCAGAGTCCTCCAGCAGTGCAGAGTATTTCAGGAGAGGAGAGTTATAGAGGAAGGAGCAGAGTCCTCCAGCAGAGCAGAGTATTTCAGGAGAGGAGAGTTATAGAGGAAGGAGCAGAGTCCTCCAGCAGTGCAGAGTATTTCAGGAGAGGAGAGTTATAGAGGAAGGAGCAGAGTCCTCCAGCAGAGCAGAGTATTTCAGGAGAGGAGAGTTATAGAGGAAGGAGCAGAGTCCTCCAGCAAAACAGAGTATTTCAGGAGAGGAGAGTTATAGAGGAAGGAGCAGAGTCCTCCAGCAGTGTAGAGTATTTCAGGAGAGGAGAGTTATAGAGGAAGGAGCAGAGTCCTCCAGCAAAACAGAGTATTTCAGGAGAGGAGAGTTATAGAGAAAGGAGCAGAGTCCTCCAGCAGTGCAGAGTATTTCAGGAGAGGAGAGTTATAGAGGAAGGAGCAGAGTCCTCCTGCAGAGCAGAGTATTTCAGGAGAGGAGAGTTCTAGAGGAAGGAGCAGAGTCCTCCAGCAGTGCAGAGTATTTCAGGAGAGGAGAGTTATAGAGGAAGGAGATGAGTCCCCCAGCAGGGCAGAGTATTTCAGGAGAGGAGAGTTATAGAGAAAGGAGCAGAGTCCCCCAGCAGTGCAGAGTATTTCAGGAGAGGAGCGTTATAGAGGAAGGAGCAGAGTCCTCCAGCAGAGCAGAGTATTTCAGGAGAGGAGAGTTATAGAGGAAGGAGCAGAGTCCTCCAGCAGAGTATTTCAGGAGAGGAGAGTTATAGAGGAAGGAGCAGAGTCCTCAAGCAGAGCAGAGTATTTCAGGAGAGGAGAGTTATAGAGGAAGGAGCAGAGTCCTCCAGCAGAGCAGAGTATTTCAGGAGAGGAGAGTTATAGAGGAAGGAGCAGAGTCCTCCAGCAGATTATTTCAGGAGAGGAGAGTTATAGAGGAAGGAGCAGAGTCCTCCAGCAGAGCAGAGTATTTCAGGAGAGGAGAGTTACAGAGGAAGGAGCAGAGTCCTCCAGCAGTGCAGAGTATTTCAGGAGAGGAGAGTTATAGAGAAAGGAGCAGAGTCCCCCAGCAGTGCAGAGTATTTCAGGAGAGGAGCGTTATAGAGGAAGGAGCAGAGTCCTCCAGCAGAGCAGAGTATTTCAGGAGAGGAGAGTTATAGAGGAAGGAGCAGAGTCCTCCAGCAGAGTATTTCAGGAGAGGAGAGTTATAGAGGAAGGAGCAGAGTCCTCAAGCAGAGCAGAGTATTTCAGGAGAGGAGAGTTATAGAGGAAGGAGCAGAGTCCTCCAGCAGAGCAGAGTATTTCAGGAGAGGAGAGTTATAGAGGAAGGAGCAGAGTCCTCCAGCAGATTATTTCAGGAGAGGAGAGTTATAGAGGAAGGAGCAGAGTCCTCCAGCAGAGCAGAGTATTTCAGGAGAGGAGAGTTACAGAGGAAGGAGCAGAGTCCTCCAGCAGTGCAGAGTATTTCAGGAGAGGAGAGTTATAGAGGAAGGAGCAGAGTCCTCCAGCAGTGCAGAGTATTTCAGGAGAGGAGAGTTATAGAGGAAGGAGCAGAGTCCTCCAGCAGTGCAGAGTATTTCAGGAGAGGAGAGTTACAGAGGAAGGAGCAGAGCCACCCAGCAGTGCAGAGTATTTCAGGAGAGGAGAGTTATAGAGGAAGGAGCAGAGTCCTCCAGCAGAGCAGAGTATTTCAGGAGAGGAGAGTTATAGAGGAAGGAGCAGAGTCCTCCAGTAGAGCAGAGTATTTCAGGAGAGGAGAGTTATAGAGGAAGGAGCAGAGTCCTCCAGTAGAGTATTTCAGGAGAGGAGAGTTATAGAGGAAGGAGCAGAGTCCTCCAGCAGTGCAGAGTATTTCAGGAGAGGAGAGTTATAGAGGAAGGAACGGAGTCCTCCAGCAGTGCAGAGTATTTCAGGAGAGGAGAGTTATAGAGGAAGGAGCAGAGTCCCCCAGCAGAGCAGAGTATTTCAGGAGAGGATAGTTATAGAGGAAGGAGCAGAGTCCTCCAGCAGTGCAGAGTATTTCAGGAGAGGAGAGTTATAGAGGAAGGAACGGAGTCCTCCAGCAGTGCAGAGTATTTCAGGAGAGGAGAGTTATAGAGGAAGGAGCAGAGTCCCCCAGCAGAGCAGAGTATTTCAGGAGAGGAGAGTTATAGAGGAAGGAGCAGAGTCCTCCAGCAGTGCAGAGTATTTCAGGAGAGGAGAGTTATAGAGGAAGGAGCAGAGTCCTCCAGCAGTGCAGAGTATTTCAGGAGAGGAGAGTTATAGAGGAAGGAACGGAGTCCTCCAGCAGTGCAGAGTATTTCAGGAGAGGAGAGTTATAGAGGAAGGAACGGAGTCCTCCAGCAGTGCAGAGTATTTCAGGAGAGGAGAGTTATAGAGGAAGGAGCAGAGTCCCCCAGCAGAGCAGAGTATTTCAGGAGAGGATAGTTATAGAGGAAGGAGCTCTTCTCACCTCTGGGGGGATGGGGGACGCTGCCCACTGCTTGCTGTGCTGCTGGACATAAAATCTGTGTTGTCTGAAACACTGTAAAGTATAAATAGACAGGAAAAGTTTACATAATAAAGAAAGATTCGGGAACATCTTCATCATAGAAAAGCCATAACATGAAACCTCCGACATCAGAAGGATCTGTTGTGGGTCATACAGACCAGACCTTCCTTATCTCTGCTTCTCACCAACGTGCAGCTGTACTACCTGAACACAGACACTAGATGGCAGGAGAGCTCCTCCATTCTAATATACATCAGTACAGAACATCAGCTGAAGACACAGAACAGAAAAGAATTGGGAATGTGTCAGTACAGCGAGAGGAAGAGTCTGCAGGAGGCAGAGCATTGCATCCCTGATCACGGTTGTAGTGGGTGCATTTATTATTATTATTATTTATTTATTTTTTCCTGAAAGGTGGAATTCTCCTTTAGGGCTCATTTACATTCACTTCAATTTTAACACCCATTAAAGCGCCTTCCACTTCAACGTGCTTTTTGATGGGATTTTGATGCTTCTGTGATGCTTTATTGAAGTTTTAATGCAGCTTGGCAAATGCCCTGTGTACCCCTGTTCAGCAGATCCCCAGCTTATTAGTACCCTTGTTCAGCAGATACCTTGCTCAGTAGTAACCCCCAGCGCTGCTGATCTCCCGTTCAGTAATAACCTCCAGTCCAGCTCTGCTGATCTCCCGTTCAGTAGTAACCCCCAGCTCTGCCAAACCCCCGTTTAGTAATAACCCCCAGCTCTGCTGATCCCCCGTTTAGTAATAACCCCCAGCTCTGCTGATCCCCCACTCAATAGTAAACCCCAGCTCTGCTGATCCCTCACTTAGTTGCCCCCAGCTTTGCTGATCCCCCCTCAGTAGTAACCCCCAGCTCTGCTGATCCCTCACTTAGTAGTTCCCCCCAGCTTTGCTGATCCCCCATTCAGTAGTAACCCCCAGCTCTGCTGATCCTCCTCTCTCTCTCTCTGGTCCCCACTCACCTCCCTCTCTATTGCTCCCATGCTATGCACTACGTGTGTCATTGCTAGTTTCTCCTGCTCTGGTCCCCCGGCTTATCTGATCTTCTGCCACTCAGTCCTTCTCCTCCAGTCCCCACTCACCTTCTGCTATAGCATTCCCAGGTTGCACAGCATGGGGCTATCATGCTGAAACCTCTAATGTGATGGGGGGCTGGGATGTGATGGGGGGGCTCTGATGTGATGGGGGGCTGTGATGTGAAGGCGAGACTCTGAAGTGATGGGGGACCTCTGATACTTTGATGAGATGGGGGGGCTCTGATGTGAAGGCGAGATTCTGAAGTAATGGGGAACCTCTGATACTTTGATTAGATGGGGGGCTCTGATGTGATGGGGGGCCTCTGATGTGATGGGGTGGGGGGGGGCTCTGATGTGATGGGGGGACTCTGATGTGATGGGGGGGCTCTGATGTGATGGGGGGCTCTGATGTGATGGGGGGCTCTGATGTGATGGGGGGCTCTGATGTGATGGGGGGACTCTGATGTGATGGGGGGACTCTGATGTGATGGGGGGACTCTGATGTGATGGGGGACTCTGATGTGATGGGGGGGCTCTGATGTGATGGGGGGCTCTGATGTGAAAGGGGGACATTTGATGTGATGGGGGGGCTCTGATGTGATGGGGGGCTCTGATGTGATGGGAGGGCTCTGATGTGAAGGCGAGACTCTGAAGTGATGGGGGACCTCTGATACTTTGATTAGATGGGGGGCTCTGATGTGATGGGGGCCTCTGATGTGATGGGGGGGGCTCTGATGTGATGGGGGCCTCTGATGTGATGGGGGCTCTGATGTGACGGGGGGACTCTGATGTGATGGGGGGACTCTGATGTGATGGGGGGACTCTGATGTGATGGGCGGACTCTGATGTGATGGGGGGCCTCTGATGTGATGGGGGGACTCTGATGTGATGGGGGGACTCTGATGTGATGGGGGGACTCTGATGTGATGGGGGACTCTGATGTGATGGGGGGCCTCTGATGTGATGGGGGACTCTGATGTGATGGGAGGGCTCTGATGTGATGGGGGGACTCTGATGTGATGGGCGGACTCTGATGTGATGGGGGGCTCTGATGTGATGGGGGCCTCTGATGTGATGGGGGGACTCTGATGTGATGGGGGGGCTCTGATGTGATGGGGGCCTCTGATGTGATGGGGGCCTCTGATGTGATGGGGGGCTCTGATGTGATGGGGGGACTCTGATGTGATGGTGGGACTCTGATGTGATGGGGGACTCTGATGTGATGGGGGGACTCTGATGTGATGGGGGGACTCTGATGTGATGGGGGGACTCTGATGTGATGGGGGGACTCTGATGTGAGGGGGGGGCTCTGATGTGATGGGGGGCTCTGATGTGAAAGGGGGACATTTGATGTGATGGGGGGGGGGGCTCTGATGTGATGGGGGGCTCTGATGTGATGGGGGGGCTCTGATGTGATGGGGGGCCTCTGATGTGATGGGGGGCCTCTAATGTGATGGGGGGCTCTGATGTGATGGGGGGACTCTGATGTGATGGGGGGACTCTGATGTGATGGGGGGACTCTGATGTGATGGGGGGGCTCTGATGTGATGGGGGGGCTCTGATGTGATGGGGGGACTCTGATGTGATGGGGGGGCTCTGATGTGATGGGGGGACTCTGATGTGATGGGGGGGCTCTGATGTGATGGGGGACTCTGATGTGAAAGGGGGACATTTGATGTGATGGGGGGGGGGGGGCTCTGATGTGATGGGGGGCTCTGATGTGATGGGGGGCTCTGATGTGATGGGGGGCTCTGATGTGAAGGCGAGACTCTGAAGTGATGGGGAACCTCTGATACTTTGATGAGATGGGGGGCTCTGTTGTGAAGTGGGGGGTGTGCTAATGTGAAGCGGGGCACTTCTGATGTGATGGGGGGGCTCTGATGTGATGGGGGGCTCTGATGTGATGGGGGGGGGCTCTGATGTGATGGGGGGGCTCTGATGTGATGGGGGGGCTCTGATGTGAAAGGGGGACATTTGATGTGATGGGGGGGCTCTGATGTGATGGGAGGGCTCTGATGTGATGGGGGGCTCTGATGTGATGGGGGCTCTGATGTGAGGGGGGGCTCTGATGTGATGGGGGGCTCTGATGTAATGGGGGGCTCTGATGTGATGGGGGGGCTCTGATGTGATGGGGGGCTCTGATGTGATGGGGGGGGGGGCTCTGATGTGATGGGGGGCTCTGATGTGAAAGGGGGACATTTGATGTGATGGGGGGGGCTCTGATGTGATGGGGGGCTCTGATGTGATGGGGGCTCTGATGTGATGGGGGGGGGGGCTCTGATGTGATGGGGGGGCTCTGATGTGAAAGGGGGACATTTGATGTGATGGGGGGGCTCTGATGTGATGGGGGGCTCTGATGTGATGGGAGGGCTCTGATGTGATGGGAGGGCTCTGATGTGATGGGAGGGCTCTGATGTGATGGGAGGGCTCTGATGTGATGGGAGGGCTCTGATGTGATGGGGGGACTCTGATGTGATGGGGGGGGGGGCTCTGATGTGATGGGGGGCTCTGATGTGATGGGAGGGCTCTGATGTGATGGGGGGGCTCTGATGTGATGGGAGGGCTCTGATGTGATGGGGGGCTCTGATGTGATGGGGGGCTCTGATGTGAGGGGGGGCTCTGATGTGATGGGGGGCTCTGATGTAATGGGGGGCTCTGATGTGATGGGGGGGGCTCTGATGTGATGGGGGGCTCTGATGTGATGGGGGGGGCTCTGATGTGATGGGGGGCTCTGATGTGATGGGGGGGGGCTCTGATGTGATGGGGGGCTCTGATGTGAAAGGGGGACATTTGATGTGATGGGGGGGGCTCTGATGTGATGGGGGGCTCTGATGTGATGGGGGGCTCTGATGTGATGGGGGGCTCTGATGTGATGGGGGGGGGGGCTCTGATGTGATGGGGGGCTCTGATGTGATGGGAGGGCTCTGATGTGATGGGGGGGCTCTGATGTGATGGGGGGCTCTGAAGTGATGGGAGGGCTCTGATGTGATGGGGGGCTCTGATGTGATGGGAGGGCTCTGATGTGATGGGAGGGCTCTGATGTGATGGGAGGGCTCTGATGTGATGGGAGGGCTCTGATGTGATGGGAGGGCTCTGATGTGATGGGAGGGCTCTGATGTAATGGGGGCTCTGATGTGATGGGGGGCTCTGATGTGATGGGGGGGCTCTGATGTGATGGGGGGCTCTGATGTGATGGGGGGGGGGCTCTGATGTGATGGGGGGCTCTGATGTGATGGAGGGCTCTGATGTGATGGGGGGCTCTGATGTGATGGGGGGGGGGCTCTGATGTGATGGGGGGCTCTGATGTGATGGGGGGGGGGCTCTGATGTGATGGGGGGCTCTGATGTGATGGGGGGGGGGCTCTGATGTGATGGGGGGGGGGCTCTGATGTGATGGGGGGCTCTGATGTGATGGGAGGGCTCTGATGTGATGGGAGGGCTCTGATGTGATGGGGGGCTCTGATGTGATGGGGGGGGGGGCTCTGATGTGATGGGGGGCTCTGATGTGATGGGGGGCTCTGATGTGAAAGGGGACATTTGATGTGATGGGGGGGGGGGCTCTGATGTGATGGGGGGGCCTCTGATAAGAAGTTTTTCAATGTAAATACAGTCTGTCTAGTAACGCCCACTCCTCCAGACTGACCTATGCCCATGTAGGGGCTTTGATATTTGCATAACTCCTCCCAAGATCCAGCCCAGTGTTGTATCAGTACTGAGGGCTCTATAGAGGAGGACTGAGGCCGGGTGCTGTGATGTAATCAGGAAGCTGTGTACAGCACCCTGCCAGCCCCTCCCACCAGCCCTGATCTGCCTGCATTACATAGAGAATCACAGAGACCCGGTGATGACATCACTGGTTCTATAATAAGGTATGTAATGAAAATGGAAAGGTTTTATCTAACATGTTGATGATGGGGGGGGGGGGGGGGGGGATTCCCAGGGACGCGCTTCTCCTCCACATCTGTTATGTGAATTGAGGGTTGCGGCGTGTTAGGCTCCGCCCTCTCTTGTCCCGGGGCCTTTGGTGTGAAGAGACGCGCGGCGCGGTAATGGAAGAAGCAGACCGATAATCTGTCCCTCCGTTGGGTTCTGCCGTGTGGGAAGGAGGAAATAAAGATGTCTCTGTGTTGGCAGCGGAGTGACGAGAGCGGCTCCCGCGTGTCTACACGTTGTGTGCGGGGGAGGGGCGCTTCATCCATAATAACAGGACATGGAAAATGGAGCGCCGCGGACAAAGCGCCTTTACGCAAAAAGAAAAAAAATAATAAAACCGATCAGGTCGCTGCGAACAAAAACTGCTTTTATTTCCTCCAATTTGCAGAGATCCGCTTCCAAGCAAACTTGTATTTTAGTTTTGGACGCAGCGGGGGGGGGGGGGGGGGGGGGGAGCTTTCTGGTGCCCTTGTCAGGGGTACTTTCTCCATATAGTGATGGGGGGGGGGGGGGGGACTTCTTCATCAGGTCCGGGACAGGGCAGAAGGGGCGGGTGTAGGGTTGCCACCTGTCTGGGATTCACCCGGACAGTTCGGGTTTAGAATCATGTGTCCGGGTTTCAAACCCGGACACGTTATTCAGACTGGACTATGATTTCCCAGCAGGGTTGATGGCTGAAGTTGTCTAAGCTGAGAGTGTCTGTTACATTCTCTTTTATGCTGCCCAAAGCCAAAACTAACAATCCCCCCTCCCCCCCCACACACACAGAGGGGAGAGGAGAGAGGGATCGATCTGCACCTCTTCCTCCCTCCCGCCCCCACCCCTCTGTGTCTGCCCACACTCCAATCCCCGGCGCTGTGCCTCAGAAAAGGGATTTGGGGGGCCGAAAATGTGAAGTCCAGCAGCCTCAGATACATCTGGATGAGAGGTGCTGAGTGCCAAGGGGTGAGTGAGCTCACCATCCTTCTCCCTTCTGCCTCTGAGTGAGTACACTAAGGTAAATCAGGGTTCTCAGAGCTCCCCTTACATCAGAGTTCCCCTTTACACCAGAGGCCACAGTGTTCCCCCTTAAATCAGAGTTCCCAGAGCATCCCTTATGTTAGAGTCCCCAGAGTTCTCCCTTACATCAGAGTCTGCAGAGTCCCCCCTTACAGTGTAAGGGAACTATTCAATGTAAAATGAGAACTCTGCAGATTCAGATGTAAAAGGGGAACTCTGAGGATTCAGATATAAAAGGGCAACTCTGAGGATTCAGATATAAAAGGGGAACTCTGAGGATTCAGATATAAAAGGGGAACTCTGAGGATTCAGATATAAAAGGGGAACTCTGAGGATTCAGATATAAAAGGAGAACTCTCAGGATTCAGATATAAAAGGAGAACTCTCAGGATTCAGATGTAAAAGGAGAACTCTCAGGATTCAGATATAAAAGGAGAACTCTGAGGATTCAGATGTAAAAGGGGAACTCTCAGAATTCAGATGTAAAAGGGGAACTCTGTGGATTCAGATGTAAAAGGAGAACTCTGCGGATACAGATGTAAAGGGGAACTCTGCGAATTCAGATGTAAAAGGGGAACTCTGCGAATTCAGATGTAAAAGGGGAACTCTGTGGATTCAGATGTAAAAGGAGAACTCTGCGGATACAGATGTAAAGGGGAACTCTGCGAATTCAGATGTAAAAGGGGAACTCTGCGAATTCAGATGTAAAAGGGGAACTCTGCGGATTCAGATGTAAAAGGGGAACTCTGAGGATTCAGATATAAAAGGGCAACTCTGAGGATTCAGATATAAAAGGAGAACTCTGCGGATTCAGATGTAAAAGGGGAACTCTCAGGATTCAGATGTAAAAGGGGAACTCTCAGGATTCAGATGTAAAAGGGGAACTCTCAGGATTCAGATGTAAAAGGGGAACTCTGCGGATTCAGATGTAAAAGGGGAACTCTGCGGATTCAGATGTAAAAGGGGAACTCTGCGAATTCAGATGTAAAAGGGGAACTCTGCGGATTCAGATGTAAAAGGAGAACTCTGTGGATTCAGATGTAAAAGGGGAACTCTGCGGATACAGATGTAAAGGGGAACTCTGCGAATTCAGATGTAAAAGGGGAACTCTGCGAATTCAGATGTAAAAGGGGAACTCTGCGGATTCAGATGTAAAAGGAGAACTCTGTGGATTCAGATGTAAAAGGGGAACTCTGTGGATTCAGATGTAAAAGGGGAACTCTGCGGATACAGATGTAAAGGGGAACTCTGCGAATTCAGATGTAAAAGGGGAACTCTGCGAATTCAGATGTAAAAGGGGAACTCTGCGGATTCAGATGTAAAAGGGAACTCTGAGGATTCAGATATAAAAGGGCAACTCTGAGGATTCAGATATAAAAGGAGAACTCTCAGGATTCAGATGTAAAAGGGGAACTCTCAGGATTCAGATGTAAAAGGGGAACTCTGCGGATTCAGATGTAAAAGGGGAACTCTGCGGATTCAGATGTAAAAGGGGAACTCTGCGGATTCAGATGTAAAAGGAGAACTCTGTGGATTCAGATGTAAAAGGGGAACTCTGCGGATTCAGATGTAAAAGGGGAACTCTGCGAATTCAGATGTAAAAGGGGAACTCTGCGGATTCAGATGTAAAAGGAGAACTCTGTGGATTCAGATGTAAAAGGGGAACTCTGCGGATACAGATGTAAAGGGGAACTCTGCGAATTCAGATGTAAAAGGGGAACTCTGCGAATTCAGATGTAAAAGGGGAACTCTGCGGATTCAGATGTAAAAGGAGAACTCTGTGGATTCAGATGTAAAAGGGGAACTCTGCGGATTCAGATGTAAAAGGAGAACTCTGCGGATTCAGATGTAAAAGGGGAACTCTGCAGATACAGATGTAAAGGGGAACTCTGCGGATTCAGATGTAAAAGGAGAACTCTGTGGATTCAGATGTAAAAGGGGAACTCTGCGAATTCAGATGTAAAAGGGGAACTCTGTGGATTCAGATGTAAAAGGAGAACTCTGTGGATTCAGATGTAAAAGGGGAACTCTGCGGATACAGATGTAAAGGGGAACTCTGCGAATTCAGATGTAAAAGGGGAACTCTGCGAATTCAGATGTAAAAGGGGAACTCTGAGGATTCAGATATAAAAGGGCAACTCTGAGGATTCAGATATAAAAGGAGAACTCTGCGGATTCAGATGTAAAAGGGGAACTCTCAGGATTCAGATGTAGAAGGGGAACTCTCAGGATTCAGATGTAAAAGGGGAACTCTGCGGATTCAGATGTAAAAGGGGAACTCTGCGGATTCAGATGTAAAAGGAGAACTCTGTGGATTCAGATGTAAAAGGGGAACTCTGCGGATTCAGATGTAAAAGGGGAACTCTGCGAATTCAGATGTAAAAGGGGAACTCTGCGGATTCAGATGTAAAAGGGGAACTCTGCGGATTCAGATGTAAAAGGAGAACTCTGTGGATTCAGATGTAAAAGGGGAACTCTGCGGATACAGATGTAAAGGGGAACTCTGCGAATTCAGATGTAAAAGGGGAACTCTGCGAATTCAGATGTAAAAGGGGAACTCTGCGGATTCAGATGTAAAAGGAGAACTCTGTGGATTCAGATGTAAAAGGGGAACTCTGTGGATTCAGATGTAAAAGGGGAACTCTGCGGATACAGATGTAAAGGGGAACTCTGCGAATTCAGATGTAAAAGGGGAACTCTGCGAATTCAGATGTAAAAGGGGAACTCTGAGGATTCAGATATAAAAGGGCAACTCTGAGGATTCAGATATAAAAGGGCAACTCTGAGGATTCAGATATAAAAGGGGAACTCTCAGGATTCAGATGTAAAAGGGGAACTCTCAGGATTCAGATGTAAAAGGGGAACTCTCAGGATTCAGATGTAAAAGGGGAACTCTGCGGATTCAGATGTAAAAGGGGAACTCTGCGGATTCAGATGTAAAAGGAGAACTCTGTGGATTCAGATGTAAAAGGGGAACTCTGCGGATTCAGATGTAAAAGGGGAACTCTGCGAATTCAGATGTAAAAGGGGAACTCTGCGGATTCAGATGTAAAAGGAGAACTCTGTGGATTCAGATGTAAAAGGGGAACTCTGCGGATACAGATGTAAAGGGGAACTCTGCGAATTCAGATGTAAAAGGGGAACTCTGCGAATTCAGATGTAAAAGGGGAACTCTGCGAATTCAGATGTAAAAGGGGAACTCTGCGGATTCAGATGTAAAAGGAGAACTCTGTGGATTCAGATGTAAAAGGGGAACTCTGCGGATTCAGATGTAAAAGGAGAACTCTGTGGATTCAGATGTAAAAGGGGAACTCTGCGGATACAGATGTAAAGGGGAACTCTGCGGATTCAGATGTAAAAGGAGAACTCTGTGGATTCAGATGTAAAAGGGGAACTCTGCGGATACAGATGTAAAGGGGAACTCTGCGGATTCAGATGTAAAAGGGGAACTCTGCGGATACAGATGTAAAGGAGAACTCTGCGGATTCAGATGTAAAAGGGGAACTCTGCGGATTCAGATGTAAAAGGGGAACTCTGCGGATTCAGATGTAAAAGGGGAACTCTGCGGATTCAGATGTAAAAGGGGAACTCTGCGGATTCAGATGTAAAAGGGGAACTCTGCGGATTCAGATGTAAAAGGAGAACTCTGTAGATTCAAATGTAAAAGGGGAACTCTGCGGACTCTGACGTAAAGGGGACTCTTGTGATTAACTTCATATGATTAGAAATGTTATTTATTTGCAAAATATATGTATAGTTCATACTTCCAAGCAAACTTGTATTTTAGTTTTAGACGCAGCGGGGGGGAGGGGGGAGCTTTCTGGCGCCCTTGTCAGATATAGAAGGAGAACTCTGAGGATTCAGATGTAAAAGGGGAACTCTCAGGATTCAGATGTAAAAGGGGAACTCTCAGGATTCAGATGTAAAAGGGGAACTCTGTGGATTCAGATGTAAAAGGAGAACTCTGCGGATTCAGATGTAAAAGGGGAACTCTGCGGATTCAGATGTAACAGGAGAACTCTGTGGATTCAGATGTAAAAGGGGAACTTTGTGAATTCAGATATAAAAGGGGAACTCTGTGGATTCAGATGTAAAAGGGGAACTCTCAGGATTCAGATGTAAAAGGGGAACTCTGCGAATTCCGGTGTAAAAGGGGAACTCTCAGGATTCAGATGTAAAAGGGGAACTCTGTGGATTCAGATGTAAAAGGAGAACTCTGAGGATTCAGATGTAAAAGGGGAACTCTCAGGATTCAGATGTAAAAGGGGAACTCTCAGGATTCATATGTAAAAGGGGAACTCTCAGGATTCAGATGTAAAAGGAGAACTCTGCGGATTCCGGTGTAAAAGGGGAACTCTCAGGATTCAGATGTAAAAGGGGAACTCTGTGGATTCAGATGTAAAAGGGGAACTCTCAGGATTCAGATGTAAAAGGGGAACTCTCAGGATTCAGATGTAAAAGGAGAACTCTGAGGATTCAGATGTAAAAGGGGAACTCTCAGGATTCAGATGTAAAAGGGGAACTCTCAGGATTCAGATGTAAAAGGGGAACTCTGTGGATTCAGATGTAAAAGGAGAACTCTGAGGATTCAGATGTAAAAGGGGAACTCTGTGGATTCAGATATAAAAGGGGAACTTTGTGAATTCAGATATAAAAGGGGAACTCTGTGGACTCTGAGGTAAAGGGGGACTCTTGTGATTAACTTCATATGATTAGAAATGTTATTTATTTGCAAAATATATGTACAGATATTACTATAAACAAAGAAATATTGCTGTGTGCCACTAAAGTGTTGGGGTTTGACTTGAAGAAAAGGTGGCAGCCCTGGTACCAATGCCCCCCGGCACACAGCAGTGGCGGATCTAATGGTGGCACCAGAAGGAATGATGATTTGGCTTTGCCCGGCTGCAGAAGGAACAGCTGTTCACATCCATATGTTGTTTCAGATCAATGTAAAGCCTGGCAGGGGGACAAACCACCACAGCTGCTCTGTAACCGATCTGTGCCACCGAGCGCTAAGAGACTTCTAATCCAGGGCCGCCATTCATGTCTGTAGGAAGGGAGGAGAACGCTGAGGACGGTGCAAGAGAAACAAGGGGGGGGGGGGGCACTTAGAGGGAAGGGGCAGAAAATCCGGGAACAGGTGACGTGTTATGACAGGTGATTACATTATCAGGAAGATTAAACTCTCTGCTCCGCAATGCTGGGCATTAAGTGTCGGGTCTGTAATAGGAGATTTAATACTTGGAAAATATTCCATAAACGACTGATCATACACAGAGCAGGCCGCGGGGGGAACTTCTCTCTTTTCTGGGGGGCAGTTAGTGATTTACGGCTTTGTTTAATATATACTGGCAGATACAGCTGCTCAGCAATTGCAGGAAATAGAAAAGTCCCGAATAGTTCCATGGAGTTCTGTGCACAAAGTAATCTCACCGAGATCCAGACTGCAGGGAAACATTCCTTCACCAATTATAGGGGTGGAGGAGGAACAATAACAGAGTGCACAGGATGCAGGTTGTTGGTCACTTCAATCTCTGTTTAGTGGCTCACTTTACACATTAAATTGGGATTCCAGGATATCCATAACTACTCTTAAAACTGCCCCCACCCCCAATCCTAACAACCTATGCTTACTAACCTGGGTAGGAAA
The DNA here is from genome assembly GCA_037952835.1 of Lithobates septentrionalis. NCBI lineage: Eukaryota > Metazoa > Chordata > Amphibia > Anura > Ranidae > Lithobates > Lithobates septentrionalis. Next base: position 438,350 of record JBBDGP010001717.1, on the reverse strand, counting down.
GATGTCTATATTCACCTTTTTAGGTCACTCTGGTCCGGTCATGTGATCTCCCCTATGTCAGCCAGTGGCAGCTGCAGGGGAGAAGAGATAGCACTCCGGCAATGGCTAGTAAAGCCTGGAGCAGTAACGCCACTCATTGGCTTCAATGGCCCATCTGCTCTTGGCGTTTCCATCCTCTCCCCTGCAGTAGAGTGGCTGACAACGGGGAGCGGGATCACACGACCAGAGCAGCCTGAAAACAGGTGAGGATATACATCTTTCATACACGGGGTAAGCCCCTTACACATGGGCCGAATGTCAGGAAAGACATCGGCTGATTCAATAAAAAATGGCAGACATTCGGCCCGTGTGTATGGCAGCCGGTCCGACAGAAGCCGGGTGTTTGGTCGGCCTCTGTCGGAGGAACATGCTGGAAACCAGCATCTGACCGATTCCCGATCAGCCATTGGCTGAGAGCTCTCTCCGGAGTGTTCTTTCTGTCCATTTACTTTGCGTTTTTTTATTTGATAAAAAAGAAACTATTTCTGAAAGCATTCTTCATTTACAGCATTAGCATCACACCTGCCTAAGACTTTTCTAGAGTATTGTTTCTTATCTACAAACCAGAGGCTCTGAATGGACAGTTGGATAAATGGCTCTATATTTAGGATTTATATGATCTATAAACCAGAGGCTCTGAATGGACAGTTGGATAAATGGCTCTATATTTAGGATTTATATGATCTATAAACCAGAGGCTCTGAATGGACAGTTGGATAAATGGCTCTATATTTAGGATTTATATGATCTATAAACCAGAGGCTCTGGATGAACAGTTGGATAAATGGCTCTATATTTAGGACGTATCTGGTCTATAAACCAGAGGCTCTGGATGGACAGTTGGATAAATGGTTCTATATTTAGGACGTATCTGGTCTATAAACCAGAGGCTCTGGATGGACAGTTGGGTAAATGGTTCTATATTTAGGACGTATCTGGTCTATAAACCAGAGGCTCTGGATGGACAGTTGGATAAATGGTTCTATATTTAGGACGTATCTGGTCTATAAACCAGAGGCTCTGGATGGACAGTTGGATAAATGGTTCTATATTTAGGACGTATCTGGTCTATAAACCAGAGGCTCTGGATGGACAGTTGGATAAATGGTTCTATATTTAGGATGTATCTGGTCTATAAACCGGAGGCTCTGGATAGACAGTTAGATAAATGGTTCTATATTTAGGATGTATCTGGTCTATAAACCAGAGGCTCTGAATGGACAGTTGGATAAATGGCTCTATATTTAGGATTTATATGATCTATAAACCAGAGGCTCTGGATGGACAGTTGGATGAATGGTTCTATATTTAGGATGTATATGATCTATAAACCAGAGGCTCTGGATGAACAGTTGGATAAATGGCTCTATATTTAGGACGTATCTGGTCTATAAACCAGAGGCTCTGGATGGACAGTTGGATAAATGGTTCTATCTATATTTAGGACGTATCTGGTCTATAAACCAGAGGCTCTGGATGGACAGTTGGATAAATGGTTCTATATTTAGGACGTATCTGGTCTATAAACCAGAGGCTCTGGATGGACAGTTGGATAAATGGCTCTATATTTGGGATATATCCAGTCTATAAACCAGAGGTTCTGGATGGACAGTTGGATAAATGGCTCTATATTTAGGATGTATCTGGTCTATAAACCAGAGGCTCTGGATGGACAGTTGGATAAATGGTTCTATATTTAGGACGTATCCGGTCTATAAACCAGAGGCTCTGGATGGACAGTTGGATAAATGGTTCTATATTTAGGACGTATCTGGTCTATAAACCAGAGGCTCTGGATGGACAGTTGGATAAATGGTTCTATATTTAGGACGTATCTGGTCTATAAACCAGAGGCTCTGGATGGACAGTTGGATAAATGGTTCTATATTTAGGATGTATCTGGTCTATAAACCAGAGGCTCTGGATGGACAGTTGGATAAATGGTTCTATATTTAGGACGTATCTGGTCTATAAACCAGAGGCTCTGGATGGACAGTTGGATACATCTGGTCTATAAGTCAGAAATTCTAGATGCAGCGTTAGCAAGGATAAAAAAGAAATAATATACATGGTCCCACTTGCAATCCTTAAAGCGGAGCTCCACCCAAAAGTGGAACTTCCGCTCATCGGATTCCTCCCCCCCTCCGGTGTCACATTTTGGCACCTTTCAGGGGGGGGGGGGGGGTGCAGGTATCTGCACCCACTTCCGGGAATAGACTCCCGCAGGAGTCACGCCCCCTCCCGCACTCCCCCGCTGTCTCCTGGGAAAGACACAGGTCCCAGGAGATAGCGGGGACCATTGAGAAAGCGCAGCGCGACTCGCGCATGCGCAGTAGGGAATCGGTGAGTGAAGCCGCAACGCTTCACTTCCTGATTCCCTCACTGAGAATGGCGGCGGCAGCACCCGAGGATCGAGGGACGGTTCGGTCTCGGGTGCCGACATCGCTGGACCCCGGGACAGGTGAGCGTCCTTATTTTAAAAGTCAGCAGCTGCTGACATCTAAAAAAAAAATTTTCGACGGACTCCCGCTTTAAATCAGAAGCCAACCTCTTTGCTTTGGAGTTGACAAATGAGATAAAATACCTAAAATGTAAAATATCTTCTGCTTTAAGAATACTATTCTATAAAGTATGTGTAAAATAAAAAGGTTTTATGCCCAGCCTGTCATTGTCCAGATTAATTATTTTGTAATAACAATTTTGTTCTGATTGCACCATTTTGAATGGTTAACTCCAATGTTCAGACCTTCCAACACTTGAAGATTCCTCCTAAGGAATCACAGGTTTAAATGGAACCATCGAAGACTTGAACAGCTCTGTCCTCGTTCTTCGCAGGTCATGTGACCAAATGGTGGGATTTCCATGTGATCTCAGGCAATCAGTGGCCTGACCATGAATAGTCTTTCTCTTCTTGGAAGTCAACTTCCAATGTTCACTAAATCCTTCACCATCGAAGAAGAATCAGGTAGACTTTCTCCATCCCCTATTCTCCAGTTTATTATTACATTACAAGGGAATCTCCGAGAAGCCAATTCAATTCTAGGTTCTATTTTGTACCTGGAAGAAAGTGACCGAGGAGGTGCGGCGGTGCTGCTTGCGTTCAGTTCCGTCTTGTTCTGCAGGAATAAGAAAATAGGTTACTGATGATGCTTTATGGACCCACCTTTGTGCCCAGACATAGATACTGTACAAGGACATCATGGCAGCTAAACCCTCATTCCTCACAGGGCCGAGGGCAGCGACTGTGCTAGAAAAAAGGCCCCGCAATGCAGCAAAGATACAAGCAGAACATGTCTGCAGGTTACCTGTAAATCTGAGGCCTCCTCCGACCACCACTCCTCAAAGTCCTTCAGAAGTTTGACCTTCGCCTTTTCCAGGAGAAGCTGCAAGTGTTCGATTTCCGTCTTTAAGCTCTTCAGGCGATTGAAGAGGGTTTTGTACCTGCAGGAGAAGATACAGTGGCATGGATTTATTAAAGGCAAATAGACGGAGAACTTCACAAGTGCAATTGCACTAATTTTCCCCAGAGCCTAGTAAATGTGGTGAAGCTCTGCTGATTTCTAGCATCCAATCATGTGCAAGCAAACTGGTGTTTTTTTTTTATTTTCTTTGCACCCGATTGGATGTTCTTTACAAAGTGAAGCTTTACCACATTTACCAAGCTCTGGGGAAAATGAGAGCAACTGCACTTGCAAAGTGCACAGTCTATTTGCCTTTAGCAAATCTAACCCCCCCCCCCAGTCCTTTAAAAAGCATATAGCTACATCCTAAATTCCCGACGCGTTTCATGTATTACAACACTTCTTCAGGGGCGGATGTTAAGGAATATCTGCAAAAGACAGAGTATAGGTATATCTAGCTTTAAAACTAAATTAGATAGCAAGAAACAGGGTTCCCGAGTCTAGATACTTACATACAACCAAAGGCAAAAAAAATATATGCAGCTGTGGAGGGCGGGGACCGCCAGGGCTTAAAAATTTGTCTGTTTCGGGAGCTGGTATTAAAGAACCCCATTGGCAGTGGGACGCAGGCAAAACAACCCCACAAACAGAGATATCCATTTTCATAATGTGGTAGGGTGTGATGGCCAGAAATAGATTTGACAGAAGGGTCTGTATTGTATAAATAGAATATCCATAAGATAATATACTTGGTGAAATAAGGTGAAAAGAAACTGAATACCAAGGTATGGGCTCTTCAGTACCTCAGCTCCTGAAAAAGACAACATTTTAGGCCCTGGCGGTCCCCGCCCTCCACAGCTGCATATATATATTTTGGTTAAATGTAAGTATCTAGGCTCGGGAACCTTGTTTCTTGCTATCTAATTTAGTTTTAAAACTAGATATACTTATACTCTGTCTTTTGCAGATATTCCTTAACAATCGCCCCTGAAGAAGTGTTGCTAATACATGAAACGCGTTGGGAATTTAGGATGTAGCTACATGCTTTTTAAGGACCCTATCTCTATATACAATCATTTTTTTCTAAACCTATTTTAATATCTTAATTTTATTTTAATATCTTTAATATATTATATTAATATTTTAATATCTTTTATACATACTTCCACGCATCTGGTAATCATTTATATCCCAACTGTTTTTATATTGCAAAGTTGATTGTGCTGCCTAAACTTCCGTGTGTTAATTTGGAGGATAATATGACGATCCATGATATACAGTGTATATATATATGAAATCACCTGTGTATGTGCTATATGTCTATGCTGTGCATTTATATCCAGCTATTATGCTAACACACCAATAAACTCATATCAATTTACACTTACGAATTGCCTCATTCAAAGCTGAATACAGATTATATTTTATATATATGTGCCTCATTTAAAGTCCCAAAAATCCCCCACTTTTTTGCAAATTTCACTTGCAGGCGAGCCTCGCAAGCTTGAGAAAAGGTTGATCCAGATGGCTGCCACCTAGAGACCAGCTCAAGCAACAATGTAGAAAGGAATCTCTTGAATAAAAAACTGAAGAATGGAAGTAAAAAGCAAGCAAAAATGGTTGGACTTTTCCCTGCCGGGCTGAAGACATCATCCTAGGACACTAGCAAAAAAAATGATGCATGCTGGGTAGAGGAGGGGTTATCCAGGTCTGGCCTACAGATTTCTTGTTTGCCAGTGTCCTATTCTCCTGTAGAGGGCGGTATGACTTTCTGTGTTTCTCAATGAATAGGAAGGAAATTAAAACGAATGATGTCTGAGGACTGGTAATCATTTATATGTTACATTTTGGTTCTCGGGTTTAGATATCCTTTAATGTGCAGCCCAAGTTGTTCAGCAAAATAGTCAGTAACAGGAGTGGAGGCAAAACATTCAACATATTACCGGTGGCGGCTGGTGCTCAATTTTCTTGAGGGGGCGGCCCGTGGCCTCCCCAGCCAGCCAGAACCCCCCCATAGCCAGCCAAACAACGGCCAAACTCCCAACCCCGCCACCCCCGGCACTCGCTCGCCGCTAACCCCCCCCCCCCGTTGCTTGACTGCCACATCGCTCGCCCGCCAGCCTCTGCACTTACCCCATCCAGGTCATGGTTTCACCCCCCCCCCCGCGTCTCCTCCCGAGTCCCGGTGGTTGCTTCTCCTCCCGGCCAATTAGGACTTAGGACCCGCGGCCAATCAGGTCTTAGGAATCGTGGCCAATCGGGTCTCTTGATTGCCAGGGAGGAGAAGCAGAAAGACAATAGCGAATGTTAATTCGCTATTGTCACACAACTGGGTGGGTTCAAGCCCACTCTTTTTGAAGCCAATTAGAGCCCCTGGCTCTAATCATGTGATTAAAATAAAACCCCATTGGAATCCATGCATCCGGCACCCTGCATATAGATTAGGGGCTGGACGAATAGATAAGGGAGGCAGCGCCCGTGCGTGAGTCGCCGCCACTGCATATTACATACTAGGGTGGCCACTGCATATTACATACTAGGATGGCAACTGCATATTACATAGTAGGATGGCCACTGCATATTACATACTAGGATGGCCACTGCATATTACATACTAGGAAGGCCACTGCATATTACATACTAGGGTGGCCACTGCATATTACACACTAGGATGGCAACTGCATATTACATACTAGGAAGGCCACTGCATATTACATACTAGGATGGCAACTGCATATTACATACTAGGGTGGCCACTGCATATTACATACTAGGAAGGCCACTGCATAATACATACTAGGAAGGCCACTGCATATTACATACTAGGATGGCAACTGCATATTACACACTAGGATGGCAACTGCATATTACATACTAGGGTGGCCACTGCATATTACATACTAGGAAGGCCACTGCATAATACATACTAGGAAGGCCACTGCATATTAAATACTAGGATGGTCACTGCATAATACATACTAGGAAGGCCACTGCATATTACATACTAGGAAGGCCACTGCATAATACATACTAGGAAGGCCACTGCATATTAAATACTAGGATGGTCACTGCATAATACATACTAGGAAGGCCACTGCATATTACATACTAGGAAGGCCACTGCATAATACATACTAGGAAGGCCACTGCATATTACATACTAGGATGGCCACTGCATATTACATACTAGGATGGTCACTGCATAATACATACTAGGAAGGCCACTGCATATTACATACTAGGATGGCCACTGCATATTACATACTAGGAAGGCCACTGCATATTACATACTAGGAAGGCCACTGCATAATACATACTAGGAAGGCCACTGCATATTACATACTAGGAAGGCCACTGCATAATACATACTAGGAAGGCCACTGCATATTACATACTAGGATGGTCACTGCATAATACATACTAGGAAGGCCACTGCATATTACATACTAGGAAGGCCACTGCATATTACATACTAGGAAGGCCACTGCATAATACATACTAGGAAGGCCACTGCATATTACATACTAGGATGGCCACTGCATATTACATACTAGGATGGTCACTGCATAATACATACTAGGAAGGCCACTGCATATTACATACTAGGATGGCCACTGCATATTACATACTAGGAAGGCCACTGCATATTACATACTAGGATGGCCACTGCATATTACATACTAGGGTGGCCACTGCATATTACATACTAGGGTGGCCACTGCATATTACATACTAGGAAGGCCACTGCATAATACATACTAGGAAGGCCACTGCATATTACATACTAGGGTGGCCACTGCATATTACATCCAAGGTGGCCACTGCATATTACATACTAGGATGGCCACTGCATATTACATACTAGGGTGGCCACTGCATATTACATACTAGGAAGGCCACTGCATAATACATACTAGGAAGGCCACTGCATATTACATACTAGGGTGGCCACTGCATATTACATACTAGGGTGGCCACTGCATATTACATACTAGGATGGCCACTGCATAATACATACTAGGGTGGTCACTGCATATTACATACTAGGATGGCCACTGCATATTACATACTAGGAAGGCCACTGCATATTACATACTAGGGTGGCCACTGCATATTGCATACTAGGGTGGCCACTGCATATTACATACTAGGGTGGCCACTGCATATTACATACTAGGATGGTCACTGCATAATACATACTAGGAAGGCCACTGCATATTACATACTAGGGTGGCCACTGCATATTACATACTAGGGTGGCCACTGCATATTACATACTAGGATGGCCACTGCATATTACATACTAGGGTGGCCACTGCATATTACATACTAGGATGGTCACTGCATATTACATACTAGGAAGGCCACTGCATATTACATACTAGGGTGGCCACTGCATATTACATACTAGGATGGCCACTGCATATTACATACTAGGGTGGCCACTGCATATTACATACTAGGATGGCCACTGCATATTACATACTAGGATGGCCACTGCATAATACATACTAGGAAGGCCACTGCATATTACATACTAGGGTGGCCACTGCATATTACATACTATGAAGGCCACTGCATATTACATACTAGGATGGCCACTGCATATTACATACTAGGATGGCCGCTGCATATTACATACTAGGATGGCCGCTGCATATTACATACTAGGATGGCCGCTGCATATTACATACTAGGATGGCCGCTGCATATTACATACTAGGATGGCCGCTGCATATTACATACTAGGATGGCCGCTGCATATTACATACTAGGATGGCCACTGCATATTACATACTAGGATGGCCGCTGCATATTACATACTAGGAAGGCCACTGCATATTACATACTAGGATGGCCACTGCATATTACATACTAGGAAGGCCACTGCATATTACATACTAGGAAGGCCACTGCATATTACATACTAGGGTGGTGTGGGTGGATACAGCACATCCCAGGACAATGTATAGTTTAAGGGCAAAGAAACAGAAAATGTGACTTTTAAGGTACTGCTCACTTTTAGGAAAAAGAAATAAGCAAACAATATAAAAACAGATCATTTATTGTATCAAAATTAAAATGCACCTATTAGAGCAGTACACAAAAAAGATATATATCCAAATAAAAACCTGAGGAGTACCCTGCATATAACCTCACAACATCCAAAATGTCTATAAAACCCTCTTTATCATGACAACGCATAATAACATGTCCAGTTCCTAACGATTACGGAAAGGTGCGAGGTTATATTTCTCGACGCGTTTCGCAAAGAGGAGCTTCTACAAGAGAGCAGGGAACATGCGAGTATGGAATGGTGCTGCACATTGAATTCCCAGGAAGGGAAGAAATTGAACACAGGGAGAGGAAAGACCAGGGGCATGCACCACCGATGAGAAGGAACCCCCAACAGACGGACTGAGCACCAGGAGCCCTAAAGCCATCAGTTATGGTGAGATCTTCACTTGTTTAAAGTTCAATATGAGAGGATCAGCGATGGCCTCAAACCCTAGCATATCCATCTTTCCTCGTCTCAGAGCAGTAGATGAAAACATAGAACACTTCCAGGGATGCCTATAATGGTCAGTTTTTATTCATATGGTTACACATGTTTTTTCTCTAGTGACACTTCTTTTGTTTGCCAGTGTCCAATTCTTCCTGTGGGCAGCAGTATAACCCAACGGTCTCTAAATTGCTTCTGATTCTGTGCCCCTTAATCATAAAAGAAAACCATTTATTGTTTTCACACCTGGTCCTGTGTACCTCCACTCATTCCGGTCATTAAAATGGCAATCACAATAAAGACAAGCCGGTCCACGTAAACAGCAAAGGGAAGCGTGCAAATGAAGTGCATTTTATTGCAGCCACGCAGAGAGCGATTGTACCTCTTTTTTTCGCCTTCCATCTGACCTCGCAGTTCATCCTCGGCTGGGTCATACTCATTCAGTTCATCTGAGGAGCTGGAAACACCTAGAGGATATTTGGGAAATGATAAAATATTTTGGCAAGGATGTGCATCCAAGCTTGGCCTCTCGCTCGCTTGTAGTAAATACAGTAAGGTTACAGTGATTCCAGGGAGCGCACTACGCTTGGAGAAGGAAGAAAGACAACATAACTTTTGGGTCGTTTACAATCACATGACACGTCGCACATCCTCACACCTGTCTACTGCTATACCATCAGCACCTGAACTCTCAGTGCACTTGAAGGGTACCTGTCATACAAAAAAAAAAATGCTCAGCTAACCCTAGTTCCTACATCATGCATACCTCTTTAGGCTTTGGATAGTGAAGGAAAGGGTTAGACCTTCTGTCAAGTTTTTATTGCTGTCTGTGTCCCCGTGTTAGAATCCAAGTCCCAGGGTTTCTGCTGTGCCTGGCAGTGGCTCTTCCTCCTGAGCCACCTGAAGCTCTAGATTGCTATTTCCTTAACCACTTCAATACCCGGCACTTTCAGCCCCTTCCTGCCCAGCCAAATGTTGTCAACTGTCAAGCAACACTGTACCCATTTTACATTTCTATTATTTTTTGTGCACTGATATACACTGATGCGTACTGATGGGTACTGATGAGGCTGCACTGATGGGCACTGGTGAGGCTGCACTGATGGGCACTGATGAGGCTGCACTGATGGGCACTGGTGAGGCTGCACTGATGAGCACTGATAGGCTGCACTGATTATCAGTCCCCTGATTTTCTGTGTAAATGTCCCCTGTCATACTTGCAAGTTACCGGCTCTTCTTTGCTCATGTTGTGAAAGCGCGTGAGGAAAGGAATGGCGATAACTGGCAAGTTTGTTTACAAGTGATCAACTGTGATTGAACACAGCTGATCACATGGTAAAGAGCCGCTGTGATTGGCCCTTTACCTCGATCTGTGATCAGCTGTGTCCTTCAGACACAGCGATCACAGAGTATACCCAATGCACCCTCCAGGAGGCGCGTGGGAGGCGTGTTCTGGGAGGACATCTATGGATGCCCTCCCAGAACAACAGAGCCATGCTGTAGCCATTTTTCAGTTTTGGAGCGGTATTGTAGTGGTCAAAGTCTTGGTGAAGACCTGCAATTTTTTGATGTCATGTGATATTTGCGGATCTGAGGATCTGAAAAAAAGAATTGTTGCACTACATAAAGATGGCCTAGGCTATAAGAAGATTGCCAAGACCCTGAAACTGAGCTGCAGCACGGTGGCCAAGACCATACAGCGGTATAACAGAACAGGTTCCACTCAGAACAGGCCTCGCCATGGTCCACCAAAGAAGTTGAGGTCACGTGCTCAGCGTCATATCCAGAGGTTGTCTTTGGGAAATAGACGTATGAGTGCTGCCAGCATTGCTGCAGAGGTTGTAGGGGTGGGGGGGTCAGCCTGTCAGTGCTCAGACCATACACCGCACACTGCATCAAATTGGTCTGCATGGCTGTTGTCCCAGAAGGAAGCCTCTTTTAAAGATGATGCACAAGAAAGCCGCAAACAGTTTGCTGAAGACAAGCAGACGAAGGACATGGATTACTGGAACCAAGTCCTGTGGTCTGATGAGACCAAGATAAACTTATTTGGTTCAGATGGTGACAAGCGTGTGTGGCGGCAACCAGGTGAGGAGGACAAAGACAAGTGTGTCTTGTCTACAGTCAAGCATGGTGGTGGGAGTGTCATGGTCTGGGGCTGCATGAGTGCTGCCGGCACTGGGGGGCTACAGATCATTGAGGGAACCATGAATACCAACATGTACTGTGACATACTGAAGCAGAGCATGATCCCCTCCCTTCAGAGACTGGACCGCAGGGCAGTATTCCAACATGATAACCACCCCAAACACACCTCCAAGATGACCACTGCCTTGCTATAGAAGCTGAGGGTAATCCAGCTTCGTGATGTCGTCATCCAGGAGTGGAAGAGGACTCCAGTGACAACTTGTGAAGCTCTGGTGAACGAAAAAGTAGTTCTCATGTTAAAAAAAAAATGCCTAATTTTCCAAGGTGGGAAAGTGGCCTGTCTGAAGACTTCTAATGTGGGTGACTGCTACCCCCCAGCATGGGTTAGCGGACGTGTGGCCCATCAGCTCAGGAAGGAGCGCTCTGGTTCATTCAAACCTGCACATGCACAGTGAGAATAACCCCCACTGTCGTAGCAGGGGCTGAGCTCTGCATTGTGCAACAGATAGAGAGCGCGTGCTGCGCATGGGCAAGTTTTGAAAAGCCGGAGCACTCGTTCCTACACTTTTGGGCAACATGTTCAGGCAAGCAGCCAATGGGAGAAGACTGCATACATGGAACAAGAGATGGTCAGAGATCTAGGACCTACAAGAGATTATAGGACGCTGCGAACGTGTTGTAGGAGTTTTAAGGGATTGAGGACTTGCTTCAAAAGTTAGCCACAGTTTGGTGCTCAACTTGTGGCCCTCCAGGTGTTGCAGAATTACAAGTCCCATGAGGCTTTGTAAGGATGACAGTTACAAGCATGACTCCCAAAGGCTTAGGCATGGAACTTGTAGTTCCACAACAGCTTAAGGGCCACAGGTTGAGCACCCAGGCGGGGATGCTAAAAATCACTGCTATTGCAAGAAATGGACAGAATAGGAAAAAGTAAGATAGTGCACCTTGGTAAGGAAAACAGACAGCTGTCTGCAGGGTTCCCGAGGACTGTGCAAAAAGTGCCAAAGGGCCACATGGTTGAGCTCCAGGAATAGCTCTCCTAAAGGTGATGCCAGCTTAGGCTGACCTGTATATAAAGTGGCATGGTGTCTACTCACCCAACGCTGCTCTCTGCATCCTTCTCTTCTCCACCTCTCCCTTCAGGTGATCTGCAGAAAACACAAACAAGAAACCAGAATCACAATATATCTCCCAAAACATCTTTAATAGAACATGTGAGGCCTCTTTCACATGGGCGACGGGTGCTTGGGGGGTCAAAATAGATGGTTGTGCTGCGGTTTTAACACCCCATGACTGCCCCCCTAAAGCGTACCATAAAAATGTAAAAATATTGTGAGAGGCTCACAGTGTGCAGTGAAATCACAGTAAGCCATTTTAGTACATGAAAGGAGACTGTACAAATGTGCAAGACTGAAGGGGGGCCTTGTAAAACAAGCTTTATACAATCTTGCTGCTTGTACTGTGGAGTAATTCATTCTCAGGTAAATGTGAGCTTGTTTTAAAGCACATGTAGTACTTGTAAATACCTTAGTGTGCATAGTATGGACCAGTGGCGGCTGGTGCTTAATATTTTTTTTTTGGGGGGGGGTTTGGGGCGCGATTAGGGGCCTTACCTCAGTAGCTGGCCGGAAGAGCCGGGGCTTCTCCTTCTGGCCAAACAGGAAGTCTTAACACTCCCTGGCCAATCGGGTCCCAGGACCCGCTTCCGGATTGGCCGGGAGGAGATTCAGGAAGACAAAAGCGAATATTAATTCGCAATTGTCACACAACTGGGTGGGCTCAGGGCACTCAGAGCCCACCCTTTTTTGATGCCAATTAGAGCCTCGGGCTTTAATCGTGTGCTTAAAAAAAAAAAAAAAAAAAAAACAGTAAAATTGAATGTGTCCGGTGCCCTGCATGTAGGGGCCGGGCGCATTGATTGGGGGGGGCGGCACCCTTGCACCCCTTATGAATGGGTCACCACTGGTATGGACACTTTAAGGGTTTACATCTGGACTATGAGTTAGGTTTAGGGGTTAAGCCAAGTTTAGATGCTACGGGGTTGGGTTATGTCCAGGGGTTGGCCTGATGTAAAGGGTTAGCTCAAGGTTAGATTCTAGGTTATGTCCAGGAGTTGGGCTGATGTTGGGGGTTAGATTCAGATGAAGAGTCGTGTTCAGGAATAAACCTGATGTATAAGATTAGGTTTATGTCAAGGGTTTAGGTTAGGTTTAGGTGATAGGTCAAAGTTAGATGATAGAGTATGTCTAGGAGTTGGGCTCATGTTAAGGGTTTAGGTTAAGAGTTGTATTTCTTGAATAGGTTGAAGGTTAGGTTTACGGGATAGGTCAAGGTTAAATGGTAGGTTATGTCCAGCAGTTGGGCTCATGTTAAGGGTTTAGGTTAAGAGTTGTATTTCTTGAATAGGTTTAAGGTTAGGTTTACGTGATAGGTCAAGGTTAGATGGTAGGTTATGTCCAGCAGTTGGGCTCATGTTAAGGGGTTAGGTTTAGGTAAGAGTTGTGTTTAATAATACACTTGCCGTATAAGGTTAGGTTTATGTCAGGGATAGAGCTCAGGTTTAGGGGGTTAGGTCAAAGTTAGATGGCAGAATATGTCCAGGAGTTGGGCTCATGTTAAGGGGTTGGGTTTAGGAATACACTTGAGGTTGAGGGTTAGGTTTAGGTTTTAGGTCAGCGTTAGATAGTAGGTTACGTCAGCTGCATTCATTATCGCTCATCCCCAGCAGGAATATAAGTTCAGGACACCCTATGGTCGGATCCAATAAGGAGGAAGACAGTTCCACCCAAATCCCCACCTTATGCGGTTCACCCCTGCAGGGGTATGAGAATCTGGTGAGTGGGGAACTGAACGTCACCTCATGCTGTTTGCACAGGAATGTGCACAAGTCACTTTGGATTGTTTTACATGCAATTAGCACCACAGATTGAACTTCAACTTAAACCTTCAATTTATGACTGTTTTGCACTAGAGCAGGGATATGCAATTAGCGGACCTCCAGATGTTGCAGAACTACAAGTCCCATGAGGCATAGCAAGACTCTGACAGCCACAAGCATGACACCCAGAGGCAGAGGCATGATGGGACTTGTAGTTTTGTAACAGCTGGAGGTCCGCTAATTGCAGATCCCTGCACTAGAGACTTTATTTATTTATCTTCTTGATGAACCCACAAGAATTTTAAGTTTTTAGTCCATTTTTCACCACCTAACAATTTTGGATGAATTTTTGAATGCAATATGCACGTTTGTATATAGGTGTGGAGGTTTAAGTTACCTTATATATGATCACCGTAACACGGGACTCTTTGGATCATCTTGTACCAAAAAAAATCCCCCTTTCTCCTATACTTTGTTATTAAAGGGGACAGGTAGTGTCACGTATTATCACAATTTAACTGTCATCACTGGAGGTCACTCTACAGGTGATAGGCAGTGCCACCCACTCCTGGACATTATATATATATATATATATATATATATATATATATATATATATATATATATATATATATATATATATTTTTTTTTTTTTTTTTTCTTTTTTTTTTTCTGGTGCTTCACTAGTGGAGCCCCTAGGGGAAGAAGCAGCCTCGTCTTACCTAAGCGCGGTATCCATCACTTATAAATATGTCCAGACATTGTACTCATGTTAAGGGTTAGATTTAGGGTAAGGGTTGTTTTTAGGGTTTACTCTGAGGTATAAAATTGGGGTCAGGTTCAGGGTAATGATGAATATTACACATTTAGTCTGACACAATCTATTGACAAGGGAAAATAATATACTGGGCCTTCCTTTCCATCAGGTTGTGTAAAAAAAAAAAGAAGAAAAATCTAAACTGATTAATGAGATGTTGATGGGCCTCCATATATGTGTTATAAATGTGTACACAGCTGTTCACCACATTAAGTGGAGCCGTATCCCTGTCCATACTTATTACAATATCACAGAAGCAGAGTCTGGAGCGCCGTCCTTTCCTCCGCACATCAACCTTCTATAAATAGGGGATGGTTGATAAGGAATTTGGCTGCGTCTTTCCTTCTTCCACAGATAACAGATGAGGAAGATGTCTTGGCTGAACATTTCTCAGCGGAGGTGAAGAGAGCGCTTTACGTGTGCCGCTCGCTGTCATTAAACCTCTTGACAAATCTGTTGGTTTTGGCCACATCTGGGACAGGAGGCTGGGTAGAGGTGCTGAGGAGGGAACATGGGGAATCGCTGGGATGGGGGGAGAAGTGGTTATGGATTGTTGGGACATAATGCCAGGGATATCGGTGTGTCAGAAGAGCTTTTTTATCCTCCTTAGATGAGGACTCTTTACAGATTGGCAGGAAATATTGTGGACAAGTTGCAACCGAGTAAAAGGTCATTATACACAATACTGATACTTCAGGTTTTGCTGATTGCTGGAGAGTTAAACGACTTTTTTCCTCCATCACTTAGGGATAGAGCGGAGATCTCTGTGGTGCCCATTATGAGGGAGTTCCACCATCCCTGTACAAAGATCCAAGGTCTGTACACCTGCTGTGCCCATTCCAACATCCCTGCACTGTGTTTCTAGGTCTGTATGCTTACTGTGTTTGTTGCAAAGGGTTCCCACCATCCCTGTGCTGAGTTCCCGGGTCTGTACACCTGCTGTGCCCATTATGAGGGGTTCCCACCATCCCTGTGCTGAGTTCCCAGGTCTGTACACCTGCTGTGCCCATTATGAGGGGTTCTCACCATCCCTACGCTGAGTTCATAGGTCTGTACACCTGCTGTGCCCATTATGAGGGGTTCCCACCATCCCTGTGCTGAGTTCCCAAGTCTGTACACCTGATGTGCCCATTATGAGGGGTTCCCACCATCCCTGTGCTGAGTTCCCAAGTCTGTACACCTGATGTGCCCATTATGAGGGGTTCCCACCATCCCTGTGCTGAGTTCCCGGGTCTGTACATCTGATGTGCCCATTATGAGGGGTTTCCACCATCCCTGTGCTGAGTTCCCGGGTCTGTACATCTGATGTGCCCATTATGAGGGGTTCCCACCATCCCTGTGCTGAGTTCCCGGGTCTGTACATCTGATGTGCCCATTATGAGGGGTTTCCACCATCCCTGTGCTGAGTTCCCGGGTCTGTACACCTGCTGTACCCATTATGAGGAGTTCCCACTATCCCTATGCTGGGTTCCCAGGTCTGTACACCCGCTGTGCCCATTATGAGGGGTTCTCACCATCCCTACGCTGAGTTCATAAGTCTGTACATCTGCTGTGCCCATTATGAGGGGTTCTCACCATCCCTACGCTGAGTTCATAAGTCTGTACATCTGCTGTGCCCATTATGAAGGGTTCTCACCGTGCCTGTACTTAATTCCTGGGTCTGCACACCTGATGTGCACATTGTGAGGATTTCCCACCATGTCGGTGCTGAGTCTCCAAGGTCTCTATACCTGCTGTGCCCATTATGAGGGGTTCCCACCATCCCAGCACTGAGTTCTGCACACTTGCTGTGCCCAATATGGGGGTTCCCACCATCCCTAGTAGATTTTTTTAAATTAAAGAGAATTTAGCAAGAGGATTTGAACTATACAAAGGTGGGTGGAAACACAAAAAGTCCAATATATGTGAGAACGAAGGAGCAGTGAGGTCCAGCCATTGGCCTACGCCATCTAGAACTAAAACATCTACTTGACCTCTACTTAGTAACACCCATAATAAATATGTGATAACAATAAAATCCTTCACTGCAACTGCTGATGACCACAAACAGGGATACTCCCCACACATCCCAAGCACCCGGTCATATGATCTAATCTGCGGTGTCAGGTCAGCATTTGTAGGGTACACCTGGGGACTGTACAAAAAACTGACACCTTTTATGTGTCCAAAACTACACCCAGGTGACCCATCATCAACCAGGGGGCCAGCACTGCTCAAACAGCTCCCTTCACACATTCACACCGGGGGTCCTGCTACACCAACTCTCTGCTCGGGTGTTACATAAGGGGTACACAAATTATCACCGAGTATGTTGTCTCGTTTCCTGCTTAGTTCCTGCTAGCAAAATCTCCCATGTGTCAGAATGCCTGATGAGTGGGGCTGTGGCCCTGCCTACGAGGAGCGCTCTGACATGACCCCTGCACAGTGCTCCAAAGAACAGTGCTGCTATGCTCTGTAATGAATAGCAATTTGGCTCTCCGGTGTGCTGCCAGCACGGGGTTTTTTGACCCTTGCTACAGCAAATAGTCCAGTTTAAATAAATAAAAAAAAAAACAAACCCACATTTATTACTCTATATACAGCCTGACTGCATTAGTGCTCATGTACACTTCCTTCAAAATGTGGCATTAGACAAGCTTTTTTAAAGCACTCTGAATGCCAATTAAAGCCCTTCTCTCTAAATAAAATGGTGACCTTACAGATCTGGTCACATGTTGTATTTGCGTCGCTTCAAAAATGATCCCCCATGTCACTTTCTTGGTGCTTCAAAGCATTCCCAAACCTAAATAGAAGTCCATCAAAATGCTCACTAACAGCACCTGCAGGCATTTATTCAGAGTTAGCTTTGCTTTGTTTTGGGGATATTGGAGGTATAAGATATCCCAGGATGCACTGGGAAACCAACAAATGAACCGGAAAGACGTCATCAGCAGTCACTTCCGGTTCATGTGCATATATTCTGGAAGTGTCTGGTGCAAATGTCACATCTGGTGTCCAGCGTGGAGCAGCAGGAAGGTAAGCGGGGTCCGGACTGGAGTGGAGCAATTAGCAGACGGCACACGTGGTGTCCAACATTGGAACACTATAGCGGAAGGTGAGAAGGGACTAGAGAGAGAGGACTGAGTGGCAGAGGATCAGCAGAGCTGGGGGGGGGGGGGGGGGGCAAAGCAGTAAAAACTAGCAATGTCACATGTGGTGAGCAGCATGGGAGCAATATAGCAAAAGGTGAGCGGCGACCGGGGAGAGAGTACTGAGCGATAGATGATTGGCATAGCTGGGGGACTGGAGCAGGAGAAACTAACAATGTCACATGTCGTGTAAAGTGTGGGAGCAATAGAGCAATTGAGGATCAGCAAACCAGAGGATGAGCAGAACTGGGGGTTACTATTGAGTGAAGGATCAGCAGAGCTGGGGGTTACTATTGAGTGAAGGATCAGCAGAGCTGGGGGTTACTATTGAGTGAAGGATCAGCAGAGCTGGGGGTTACTATTGAGTGAAGGATCAGCAGAGCTGGGGGTTACTATTGAGTGAAGGATCAGCAGAGCTGGGGGTTACTATTGAGTGAAGGATCAGCAGAGCTGGGGGTTACTATTGAGTGAAGGATCAGCAGAGCTGGGGGTTACTATTGAGTGAAGGATCAGCAGAGCTGGGGGTTACTATTGAGTGAAGGATCAGCAGATCTGGGGGTTACTATTGAGTGGGGATCAGCAGAGCTGGGGGTTACTACTGAGCAGGGGATCTACTGAATATGGGTACTAATAAGCTAGGGATCTGCTGGACAGGGGTATTAATGAGCTGGGGATCATTATGTTGAAGAGGTAGGGGCTTTAATGTGTTTTAAAGGAAGTGTAAATGAGTAATAGAAATCAAATCTTAGATTGGGGCTTAAAATTATGGGTGTAACTCTGCTGCCCATTGGACACTTTGCAGTCACACTGAGGGCATCCTGCATAATAAGGCTTCACACACATTGGCACATTTTGCCTGTGCAACGTAAAGATGTGGCATAATTCTGGTGTTGGGGATGTCCTGGGGTTGCGTACAGCTGCCCGTAGACATGAATGGGTGAAGATGGCTATGTGCCAGTGTTTGAGTAAAGTGTAAATATTTGCCAGCACACCACAGATATTCAGACTGAGTCCAAATAGTTTTTTGTTGAAGAACGATCACATTACAAACAGAAGAGTGCAGCGTTTCGGAGCCACACAGGATCCCTTCGTCAGGCATGCCTGATGAAGGGGTCTTACGCAGCACCAAAATGTTACACTCTCTGTTTGTGATCGCTCTTCAATAAAAAAAACGTTTGGACTCAATCTGCAGATCTGTCGTGTACTGACAATAATTTGCATTGTATGGTACATGTTCCAGTCCCCAGATGCTGGTTGCTGCAGGACCCATTATTTTAGAGCCAAGTCCAGGAACGTGTGGGATGGGAATATGGACAACTATTTGAGTAAAGTAGCACATGAACACAGACTAGGTTAGGAATAGGTTGTAGGTTAGGTTTAGGCAATAGGTTGAGGTTAGATGGTAGGTTATGTCCAGGAGTTGAGCTCATGTTAAGGGGTTACATTTAGGTAAGAGTTGTATTTAGGAATACACTTCAGGTTTAAGGTTAGTTTAGGTCATGGTTGAAGGTTAGGTTTAGGTGTTAGGTCAGGATTAGATAGTAGGTTATATCCAGAAGTTGGACTCATGTTGGCGGTTAGGTTTAGGTAAGAGTTGTGTTCAGGAATAAACCTGAGGTATAAGATTAGGTTTACACCAGGGTTAGAGTTTAGGTCAAAGTTAGATGGTAGATTATGTCCAGGAGTTGGGCTCATGTTAAGGGTTTAGGTTAAGAGTTGTTTTCAGGAATAGGTTGTAGGTTAGGTTTAGGTGATGGGTCAAGGTTAGATGGTAGGTTATATCCAGGAGTTAGTGGGTTTGGATTAATTAAGAGTTGTGTTTAGGAATACACTTGAGGTATAAGGTTAGTTTAAGTCACGGTTGAAGGTTAGGTTTAGGTGTTAGATCAGGATTAGATAGTAGGTTATGTCCAGATGTTGGACTCATGTTAGGGGTTAGGTTTAGGTAAGAGTTGCGTTCAGGAATAAACCCGAGGTATAAGGTTAGGTTTACACCAGGGTTAGAGTTTAGGTTTAGGACAAAGTTAGATGGTAGATTATGTCCGAGAGTTGGGCTCCTGTTAAGGGTTTAGGTTAAGAGTTGTGATCAACCCTACTGAGCACTTTTGGACCCCAACCCTACTGGACACCTTTGGACCCCCCAACCCTACAAGGTTAGATGGTAGGTTATATCCAGGAGTTAGGGGGTTTGGCTTAATTAAGAGTTGTGTTTAGGAATACACTTGAGGTATAAGGTTAGGTTTACATCAAGGTTGAAGGTGTTAGGTCAGGGTTAGATAGTAGGTTATGTCCAGGAGTTGGACTCAACACAGACCTGATGCCACTGAATGCAGGTACTGTATGTGTTCAGGAGGTCCATGTCTATGGAAGCCAGTGTGCAGCTCCAGGGTGTCCTGAGCACCAGAAATAGGCAGTGTCTTTACACTGCATGAGAAAATGCACACATGTACATTAAGCCTTACTGTAACAAAAAATTGAGGTAAGTTGTAAGTATAAAGTCTATCTGACTGCATATCTCATTGTGTGACTTCACTGGGCTTTAGGGATTCGAATACGCTTGTTGTATCCCCTTGGCTATGTTATAATTTCATCACCATCGATATTGCTCTCTACCTTACACCAGCTTTCCTTTCCCCTCAGACATTTACTACAATCATCCAAACATCACCTGTGTCTGACCCGTAATCCAGTCTGTGAAGACAGCTCGCAGCATCTAATGAACGCCTTGGAGCTCTGCCAGGCCACGGCACTCTGTACAACATATCAGTCCGTATGTCAATCCCCAGCCAGAACGTATGTCTTCCAGCAGGCGAGTTTTATTAGCCGGATTAAGGTATGATGCAGGCCATTTGGTTCTGCACAGCGTTAACCTAAATCATTTTCTGTTGCAGAAAAGAACTCTCTCCCCCCCCCCCCATGGCTTGTCCATGGTTCACATTATCCACTAATTACCAGTATATCGCAGAATTAACGATACGTACGGGGAATAAATTGCTTAATGAAGACGGATGTGGTTATATTTTTCCTACAAAAGCTATAAGTAAATTGGGGGGCAATAAAAGGAGAGACGGTGCATTTATAGGCTATGATGGATCAATGAAAAATAGAAGGGAGGTTAAAGAGGAACCCCTACTGAAAGAGCAATTGCTTGTTCAAAAACACTCCGAAATCTCTAAATAAAGCATATAACAACACCTACACATATGACCAAAGGTTTGTGGACACCTGACTGTCACACCTACCTATATTGCCAAAATTATGTGAACATCGCTCTGAATGATTGAGCTCCGGCATTTCCAGTGAAGGGTACCGGGAATACTACATCAAACAAAGACTTTGTAGGCAGTTGTGCTTTTTCAACCTTGTGGTAACAATTTGGTAAAGACCCTTTTCTGTTCCAGCCCTCATGTTCAAAGCCAGCACCATAAAGACATGGTTTGACCAGTTTGGTGTGGAGGAATTTGAGTGTCCTGTACAGGGCCCTGACCCCAATCCTACTGAAAGCTTTTAGACCCCAACCCTATTGAACACCTTTGGACCCTAACCCTACTGGACACCTTTGGACCCCCAACCCTACTGAACACCTTCGGACCCCAACCCTACTGAACACTTTTGGACCCCAACATTTTTGGACCCCAACCCTACTGAACATTTTTGGACCCCATCCCTACTGGACATCTTTGGACCCTTTCCCTGGTGTGGTCGGTGTCCCCTGAGTCCATGGGGTGTTCCATTTTTGGATTAGCCTGTGTTATGAACTTTGTAAGTTTATAGACATACCCTGTATTTGCATTTTTGCACTCTACTTGCTATTCATTTAGTAGGCCAATATCATTTATTTAATTTGGATGTTTCATAATTTAAACAGTATTGATTTTCACATTTATTTGCACTTCAGCCATTGGGGTTTTGTTTGCACACTGTTTTTTAATTTGTAGTATTTACACAATAAGGTATATATGGTAATTATTTACAAGATTACATATATGTTGTAGAATACTGTGAACCTGCGCTAATCTCAACTCTCATCCAACCCTTATTGACTTACATCAATATTGATAAAGCTGTGGTTCGGTCAGTTTAGTTGTCACATATACATCTTTGGCACTGTTAAAATCTTTTTTTTGTACTTTTTTTTGTATTCTTGTAGACTCTACCCTCTTTTGCCATAGCACCTGAGGAAGACATTTAATGTTGAAACACGTCGGGATACAATTTCACATCTCCTTTAATGTGGCTTGTAGGGTTTATATAAGACTCATGTACATAAGAGTAGTACATTTTGTTATGCATTTGTTTTTAAATATTATGTACTAATAATCTTTTTACATTTACCCATTCTGTACATCTTTGGACCCCAACACTACTGAACACGTTTGGACGCCAACCCTACCAAACACCTTTGGACCCCAACCCTACCGAACGCCTTCGGACCCCAGCCCTGTTGAACACTTTTGGACCTCAACCCAACTGAACACCTTTGGGATGAATTGGAACGCCGATGGTGAGCCAGGTCTTCTCAACCTGACCTCACAAATGGGTACAGATTTTTACGAACACCCCCCAGAATCTTGCGGAAAGCTTTCCCTGAAAAGTGGAAGGTGTTACAGACACAAAAAGGGGCACCTGTATATTAAAGGCCATGGGGGGAGGGGAGCAACTTTATATTAATGACAAAAGATTTAGAAAGGATTATTCAACAAGCTCACATAGGTGTGATGGTCAGGTGTCCATCAACTTTATATCCACACAGGTAGCACTGAAATCCAATTGGAATGACAACAATCTAAAACATAATGGTACTTTTAAGGCAATGTAGTACAACTGTGTTAAAAGACATATACAGGTTGATTTACTAAAACTGGAGAGTGCAAAATCGGGTGCAGCTGTGCATAGAAACCAATCAGCTTCCAGGTTTTTAAGGAGCCTAACTGAACAAGCTGAAGTTAGAAGCTGATTGGCTACAATGCAGAGCTGCACCAGATTTTGCACTCTCCAGTTTTAGTAAATCAGCCCCATAGTCAATCTTTATTATACCCATTAATAAAAGCTCATATAAAAAGACAATTGCGGTTGTGTCATTTACGAAACTGTTCAGGGTTTTTATATAGTATTTACATATATCAATACCCTACATCCCCTGTTAACAAGGATGATCCTCCATCTTGTCTTGTTAACATAGGGTAACCCAACGCTCTTCAGAAAGTGATTTCTTTCTTCAGATATGATGTAACGGGTATCACTTGTGCTGTGGTAGAGGAAAAACAGAAAACGTATACAGCCGTCACTCTGAGAAATGTTGTTGCACACTTAGCAAGACAGGAGCCATATCCAGGACGTGGGCCCAAACCACCTGTGGTACACTGAGGCCACCAGTAAGTAGGTTCAAATGGTTCATGCATGGGAGCTGACAGAGCCACACCTGCAAAAGCCAATTATACGAGAGGTGGTGTTGTTACTAAGGATGAGCTCCAGCGTGTTTGCACACTCCACGTGCAGAGCCCGCCAGGAAGTTGGCACTGCCCTGCACTAATCACAGGCAGTGAGACATTTTCCCGATGTGCGGCTGCAGAGATCGGGAAATGTCTCACTGCCTGTGATTAGCGCAGCGTCGTGCTGACTTCCTGGCGGGCTCTGCACGTGGAGTGTGCGAACACGCAGGAGCTCATCCTTAGTTGTTACTATGTAGGGATGTTGCAAATTTATGATAACACTTCTTCCTAGAAATCGCCATGGAATTTGTCAAGGCCAATGTTGATTGTTCAAAAATAGGACGAAGGTGTGAAAGTCGTGGAACCTCCCTTTTCTAGTTACATAATCCCATCAGTGGGATTCCATGGTGATTAAGTCAAAGTGTTGGTGCCACCATTGTGGATATAAATTTTGGGGTATCTTCCTGACACTCATTGGAATTGAAAAAGTGAAATCGGAGAAGCTACCAAATGTCTTCAACATCACAGAACAAGTCCAGTTTAGTGACTACTACTAGATATACCATGACTTGGATAAATGAGAACTTTCATAGACATAAGGATTTGATTAGAATTGAGGGATCTGGGTGACCTTTTGCATAAATTTTCCTTACAGAGTTCAGGAGGAAGCTGGGTTCAATGACACAAGAACCAGCATATTTGACCATCCCTAGAAGGCAATGATCAACGCAGGATGACAAGGAAAGGATAAGTGTTTTGGTGTTAACCCTGGTCTGTCCAAAACTCCAGTATGAACACTCCACATGAATATGAAGCTGGACAGCAGTGATTAGGTTTTCAGCTTGATTGATATCCAGGAATGCAGAAAATGAGAAGCAGTATAGGAAGCTGAAAGGGGGGTGGGTGCTGGAGTGGAGGGAGAAGAAGGGTTCTCTGAGATCTGATGAAACACATAATTTGTCTTCGACTCTGAAAGATAAACTGGAGCTCCACCACACGTGGAATGACACCATTGGTAGACGATAGAAGGCAGATATAAGGCAGATGGAACTTAAAGGGAACCTGTCACAAGTTATGGAAGATCCCAAATAGAAAAGGCAGGCACAAATACCTTTTAGGGCCCTTTCACACTTGTAAGATTTAGCTTATGCATGCACCCCAATGCAAGACATACAAACAAATGCTTCAAAACACATAATGAAAAAGCATGAATGGGTCATTATTTTGTAAATTCATTGCTCAGTAAAGATCAGTGAATATTTAGAAGTTTTTTCTTTCTGAATTTAATTTAATTTAATTATTTTATTTAATTATTTCCTATTGTCAGGACCCTGGTCTGAACCTGCGACCTCTGCTGTGTCTAGCAGGAGCTCCCCTTGCTGAGCCACTTGGGATGCTGGACAGCTCCGTGGACAATTCCTTGAATGGTCCTGCTTTGAACCTTGTTTCTCTTGAACCCTTTGAGCTCCTCTCATGAACTTTCTATTTTAGCCATGCCTTTGCACTTCCTGTTTGCCAGATTACTGTCAGCCCCCAGGTCGCAACCTGTGACCTCTGCTGTGTCTGGTGATGTCTCTTCTTGCTGAGCCACCTAGTATGCTGGGCAGCTCCATGGACAATTCCTTGGACAACCTTCCCTTAAACCTTATTGCTCTTGAACCTTGAACTGTTTGCTCCTCCCATTAACTTCCTATTTAGGCCATGTCTCTGCACTTCCTTTTTGTCTGATTATTGTGCTCTATCCAGCCAATATCTCGCTCTTGTCACTCCTGTTGTGATCTGTATCTTCACTACCACTCGTTACAGACCTTTAGCTTGTTCCTCAATTATGCTTCTGCTAACTACACTTCTGCTAACCACACTTCTGCTTGAACCCTACCTGCTATATCTGCTACTGGATCCCGGCGGGGAGATTCTCAGGATAGTGAACTGGTACTAACATGCAGCAAAACCCATCTCCACCATCAGGAGCTCTGGTGAACACCAGTTATTGCTTAGATTCCGCACCTCGGGTGAGCCCGCGTAATCCTCCAGGGTGACCTGCTGCTGCACTTATCTAGCTTGGATCGGTGGGAGCCTCTTTACTACTATAGCAACTGGTCTCGGAGCCTGAACCCTGACCGTGACGTCTACTCTGTAGTAGCTGTTGTTGCATTATCATGGTTCACTCTACTTAGAAAACTCAGTAAAGATCAGTGAAATACCACACTGATCTTTCAGTGTTGTTATGTGGTAACATGGCTGAGTTACATTATGGAGCTCCCTCAAACCTCATAATGTAACATAACCATGTCCAGCATCCAACTGATGTCTAACAGGAATGTGCACATGTTTACATATACATACACTCACACATGTGCATGAATGCATGTGCACCAACATATACTGTATACTGTGGACTTTCTACTTCAAGTGAACCTAATCTGGCCTCCAATGTTTCTAATGCAATATGTCAAAGGTATCACGTGTCAGCATTGACCAATCAGAATCGCTCTGATCTGTCCTAGAAGGCCTACAGAAAGAAGGGGGAGAAAAACAGGGATTTTAAATCCCCAGACCGCTCCACCAGCTGCCTGGACACTCACAGCTCATCACCTATTGAGGCGATTATACTTATGTGGTAAGTACTTTGTTACAATGAGTTGTGCCAGTCCAAACTGTACTGTGCCATTTTCGCCTACATTTACACAGTGGCAGGGCCTCGCACTGTCACAGGAGTTGGGTACTTTTGGAACTGGGGGGGGGGGGGGTGGATGTTGGGAGAAGGTTCACCTTTTCATTTTTTCTGAAAAGGTGAACTAACCTTTTAACAACAACCCGAGGATGACAGGACAGTTGTGTCCAGCCTCAGCCTGTGATCATCTATGTCCTTTCCCCTCCCCAGAAGAAGGAAATGCATCTTTCATGATGAATTCTCTATTGCTGTTTGCTTTTCTGCTCCAATAATTCTCCGGGTGAAATGTTATAGTGTAACAATATTGTTATAAATGGATTTCTGAGGCTGTGCAGTGTAGGATTGCTGAGTGACGGCTCTCACCTCTGCCAAGACTAACCGTGGAAAACGCTTTGTTTTCCTGTATTGTCACCCCGCAGCCCTTTAAAGATAAAACCATGTGACTTTTATTATTTCTGCACATGTACTTTGTAATATGATGTGATTAAAAATGATTTTGTTGCTTCAATCTGTAGAAGCTATGAATTTATAAAACTGTCAAATTAGTCAAATGCGGCTTCTGGGCGACTACTGTAACCATGCTTGGTTTGTGTACAACACTTCCCAGAAGTCTCATTCCTCTTGCTCGTGTAATTGGCTCACTACCTTCCACACCTGTCGGCAGAGAGCTATAAGATAAAAGCAAAGCTTGGGCTGGTAATGGAAGAAGCAGCACAAGGAGCAAGTTCAGATGCTGATAGGAAGAGAGAACTCAGAGAAGAGCTCATCATTGTGGTGCTTCACTTTTTCTTTCAGGATGGGCGGGTCTAGGACAACCTGGGCTTAGAGGGAATGGGTTGAATGATGCAAGCCATCTTTCATTATGGAAAACGAAGGCTATCTATTTATGAAAAAGAAGTACTCAGAGGGACAGCTCCAGACTATAGGTAAGTATTGCAGCAAACGTGGCTTTCTTTAATATATCATTTAATGGGCTATTTGTTTAATGGTGTTCTGCTTTAAGGCCAAGTTTCAGGAACCTCATGGGTTCGTTGCAGCAGGTGTTTCATCCTGTCTGATATATCTGCAGAAGGTGCTGCACATTTAAAGGGATGTCTGGCAGGGAGGCATGGAGAACTGTCGTCAGGACCTGGATAGGTCTGTGCCTTCCAGAGCGGAGGTTGTATTTCCAGTTTCCACCAGCGGGTGTCTCCCAGCAGGGCACAGTAATCAGTTTCTACCTGATGCTGGCTGCTGGGAGGGTGTTTAGGTCCTCCCTTACTAGTGCCTCTCGCTCCAGTGTTTTGCTCAGCTGCCAGAGACTATGTGCCATTTATTCTGATCCTGATCTGGCTTCTGCCTTGCATCCTGAGCCCTGCTGCCTTGTATCTGTTCCTCTTGTTCCTGATCCCAGTTCTGGTTCTCCCTTCCAATCTGTTCCCTGCATCTTCAGTTTACCTGCTTGAATGGGCAGCACAGTGGTGTAGTGGATAGCACTTTCGCCTAGCAGCAAAAGGGTCGCTGGTTCAAATCCCAACCACGACACCACCTGCCTGGAGTTTACATGTTCTCCCCGTGCCTGCGTGGGTTTCCTCCGGGTACTCCGGTTTCCTCCCACATTTCAAAGACATGTTGGTAGGTTAATTAGATCCCGTCAAAAGGAGGGTAGGGACTGATGTGAATGTACAATGTATATGTAAAGCATTGTGAAATTGACGGCGCTATATAAGGACCGGAAATAAATAAATAAAATAAAAATAATGCTAGTTAGATTTTTTTGTCACTGGGTTATGGTTCACTTATAGCTTTCTGTTTACTGGTGTTTGGATGGGTTATGTTTTTTACTGTAAATCTTACTTAACCACTAGCCGACCAGCTCACGCAGATATACTGCAACAGGTTGGCTCCCCTGCACGAATCCGTGCAGGAAGCATAGCCACGTGCCTGCGGGTTCCGCAAACTCGTCTGCCAGCGACCCGCGATCGCAGTGAGGCACTATTCTGACAAGCCTAACCACCTTATTCTTGCCGTATTGTAGACAAATGGCGGGTAGGTGAACTCAATTTTCTATAGTGTAACGTATATATATGCGATGGCAGTAAAGGTGGGGGTTAACGCCCAGCCGCCGCACAAGTGTGACCACAGCGGCCTGAGGTTGTATGTCGAGAGCTCGCTCTCACTGCCTGCTCCCAGAACATTGATTGAGCTGTCACCGCTCACGCTCGGTCAAGGCTTCTGATTTGAGCCAGCAGGATGGGCTTCTGACAATGTGAAAGCCTTTAACAGCTGGTCCCATAATATGGAAGCTGCCCCTGTGTCCTCAACAAAGTTCTAAAAAATGATATAAAATTAATTTGGGTACAGTGTTGCATGATGGTGGGGTAATTTTTTTAAGGGGGGGGGGGTAAATGCCATTTACCACAAATTATTATGGGACTGTTTTTGGAAAGGTGGGGGGAGGGGGAGTTTAAGGGTTTAAAGTGGCACTGACTACAAATGATTGCAGTATTGTTTTTCTAAGGTTAAAGCAATTAAAAGGCAAATTAAAGCAATACCAAATTTTTGATCTTTTTTTCTTTATATAGTAAAAAAAAAAAAATACCCTGATAGGAGCCCACCTGACTCCTGGAATTAGACCTCCTGTC
Organism: Lithobates septentrionalis; assembly: GCA_037952835.1. Classification (NCBI taxonomy): domain Eukaryota; kingdom Metazoa; phylum Chordata; class Amphibia; order Anura; family Ranidae; genus Lithobates; species Lithobates septentrionalis. The sequence continues at coordinate 409,706 of JBBDGP010001717.1, read as the reverse complement.
TCCGGGCTGCTGGCTGGGGCTCCTCTGATCCCTGGGTGAGACCTTCTGTCCTCTGACTCTTGGCTGGGGCTCCTCTTACCCCTGGGTGAGACCGTTTGTCCTCCGACTACTGGCTGGGGCTCCTCTGACCCCTGCGTGAGACCTTTTGTCCTGCGACTACTGGCTGGGGCTGCTCTGACCCCTGGGTGAGACTTTTGTCCTCCGACTACTGGCTGGGGCTCCTCTTACCCCTGGGTGAGACCGTTTGTCCTCCGACTACTGGCTGGGGCTCATCTTACCCCTGGGTGAGACCGTTTGTCCTCCGACTACTGGCTGGGGCTGCTCTGACCCCTGGGTGAGACTTTTTGTCCTCCGACAACTGGCTGGTGCTCCTCTGACCCCTGGGTGAGACTCTGTCTCCAATATGAGAGCTGTCTTCAAACTGGGAGCCCTGAGCTAGCCAATAACCATTATTGATAGAGTTCTTTAGATATGAACCTCCAAGGACAGGACTGATGTTGGATGTGAAGACCTAGTTCACAATCAGGGTTCCAATTCATCCCAAAGGCGTTCAGTAGGGATGAGGTCAGGGCTCTGTGCTGGACCCTCGAGTTCCTTCACACCAAACTGATCAACCCATGTCTTTATGAAGCTGGATTTCAGCGCAATCATAATGGAACCGAAAATAACCCTTCAAAGACTGTTGCCACAAGGATGGAAATGCAGGGTATAACTAGAACCCCTGTCATCCAAAAGAGCATTTACGAGGTCAGGTACTGATGTTGGTTGAGAAGACCTGGTTCACCATCAGTGTTCCAATTCATCCCAAAGGTGTTCAGTAGGGTTGAGGTCAGGGCTCTGTACAGGACACTTGAGTTCCTAAAAACCAAACTGGTCACACCATGTCTTTACGGAGCTGGCTTTGTACACAGGGGATAGTCATGCTGGAACAGAAAAGGGTCTTCACCAAACAGTTACCACAATGTTGTAAGAACTCAATTGTCTACAATGTCTTTGCATGATGTCATATTAACACGTCCTTTAACTGGAAACACCTGAATGCCATCGGGGGGGTTTGCATCCTTTTGGCCATAAAGTGCTTATAGAGACAAGGGCAGAGTCAGATCCTCCTAACACATATCAGTAAGCATTAAACTCATGCTGAATTTTTATAAGACGTGGGATTAAGCATGATTTTGGCAGAGAGCGAGCCTTGAGGTCACCAGAAAAAAAAACGCCAATGATGCGTCTGAATGAAATCAAGTCACTGATCACGTATTTGCTAGAAGCGTTTACAGAGTGCACAGCGCAATGTCACAAGCGATTATCCTGAGAAAGGCAGAGCGGCACACTGACCAGACCAGCATCCTTACTCCAGGAATACGATCAACTGGAAATGTTCGGTAGTAAAAATAACGAGCCGATATAAAAACAGCACAAACTCATAAAAAATGCTTGTGTCGCGGCCAGCACTGTTCCTGGACCGGTTGGAGGAATGTGGCGGACTGCCACGGACATTTTCAATATTTACATTGCGCAATGTCGAGCGTTATCCCAAGAATACCGCGGCCTTTGTCTCTGCTAAATCCAGCTCGTTAACAGGAGATTGCCGTGTAGATGTTCTGCTGAACGATTTGTTTTTCCACATTCTGCTTGTGGCTTTATTAAACCCGAGCTCTGCTCTAAATGAAACCTTTTCTCGAGTTTCTGGAGGCAGAGGTGAACAGACTTCAATTTAAACATTTAGAAGTAAAAGTCCTGCCTTTGAGCAAAAACTATAAAAAGCTGGATGCTACCTGGACTGGGCAGAACATCCTCTTCAGTGCACCCCTTTGACTGAGTTTTTCTGTATTACTAGGACCTGACTTCAAGAGACCCGGTCACCAACATAAAAAATTGTAGATAAAAGCATAGAAAAATCAAGTATTTTAACCCCTTACTGCTTCCTGGGAGCTGACCCCTAACCACTTGCTGATCGACGTACGTACAGTGGGGAAAATAATGATTTGATCCCCTGCAGATTGTGTAAGTTTTGCCCATTTACAAAGAAATGAAGGGTCTATAATTTTTATCATAGGTGTATTTTATATAATAGAGACAGAATATCAACCAAAAATCCAGAAAAAACACACGATACTAATGTTATAGATTAAGTTCCAGTTCAGTAAGTAAAATAAGAATTTGATCCCCAAGCAACACATGACTTAGTAGTTGGTGGAGAAACCCTTGTTGGTGAGCACAGAGGTCAGACGTCTCTTGTAGTTGGTGACCAGGTTTGCACACATCTCAGGAGGGATTTTGGTTCACTCTTCTTTACACATCTAAATCCTTAAAGTGGGGTTCCACCCAAAAAACAAAAATACCTGGAAAAATTCTAAAAAAAACCCCAAAAAAACATTTGGATATTTTTTTTTTTCACTTACCTCTAAATGCCTGTTGCTAGGGGGTCGCTCGTAGTCTGCCTGTTCCTTTGCCTGGGCTGGTGACATCACTTCCCCCTCGGCACAGGAAGGGCTCCGCTCTGCTCCCTCCCTCCTGTCAATCATCTGGGACCCATTACAGGTCCCAGGTGATTGAGCGGCCAATCACAGCGCGCGGCGCCGCTCGCGCATGCGCAGTGGGTGCCAGGCTGTGAAGCCACAGCCCGGCGCCCACAGTTGAAATGCCGGCGCCGACGAGCGGAGGGGGGGGATGAGCGGGGCTTCGATCCCCCGCATCGCTGGACCCTGGGACAGGTAAGTGTCCAATTAAAAGTCAGCAGCTGCAGTATTTGTAGATGCTGACTTTTAATTTTTTTTTTTTTTTGACGGCCCCCCTGGGTGGAACTCCTCTTTAAGGTTTCTTGGCAGTTGCTTGGCAACTCTACGTTTCAGCTCCGCCCATAAATTTTCTATAGGATTAAGGTCTGGAGACCTTAATGTGCTTTTTCCTAAACCACTCCTTTGTTGCCTTGGCAGCATGTTTTGGGTCATTGTCATGCTGGAAGACTCATCCACGACCCATCTTCAGTGTTCTGGCTGAGGAAAGGAGGTTCTCATCCAAGATTTTGCAATACATGGCCCCGTCGATTGGCCCCTCAATGCGGCAAATTCAGCCTGTACCTTTAGCAGAGAAACAGCCCCAAAGTATCATGTTTCCACCTCCGTGGTTGACCGTAGGGATGGTGTTCTTAGGGTCATAGTCCGCTTTTTTCCTCCAAACACAGTGAGTTGTGAATACCAAAGAGCTCAATGTTGGTCTCATCTGACCACAGCACTTTCTCCCAATCCTTCTCTGAATCATTTAGATATCCATTGGCATGACTGTATATGTGCCTTCTTGAGGAGGGGGACCTTGTGGACGCTGCAGGATTTCAATCCATGGTGGCGTATTGTGGTGCCAATGGTTTGTTTGGTGACTGTGGTCCCAACTGCCTTTCACAAGCTCCTCCCGTGTAGTTCTGGGCTGATCCCTCACTTTTCTCATGATCATCCTCACCCCATGAGACAAAATCTTGCATGGAGCTCCAGACCGAGGGCAAATGATGGTTATTTTGTTTGTCTTCCAGTTGCGAATAATCACTCCAACAGTTGTCTCCTTCTCACCAAGCTTTCTGCTGATCGTCTTGTAGCCCATTCCAGCCTTGTGCAGGTCTACAATCTTGTCCCTGACGTCTTTTGACAGATCTTTGGTCTTCCCCATGATGGCGAGGTTTGAATGAAAGAGATTCTGTAGACAGGTGTCTTTTATACACATAACGAGATGTTGTTAGGAGCTCCTTCTTACATTGACAATCTGTGTACCACATGAGCACCTACTGTAGCCAGTCTATGGGGGGGCAGAATTATTGTTGGTTGGTAGGGAATCAAATACTTATTGCAACTCAATTTATAACATTTGTATCCTGTTTTTTCTGGATTTTTGGTTGATATTCTGTCTCTATCATATAAAATACACCTATGATAAAAAATATAGACCCTTCATATCTTTGTAGGTGGGCAACTTACACAATCTACAGGGGATCAAATCATTATTTTCCCCCCACTGTATATAAACGACCTGTCAACGAGTGGCTAGTATAAGATCATTAAGTGGCAGCCATTAACCCGCTACAATTTTTTTCAGCCTGTAATCGGCTGTTTTATAAAAGTGTGAACCGAGCCCAAGCGACCATCCAGCACTGAAATCGCAGCTGTGACAAAAATCCGGTCCTAAACCTTGCAAATTCGCATTAGAACCGGATCAAAAACACACCTGAACCGCTGAATAAATGCTTTTTTTTTTTATTCACAGTGAAAACGGACATACATTTTGCACAGGACATGTGTGAACCTAGCTGTTGTCTTTCTATGGGCAGCACGGTGGCTTAGTAGTTAGCACTTCTGCCCAGGGGCGAACATGCCTAATTGTGCCCCCCAAAAAAATGTATTAGCATTATGTGTCAGAATTGCGCACCCCCCCAAAAAAAGAGTACTAATCTGCATGCATACCCCTGAAGCATAAATTCCTGCTCCTCCCACTACAAATCCATCCCCTGCTGAAATCCTCTTCCCAGCACAAATCTTTGCACCCCAAACCCCCCAGCTCAAGCCCTCTTATTTCCCATATGCCCCCAGCACAAATTCACCCCCCCAAAAAAATTAAAAAATTCCCCCCGCCTAGTACAAATCCTCTACCCTTCTCCCCCTACTCCAAATCCCCCCTCCCAGCACAAATTCTCCCCAATATCCCAGCCTAGCACAAGTCCTCCCAATCATCCCTGTTAGAACAAACCCCCCCCCCAAAAAAACCCCACAAATTCTCCTCCTAGCGCAGCCCCCCCACACCATATCACCTTTTTTAGCACAAACGCCTCAAAATTCCCCCCTCCTTGCACAAATCTTCCTTCCCCACCCCCCCCTACAACACATATCCCCTCAAAAAAATACTCCTAGCACAATTCCCCAAATTTCCCCTCCTAGAACAATTCTTATCCCTTGCCGTCCCGCAAATTTCCTCTTTCAACATAAATCCCTTCCCCCCCAACCTCCTTGTGGTGCCCCCACCTCACATGATACCACAGTGCCCAGGGCAGCCGCCCCCTCCTGCCCACTCCTTATCTCGGCCCTGCTGGCAGCACTAGGGTTGTTGGTTCAAATCCCAACCATAACAATACCTGCATGGAGTTTGCATGTTCTGCCTGTGCTGGCGTGGGTTTCCTCTGGGTACTCCGATTTACTCCCACGTGCCAAAGACATGCGTGTAGGTTAATTGGCCCTATGTGTATGTATGAATGTGAGTTAGGGGCCTTAGATTGTAAACTCCTTGAGGGCAGGGACTGATATGACTGCAGAATATATATATATATGTAAAGCGCTGTGTAAATTGTCATCACTATATAAATTCCTGTAATAAATAATAGACTCTTTGCATTCTGTGCTGTGTATTGTATCCCCCCCCCCCCCCCCCCTATATTGTCATGGCTGCACATGGACTCACTGCAATAATAACCTTCACGGTGGAATGAAGACTATTCTTCTCACTAATGATTCGCATACATACACAGATATTTCAAGAATGCCTCGTTTATGATGAGTTGGTTAGAATTTCCATCAGAAGAGAGACGTAAATAAGAGCGTTTTTGATTAAGATGTGTCTGGAAAGAGCGGTGGATCTTGGCCCTTTGTGCGGACGCCCCATCCAAGAGAGACTGCGTCCGATCTCCGGAGCTGAACACCTTAGGTGGAACTAATTCCGTGTTCGGTACAGAGATATTCTACAGTCAGGGGTGCCAACTGCCCAGAGCGCAGAACCTTCCAGAACACTTTGACCTCACCTGAACCGTCAGGAAGCCTGGCCTTCCCGAATTCAATTGTGGAGTTACTAAGTAATGATGATGAGAAAAAGACATCATTTATGATACTTTATGATAAAGAGGAAATAGAATGGTTTGGGCTCAGTTGTTTTTTTTTTTTTTAGTTGTCTTCTTATTTTAAGTTAATACATTTGCAAACTGTTGTTTTGTGTCTTTTATTACTATTTATAAACAGTATTTGTTTTACAAGTAAAAACAGTGCTGTGAAAAAGTATTTGCCCCCTTCCTGATTTTGTATTTTTTTTTTTGCATATTTGTCACACCTAACCACTTCAGCCCCAGAAGATTTTGCTGTTGAATGACCAGAGCATTTTTTTGCGATTCGGCACTGCGTCGCCTTAACCGACAATTGCGCGGTCGTGCGACGCTGTACCCAAACAAAATTGATGTCCTTTTTTCCCCACAAATAAAGCTTTCTTTTGGTGGTATTTGATCACCTCTGCGGTTTTTATTTTTTGCGCTATAAACAAAAAAAGAGTGACAATTCTGAAAAAAAACACAATTTTGTACTTTTTGCTATAATAAATATCCCCATTTTTTTTAAAAAAAAAGCTAATTTTTTTCTCAGTTTAGGCCGATATGTATTCTTCTACGTACTTTTTCACATAGGGAATTTAGTTTACTTTTAAAGGGTGCCGTGACTGAAAAAAGTTGGGGAATGCTGATCTATATAGCAGGCTTCTTTCAGCACAGCTGAAAGGGATACAATTCTACAATTTGAAAAGGTGTGAAGAGCTCCATCTGTTGGTGGGATAAAAGAGTGCAAAGTATTATCATGTACTATTCCAAATCTAACTCCTCACTTCTAATTGCCCTTTTCACAAAGCCATGGTCACATGACCTTCCAGCGCTGGATAGAAATGACCTGATGCGTGCAAGAGGGGGACTGCCCCATCAATCGACTCTTATTCCCCGAAGGATAGGCTTATAGATGAAGGTGTAGTAAAAAGTGCAGAACAGTGTGAGGGGAATTCTGGCAGAGATCGGTTTGTTTCCATTTCACGGTATTCAGTAAAAACTGATCATGTAAAAAAATATATAACACTTAAAGCAGAATTCCAGCCAGAAATAGCAACAGAACAATGAACAACCCATTATACAGTATATAATAAAACCCAATAAAAATAATAAAACCAGCTTTTGCTGCAATATTTGTTTTTTGATTTCCCAGTCTGATGGCTAGCAATAGTCAACCTACATCCTCTGAGCCCAGGTCATCCTGTGAATGGACAGTTAAAGGAGAAGCAGCACAGTGATGAGCTCATCTCTCTGTCACTCTGCTCTCTCCTCCTAGCAGCATGTTAGTTGAATTGAACACATCCCATCAGAACCTCCCCTTCACATCAGCACTCCCTCCCCCCCTTAACATCAGCGTCCCCCATCACCTCAGAGGTCCCAAACACCTCAGAGCACCCCCATCACATCAAAGTCCCTCCTTCACATCAGAGGCCCCCATTACCTCAGAGGGCACCCTATACATCAGAGTCCCCCCATCATCAAAGTCTCCACATCACATTATAGTCTCCCCATCAAATCAGAGTATCCCCATGATAGAGTCCCCCCCATCACATCATAGTCTCCCCATGGAAGAGCCTCTTCCCCTTCATATCATAGTCTTCCTATGATAGAGCCCCTCCCCATCACATCATAGTCTCCCCTTAATAGAGTCCCCATCACATCATAGACTCCCTATGATAGAGCCCCCCCAATCACATCGTAGTCTCCCCATGATAGACCCCCTCCTCATCACATCATAGTCTCCCCATGATAGAGCCCCCACATCACATCGTAGTCTCCCTATTATAGAGCCCCCCCCCCCATCACATCATAGTCTCCCCATGATAGACCCCCTCCTCATCACATCATAGTCTCCCCATGATAGACCCCCTCCTCATCACATCATAGTCTCCCCATGATAGAGCCCCCACATCACATCGTAGTCTCCCTATTATAGAGCCCCCCCCCCCATCACATCATAGTCTCCCCATGATAGACCCCCTCCTCATCACATCATAGTCTCCCTATGATAGAGCCCCCCCCCATCACATTATAGTCTCCCTATGAAACCCCCCCATCACATCATAGACTCCCTATAAAAGAGACCCCCATCACATCATAGTCCCCCCATGATAGAGCCCCCCCCCATCACATCATAGTCTCCCTATGATAGAGCCCCCCCATCACATCACAGACTCCCTATGATAGAGCCCCCCCCATCACATCACAGTCTCCCTATGATAGAGCCCCCCCATCACATCATAGACTCCCTATGATAGAGCCCCCCCATCACATCACAGTCTCCCTATGATAGAGCCCCCCCATCACATCACAGACTCCCTATGATAGAGCCCCCCCCCCCATCACATCATAGACTCCCTATGAAAGAGCCCCCCCATCACATCGTAGTCTTCCTATGATAGAGCCCCTCCCTATCACATCATAGTCTCCCCATGATAGAGCCCCCCGCATCACATCATAGTCTCCCTATGAAAGAGCCCCCCCATCACATCGTAGTCTTCCTATGATAGAGCCCCTCCCTATCACATCATAGTCTCCCCATGATAGAGCCCCCCCCCCCCATCACATCACAGTCTCCCTATGAAAGAGCCTCCCCATCACATCATAGACTCCCTATGATAGAGCCCCCCCCATCACATCATAGACTCCCTATGAAAGAGCCCCCCCATCACATCATAGTCTCCCCATGATAGAGCCCCCCCCCCCATCACATCACAGTCTCCCTATGATAGAGCCCCCCCATCACATCATAGACTCCCTATGATAGAGCCCCCCCATCACATCACAGTCTCCCTATGATAGAGCCCCCCCATCACATCACAGACTCCCTATGATAGAGCCCCCCCATCACATCATAGACTCCCTATGAAAGAGCCCCCCCATCACATCATAGTCTCCCCATGATAGAGCCCCCCCCCCATCACATCACAGTCTCCCTATGATAGAGCCCCCCCATCACATCATAGACTCCCTATGATAGAGCCCCCCCATCACATCACAGTCTCCCTATGATAGAGCCCCCCCATCACATCACAGACTCCCTATGATAGAGCCCCCCCATCACATCATAGTCTCCCTATGATAGAGCCCCCCCATCACATCATAGACTCCCTATGATAGAGCCCCCCCATCACATCACAGTCTCCCTATGATAGAGCCCCCCCATCACATCACAGACTCCCTATGATAGAGCCCCCCCCATCACATCATAGACTCCCTATGAAAGAGCCCCCCCATCACATCGTAGTCTTCCTATGATAGAGCCCCTCCCTATCACATCATAGTCTCCCCATGATAGAGCCCCCCGCATCACATCATAGCCTCCCTATGAAAGAGCCCCCCCATCACATCGTAGTCTTCCTATGATAGAGCCCCTCCCTATCACATCATAGTCTCCCCATGATAGAGCCCCCCCCCCCATCACATCACAGTCTCCCTATGAAAGAGCCTCCCCATCACATCATAGACTCCCTATGATAGAGCCCCCCCCATCACATCATAGACTCCCTATGAAAGAGCCCCCCCATCACATCATAGTCTCCCCATGATAGAGCCCCCCCCCCCCCATCACATCACAGTCTCCCTATGATAGAGCCCCCCCATCACATCATAGACTCCCTATGATAGAGCCCCCCCCCATCACATCATAGACTCCCTATGAAAGAGCCCCCCCATCACATCGTAGTCTCCCCATGATAGAGTCCCCCCATCACATCACAGTCTCCCTATGAAAGAGCCTCCCCATCACATCATAGACTCCCTATGATAGAGCCCCCCCATCACATCACAGTCTCCCTATGATAGAGCCCCCCCATCACATCACAGACTCCCTATGATAGAGCCCCCCATCACATCATAGTCTCCCTATGATAGAGCCCCCCCACCCCCATCACATAATAGACTCCCTATGATAGAGCCCCCCCCACCCCCATCACATCATAGACTCCCTATGATAGAGCCCCTCCATCACATCATAGTCTCCCTATGATAGAGCCCCCCCCCCATCACATCATAGTCTCCCTATGATAGAGCCCCCCCCCATCACATCATAGTCTCCCTATGATAGAGCCCCCCCCCATCACATCATAGTCTCCCTATGATAGAGCCCCCCCCCATCACATCATAGTCTCCCTATGATAGAGCCCCCCCCCCCCATCACATCATAGTCTCCCTATGATAGAGTCCCCCCCCCCATCACATCATAGTCTCCCTATGATAGAGCCCCCCCATCACATCATAGTCTCCCTATGATAGAGCCCCCCCATCACATCATAGTCTCCCTATGATAGAGCCCCCCCCCCCCCATCACATCATAGTCTCCCTATGATAGAGCCCCCCCATCACATCATAGTCTCCCTATGATAGAGCCCCCCCATCACATCATAGTCTCCCTATGATAGAGCCCCCCCCATCACATCGTAGTCTCCCTATGATAGAGCCCCCCCCCCCCCCCATCACATCATAGACTCCCCATGATAGACCCCCTCCTCATCACATCATAGTCTCCCCATGATAGAGCCCCCACATCACATCGTAGTCTCCCTATTATAGAGCCCCCCCCCCATCACATCATAGTCTCCCCATGATAGACCCCCTCCTCATCACATCATAGTCTCCCCATGATAGACCCCCTCCTCATCACATCATAGTCTCCCCATGATAGACCCCCTCCTCATCACATCATAGTCTCCCCATGATAGAGCCCCTCCATCACATCGTAGTCTCCCTATTATAGAGCCCCCCCCCCATCACATCATAGTCTCCCCATGATAGACCCCCTCCTCATCACATCATAGTCTCCCCATGATAGACCCCCTCCTCATCACATCATAGTCTCCCCATGATAGACCCCCTCCTCATCACATCATAGTCTCCCCATGATAGAGCCCCTCCATCACATCATAGTCTCCCTATGATAGAGCCCCCCGCCCCATCACATTATAGTCTCCCTATGAAACCCCCCCATCACATCATAGACTCCCTATAAAAGAGACCCCCATCACATCATAGTCTCCCCATGATAGAGCCCCCCCCCCATCACATCATAGTCTCCCTATGATAGAGCCCCCCCATCACATCACAGACTCCCTATGATAGAGCCCCCCCCATCACATCACAGTCTCCCTATGATAGAGCCCCCCCATCACATCATAGACTCCCTATGATAGAGCCCCCCCATCACATCACAGTCTCCCTATGATAGAGCCCCCCCATCACATCACAGACTCCCTATGATAGAGCCCCCCCCCATCACATCATAGACTCCCTATGAAAGAGCCCCCCCATCACATCGTAGTCTTCCTATGATAGAGCCCCTCCCTATCACATCATAGTCTCCCCATGATAGAGCCCCCCGCATCACATCATAGTCTCCCTATGAAAGAGCCCCCCCATCACATCGTAGTCTTCCTATGATAGAGCCCCTCCCTATCACATCATAGTCTCCCCATGATAGAGCCCCCCCCCCATCACATCACAGTCTCCCTATGAAAGAGCCTCCCCATCACATCATAGACTCCCTATGATAGAGCCCCCCCCATCACATCATAGACTCCCTATGAAAGAGCCCCCCCATCACATCATAGTCTCCCCATGATAGAGCCCCCCCCCCCCATCACATCACAGTCTCCCTATGATAGAGCCCCCCCATCACATCATAGACTCCCTATGATAGAGCCCCCCCATCACATCACAGTCTCCCTATGATAGAGCCCCCCCATCACATCACAGACTCCCTATGATAGAGCCCCCCCATCACATCATAGTCTCCCTATGATAGAGCCCCCCCATCACATCATAGACTCCCTATGATAGAGCCCCCCCATCACATCACAGTCTCCCTATGATAGAGCCCCCCCATCACATCACAGACTCCCTATGATAGAGCCCCCCCCCATCACATCATAGACTCCCTATGAAAGAGCCCCCCCATCACATCGTAGTCTTCCTATGATAGAGCCCCTCCCTATCACATCATAGTCTCCCCATGATAGAGCCCCCCGCATCACATCATAGTCTCCCTATGAAAGAGCCCCCCCATCACATCGTAGTCTTCCTATGATAGAGCCCCTCCCTATCACATCATAGTCTCCCCATGATAGAGCCCCCCCCCCCCCCCCCCATCACATCACAGTCTCCCTATGAAAGAGCCTCCCCATCACATCATAGACTCCCTATGATAGAGCCCCCCCCATCACATCATAGACTCCCTATGAAAGAGCCCCCCCATCACATCATAGTCTCCCCATGATAGAGCCCCCCCCCCCCATCACAGTCTCCCTATGATAGAGCCCCCCCATCACATCATAGACTCCCTATGATAGAGCCCCCCCCCATCACATCATAGACTCCCTATGAAAGAGCCCCCCCATCACATCGTAGTCTCCCCATGATAGAGTCCCCCCATCACATCACAGTCTCCCTATGAAAGAGCCTCCCCATCACATCATAGACTCCCTATGATAGAGCCCCCCCATCACATCACAGTCTCCCTATGATAGAGCCCCCCATCACATCACAGACTCCCTATGATAGAGCCCCCCATCACATCATAGTCTCCCTATGATAGAGCCCCCCCACCCCCATCACATAATAGACTCCCTATGATAGAGCCCCCCCCACCCCCATCACATCATAGACTCCCTATGATAGAGCCCCTCCATCACATCATAGTCTCCCTATGATAGAGCCCCCCCCCCATCACATCATAGTCTCCCTATGATAGAGCCCCCCCCCATCACATCATAGTCTCCCTATGATAGAGCCCCCCCCCATCACATCATAGTCTCCCTATGATAGAGCCCCCCCCCCATCACATCATAGTCTCCCTATGATAGAGTCCCCCCCCCATCACATCATAGTCTCCCTATGATAGAGCCCCCCCATCACATCATAGTCTCCCTATGATAGAGCCCCCCCATCACATCATAGTCTCCCTATGATAGAGCCCCCCCATCACATCATAGTCTCCCTATGATAGAGCCCCCCCATCACATCATAGTCTCCCTATGATAGAGCCCCCCCATCACATCATAGTCTCCCTATGATAGAGCCCCCCCATCACATCATAGTCTCCCTATGATAGAGCCCCCCCCATCACATCGTAGTCTCCCTATGATAGAGCCCCCCCCCCATTACATCATAGTCTCCCTATGATATAGCCCCCCCCATCACATCATAGTCTCCCTATGATAGAGCCCCCCCCCTTACATCATAGTCTCCCTATGATAGAGCCCCCCCCCTTACATCATAGTCTCCCTATGATAGAGCCCCCCCATCACATCATAGTCTCCCCTTGATAGAGTCCCCATCACATCATAGTCTCCCTATGAAAGAGCCCCCCCAATCACATCATAGTCTCCCTATGATAGAGCCCCCCCCCCCATCACATCATAGTCTCCCTATGATAGAGCCCCCCCCCCCCCATCACATCATAGTCTCCCTATGAAAGAGCCCCCCCAATCACATCATAGACTCTCCATGATAGAGCCCCCCCATCACATCATAGTCTCTCCATGATAGAGCCCCCCCCATCACATCATAGTCTCCCTATGATAGAGCCCCCCCCATCACATCATAGTCTCTCCATGATAGAGCCCCCCCATCACATCATAGTCTCTCCATGATAGAGCCCCCCCCATCACATCATAGACTCCCCATTTGATAGAGCCCCTCCCCATCACATCATAGTCTCCCCATGATAAAGCCCCCCCCCCCATCACATCATAGTCTCCCCATGGAAGAGCCCCTCCCCCATCACATCATAGTCTCCACATGACAGAGTCCCCCCATCACATCATAGACTCCCCATGACAGAGTCTGATCCAGCACAATCTGGGTCTGATGTTCATGGCACCCGGGGGGAACCCGAATGGCACTCCAAGGTGCAGTGACACCCCTGATTAGGAAACTCTGGTCCACTGATTAGTTTTAATGGCCCACACTGGGAGGGGTTGTGTTCTGCTTTAAGCTTCTTCCTGAGCTGCTCTGAGCCCCGATACCAAGGCCCATTTATTACTATATGTTACGGATCAGTCATATGTCCTCTCTTCCTGGACACCACAGTAATGGGAGAGGGGCATTCTGTCCAGGCATTGTGCTGTGTCTGCCCATGCGTATCATTCACAACAATGCTCTTATGGACAATGTGTGCAAATATTTCAGGAATAGAACACGGGTCTCCAAAACAAACACATCTGAAAACTATTCCAGGCATCCTATTGCCAAATTAGCAAGCCAAGGAATTAATGGCAGAGCGCACAACAAAATCAAGCCATCTTGCAGTGATAAGGGCCAGATTTCAAGGTGTTGGCCCTTTAATGCCTCTCTATTTTATGTCAGAAGGAATTGAAAACAAACCCATGAAAACAGCAATTCCGTGGACTGCCATTGTTAAGCGCCTTTTAAAAATGCCATTTGCCTGGCTGTCCTGGAAAAATGTGTAGACCTGCATTGTATGTGATGTCTAAGTGTCTGCAACTGACAAAAAGTCTCCCAAAGACAGAGCCCCCCCCCCCCCCCGCCATCACATCATAGTCTCCCCATGATAGAGCTCCCCTATCACATCTCCCAATGATAGAGCTCCCCATCACATGACATAGTCCCCCCCAATTACATCATAGTCTCCCAATGACAGAGACCCCCCCCCCCCCCCATCACATCATAGTCTCCAGAGAATGGTCTGCAGCTAGGAGGAAGACTGCAGGAGCAAAGAATAAAGTAGGTATATCCTCTTTTCTCTAGACCAGAGGTTTCCAAATTTAGTAAGCTAAGTATAAGGACCCCTACATCAGGGTCTCCATCAGAATCCTCCTTACATAAGGGTTCCTATCACAGTTCCCCCCCTTACATCAGGGTCCCCATCAGAGACCCCCCTTACATCAGGATCTCCATCACAGACCCCCCTTACATCGGGATCTCCATCAGAGATCCTCCTTACATCAGGGTCCCCATTAGAGACCCCCCTTACATCAGGATCTCATCAGAGACTCCCCTTACATCAGGATCTCCATCAGAGACCCCCCTTACATCAGGATATCCATCAGAGACCCCCCTTACATCAGGATATCCATCAGAGACTCCCCTTACATCAGGATATCCATCAGAGACCCCCCTTACATCAGGATATCCATCAGAGACCCCCCTTACATCAGGATATCCATCAGAGACTCCCCTTACAACAGGATCTCATCAGAGACTCCCCTTACATCAGGATCTCCATCAGAGACCCCCCTTACATCAGGATATCCATCAGAGACCCCCCTTACATCAGGATCTCATCAGAGACTCCCCTTACATCAGGATCTCCATCTGAGACCCCCCTTACATCAGGATATCCATCAGAGACCCCCCTTACATCAGGATATCCATCAGAGACTCCCCTTACATCAGGGTATCCATCAGAGACCCCCCTTACATCAGGATATCCATCAGAGACCCCCCTTACATCAGGATATCCATCAGAGACCCCCCTTACATCAGGATATCCATCAGAGACTCCCCTTACATCAGGATCTCATCAGAGACTCCCCTTACATCAGGATCTCCATCAGAGACCCCCCTTACATCAGGATATCCATCAGAGACCCCCCTTACATCAGGATCTCATCAGAGACTCCCCTTACATCAGGATCTCCATCAGAGACCCCCCTTACATCAGGATATCCATCAGAGACCCCCCTTACATCAGGATCTCATCAGAGACTCCCCTTACATCAGGATCTCCATCAGAGACCCCCCTTACATCAGGATATCCATCAGAGACCCCCCTTACATCAGGATATCCATCAGAGACTCCCCTTACATCAGGATCTCCATCAGAGACCCCCCTTACATCAGGATATCCATCAGAGACCCCCCTTACATCAGGATCTCATCAGAGACTCCCCTTACATCAGGATCTCCATCAGAGACCCCCCTTACATCAGGATATCCATCAGAGACCCCCCTTACATCAGGATCTCATCAGAGACTCCCCTTACATCAGGATCTCCATCAGAGACCCCCCTTACATCAGGATATCCATCAGAGACCCCCCTTACATCAGGATCTCATCAGAGACCCCCCTTACATCAGGATCTCCATCAGAGACCCCCCTTACATCAGGATATCCATCAGAGACCCCCTTACATCAGGATATCCATCAGAGACTCCCCTTACATCAGGATCTCCATCAGAGACCCCCCTTACATCAGGATATCCATCAGAGACCCCCCTTACATCAGGATCTCATCAGAGACCCCCCTTACATCAGGATCTCATCAGAGACTCCCCTTACATCAGGGTCCCCATCAGAGACCCCCCTTACATCAGGATATCCATCAGAGACTCCCCTTACATCAGGATATCCATCAGAGGCTCCCCTTACATCAGGATCTCCATCAGAGACCCCCCTTACATCAGGATATCCATCAGAGACCCCCCTTACATCAGGATATCCATCAGAGACCCTCCTTACATCAGGATATCCATCAGAGACTCCCCTTACATCAGGATCTCCATCAGAGACCCCCCTTACATCAGGGTCCCCATCAGAGACCCCCCTTACATCAGGGTCCCCATCAGAGACACCCCTTACATCAGGGTCCCCATCAGAGACCCCCCCCCCCTTACATCAGGGTCCCCATCAGAGGCCCCCCCCTTACATCAGGGTCCCCATCAGAGACCCCCCTTACATCAGGGTCCCCATCAGAGACCCCCCCCCCCTTACATCAGGGTCCCCATCAGAGGCCCCCCCCTACATCAGGGTCCCCATCAGATACGCCCTCTTACATCAGGGTCCCCATCAGATACCCCCTCTTACATCAGGGTCCCCATCAGACAGCCCCCATATATCAAAGTCCCCCTTACATCAGAATCCCCTGTTACATAGGGGGGACTGAAGTGAAGACCCTAGGCAGCCTCATCTTACCTTAATCCTCAATCTGTGCTCCAAGACATGCTACAGACCCTAGCTGTGGTCCGGATAAAAACTTGTAGCAGGCCAGATGAGGTCAGTGAGCCAAAGTTTGGATACCCCTGCTCTAGACAAACTTGAGTTTAGGCGCTTTTGGGTTTTTTTTCCCCAAAGCTCCTAAATTCATCTCCATAAAAGCCTATGTGTCCATGTACATATAGGCTTTTAGGATCGTTTAAGAGCTGCTATGGTTAGGGGGAGGTTCGACCTCCCTTACCTTCCTCTCCCGAAAGCGGAGAAATCGCATTCAGGATAGGAACATTTTGACCGCTGGCTGCAAAATGCGCATAATAGTGTCGCGATTTTGCTGCGTTTTCCCACAGCCGGCGTTCAAAGTAGTTCAAGTATACATGAAGCCTTACTGGAGTTCATCTTTAAGGTTCAAGGTCCAGGCAGTAGGTCAGACACAGTTTACAATAGAATGTGTGTGGCATTCAGGAGACTGTCATTTAAAAAAACACAATGATTGCATAACAACGTGCGTTCTTACTAGCCAAGAGTAAAACCTTATGCACCAAGCATACTTCCTAGGCATTGACCTTCTCTGGGGGGGAAAAAGCAGGAAAAAAAGATGAGAAAATCCACCTTCAACAATGTCTGGATTGTCCACGGGAGCTGAAGGGTGACCACCGGCATGATGTCATTACCTGAATGATCTTCACCATCACCTTGTGTAATGGGTTGTTTGGGGTCGAAAAAGCATAATAACCTGGCATACTTAGTCTGCAATTCTACTTTACATTATATGACCAACAGTACATGGCCCTCCTTTAAGGTTCAGGTTTCTCCGATGAAGGGTATGGTTAATACTACAGCATACAAAGATATTGTAGACAACTGGGCTCTTCCATCCTTGTGGTAACAGTTTGGTGAAGACCCTTTTCTGCTCCAACTTGACTGTGCCCCTGTGTATAAAGCCAGCTCCATAAAGACATGGTTTGACCAGTTTGGCGTGGAGGAACTGGAGTGTCCTGTATGACCTCAACCCTAACGAACAACTTTGGGATGAATTTAAACACCGATGATGAGCCAGGTCTTCTTAACCAACATCAGTACCTGATCTCATAAATGCTCTTTTGGGTGACAGGGGTTCTAGCCATACCCTTCACTTCCAGCCTTGTGGCAACAGTCTTAGAAAGGTCCTTTTTGGGTCCAGCATGACTGTGCTCAAGGCCAGCACCATAAAGACATGGGTTGATTAATTTGGTGTGGAGGAACTCGAGTGTCCTTTACAGAAGCTCTGACCTCAACCCTACTGAACACCTTTGGCCTTTGGGATGAATGGGAACATTTGTGAGAAGTCTTCTCATCCAACATCAGTACCTGACCTCACAAATTGGCATGACTTCCCAGACACCATCTAAAATCTTGTGAAAAACCACCCAATGATGGGCCAGTGCTGTTGGTGGTGGACATGCACAAGGGCGAGGATCATTCTGAGCGGGGCTCCGATGTCGGATGGGGGCACGGTGCTGGAAAAGAAGTGCTGAATGTGGGGTCACATGGATTGGGTCTGCCGCTTGCTGATGTTGGGGGCACTGAGATGTGTACAGGGCTCTGCTTGCGCCCAGCGAGGTGCTGTTCATGCACAATGTGGGGTATTGAGAAAAAAAACAACTTGCGAAAAGCCTTCCCAGAAGAGTAGAGGAGGTTATAGAATCTCCACAATAATGGCTTTGGGGGGGGGGGGGGGGCACCATATTAATGGCTGTGGTTTTGGAATGGGATGTCCAACAAGCTCATAGAAGTGTGTTAGCTTGTGCTGGAGGTGTCAGCAGCACAGCTTTCCCCCGCTGCTCTATAGGCTGCTGTGATGTCACATTAGGGATCGACCGATATCGTTTTTTTGGTGCCGATACGATACCGATATTTTGGCCACCTCTCCTGCCGATAGCAGATATTTTGTAAATTTAAACTTTTCAAAAATAACAACAATTTTATGCACAAATCTGGTATATACTGAACATGTTAATGCTGGCTGGCCTAGCTGGCACCTTGCTGTGGGTGGCTGCTGGCTGGCACCTTGCTGTGGGTGGGTGGCTGCTGGCTGGCACCTTGCTGTGGGTCAGTGGCTGCTGGCTGGCACATTGCTGTGGGTGGGTGGCTGCTGGCTGGCCTGGTACCTTGCTGTGGGTTGGTGGCTGCTGGCTGGCACCTTCCTGTGGGTGGGTGGCTGCTGGCTGGCCTGATACCTTGCTGTGGGTGGGTGGCTGCTGGTTGGCCTGGCTGGCACCTTCCTGTGGGTGGGTGGCTGCTGGCTGGCCTGATACCTTGCTGTGGGTGGGGGACTGCTGGCTGGCTGGCCTCAGTAGCCTGACACCTTACTGTGAGTGGGTGGCTGGCATGCCGTCCGAGTGTCAAGGCTAGGCGAGGGAGGCCTGTTAGGCTCAGTGCGCAGAAAAGTAATAAAGTTGTGTGCGTGTGCCGTGCGCCCTGCACACTGGGTCTGCAGGCTTCTGGGCCCCAAAAAGATGGCCGCGGCCTGCAGAGACCAATATCGGTAACATCGGTATAGTTTGTGACTGATACTGAAATTTCGGAAAATCCTGATATCAGTCCGCAATAATTGGCCGTCCTGATAATTGGTCGATCCCTATGTCACATGATGCGACAGTTCATGTTTTGGGAAGCACTGAAGGTGCCACGTCTATGCTAGCCTTTCTAGAAGGGTTACTGCTGCGCAAGGCATGGCCAGGGGGCTGGCAGAAGATGGGGAACTTCTACAGGAAGGGGCACAAAAAAGGCTAAAAAATCTTTGCTGCTGAAGTAGTTCACAGCTCATGGGAGGAGGGAGCACTTTGGCCTTGTCGCCTTGGGTGCTTCAGGACGTTGTCCCGGAAATTTCTCCAAACAGCAGCAGTTCTGCCTTCTAAAATGATTACTCTGAACATACTTCATGATTTATAAAAGTGGCACCACTAGAGGGCACTGCTAATTAACAAAACAAAATAAAAAGAAGAGGAGTCAGTAAGTATTGTAGGACGCGGATTTGCCCTGCCCTAAAACACGGTCCTGACAGGCCAAAAATAACCGCATCACCCGGACAGAAAGCCATGCTTCTATGCTGTGACTCTTATCAGGATGACAGATTTTATTATACAAAGCTACCCATCGCTGAGCATTCAACAGAAATAAAAAACGTAAGCAAGCGCATACGCCGTATGCTGCGAGACGCCAGGGCCTTCCATCTGGGTAACATTTTCCTGCAGAATTCTGGCAGCAGGAGTCAGGCCTGCAGAACGGGCCACGTCCAGAACATCTGATGGGGGGGGGGGGGGAATGCCTGTGATTACAGGATCTAAATAATGCATTGTTCGAGAAAAAAAAAAAAGAAAAAGAATGTAAACTTTGGGAAAAGTTCGGGCAACGCTTGGAAAATGAACGAGGGGAGGGAGAGCCATTCAGGTCTGATTGAAACCAACTTCCAGAACAAGGATCTTTTTGTGCCTCTCCAAAGACACCCGGAAGAAAGGGAACAATTTGTCCCGAAGACGGTAACGTGAGCAGCGCCGGCGGCAGCCGGGGTCACCGACAGCTTTCACCATGTCATCCAAAAGCTGAACTCCAAATTCAAAAAGAGAAAATATGTCATTTTTTTTTTTAAACTTGGACAAAACAAATGTGAATTTGTAATGAAGAGACACAGTCGGTAATAAGAACAGGAGACAGTCTGTCACTTTAAATCACCTTCTGAAGCTTGACAACAATTCACACCTTCAACCATGCGAATAAGATAATTAACACATAGGCAAGCTTCCTGAAACCAAGAATGGGATGATGTAACTAAAACAGGGACAATCAACATCTACACATACCATGGTGATTGGATCAAGGTGTTGGTGCTATCTGTGTGGGTGTAAATGCTGGGGTATCTTCCTGACACTCATTGCAACAGCAGAAGTGGCTTGGAGAAGCTACCAGATGTCTTCAACATTATTGAACAAGTCCAGTTGAGTGTGACCAACTACTACTAGCTTTACTTGGATATGAAGGAAGGGGAGGGGCAGCTCCATATTAATGGCCATGAGAAAATAGGCGCACCTCCGTATTAATGGCCACTGATTTAGAAAACGATATCAAACAAACTCACATAGGTGTGATGGTCAGGTGTCCACAAGCTTTATATCCACACAGGCAGCACCGAAACCTTAATCCAATCACCATGGAATGTGTCAAGGAAAATGTTGATTGTTCAAGAACAGGATGGAGGTATGAAAGTTGTGGAACCACTGTCTTCCAGTTATATAAAATCATCCTTTCGATTCCATGGTGATTAGGTCAAAGTGTTGGTGCTACCTGTATGGATATAATGGGGTATCTTCCTGACACTCATTGGAACTGCAGAAGTGCCTTGAAGAAGCTATGAGATGTCTTCAACATTATTGAGCAAGTCCTGTTGAGAGTGACCAACTACTATTAGCTTTACCTGGATATGAAGGAAGAGGGGGGGGCGCTCCATATTAATGGCCATGGGGGGGGGGACACCTCCATATTAATGGCCATTGATTTCCAACGATATCCAACAAACTCACATAGGTGTGATGGTCAGGTGTCCATAAACTTTATATCCAAACAGACAACAGAAAAACCTTAATCCAATCACCATGGGATGTGTCAAGGCAAAATGTTGCTTGTCCAAGAACAGGATGGAGGTATGAAATTTGTGGAACCACTGTCCTCCAGTTATATAATCCCATCCTTGGGGTTCCATGTTGATTAGGTCAAAGTGTTGGTGCTACCTGTATGGATATAAATATTGGGGTATCTTCCTGAAACTCATTGGAACTGCAGAAGTGCCTTGGAGAAGCTACAAGATGTCTTAAACAAGTCCTGTTGAGTGTGACAAACTATTATTAGCTTTACCTGGATATGAAGGAAGGGGGGGGGGCACCTCCATATGAAAGTTGTGGAACCACCGTTTTCCAGTTATGCAATCCCATCAATGGATATCTTCCTGACCCGCATTGAAAATTCAGAAGTGCCTTGGAGAAGCTACGAGATGTCTTCAACATTATTTAACAAGTCCAGTTGAGTGTTACCAAATACTACTAGCTTTACCTGGATATAAGGGAGTGGGGGCAGCTTTATAATAATGGCCATGGGAGAAGGGGGGCACCTCCATGTTAATGGCCACTGATTTTAGAAAACGATATCCAACAAGCTCACATAGGTGTGATTGGCAGGTGTCCATAAACATTATATCCACACAGGCAGCACCGAAACCTTAATCCAATCACCATAGAATGTGTCAAGGCAAATGTTGATTGTCCAAGAACAGGATGGAGGTATGAAAGTTGTGGAACCACTGTCTTCCAGTTATATAAAATCATCCTTTGGATTCCATGGCGATTAGGTCAAAGTGTTGGTGCTACCTGTATGGATATAATGGGGTATCTTCCTGACACTCATTGGAACTGCAGAAGTGCCTTGAAGAAGCTATGAGATGTCTTCAACATTATTGAACAAGTCCAGTTAAGTGTGATCAACTACTACTAGCATTACCTGGATCAAAAGGAAGGGGGACCTCCACATTAATGGCCATTGATTTATAAGATGATATCCAACAAGCTCACATAGGTGTGATGGTCAGGCGTCCATAAACTTTATATCCACACAGGCAGCACCGAAACCATAATCCAATCACCATGGAATGTGTCAAGGCAAATGTTGATTGTCCAAAAACAGGATGGAGGTATGAAAGTTGTGGAACCACCATTTTCCAGTTATACAATTCCATCCTTGGGTATCTTCCTGACACTCACTGGAACTGCAGAAGTGCCTTGGAGAAGCTACAAGATGTCTTCAATATTACTGAACAAGTCCAGATGAGTGTGACCAACTACAACTAGCTTTACCTGGATACCTCCACAGGCAAAAGTCGGACAAATTGCCAGTTGAATAATGTAAAAGTCTTGTTCAGAACTAAAGAACATTCTTGATTGCAGTTATTACTTGGCAATCCAGACAAAAAAAGAAGGGAAGACTTCCCCCCCTAGAAACAGCTGTAAAAATCTGAGAGGTTCTAACCCTTCCACATCATAAAACGAGGTTTGGTAGGAGCTCTACTTTAACACATGACCAACTCGTAAAATTTTAGCTGTCGGGGAACTGATTCTTCAATAAATTAAAAAAAAAAAAAAAAAACACAGCAGACCCTTACTCTGTTAAAGACTAAATGACTGCAGAATAATCTATTTTTATGGCTGCTTTTGCAGACATTACATTTTTATGCACTAGATTACCCTGAAATGACCCTTTTTTTTTATACGACATTGGCTATAGGGCCTGCCAACTGATGTACGTTAACCAGAATATCCCGAGGCTCGGTTGTAGGTGGGAATTTATCAGCCCTGCAATGAATCAAGCAGATGTACATCCAAGATAAATTTGACTGGTGTTACAGGCTAACAGAACATTGCAACGGTGACATTAACCTGCCTCCAAATCCACCTACACTTCGTTTTCGGACCTCCTCGGCTGTATCCCGTCCCTCGGGGCCCAACGGGGTCCTGTTGTTTGACACAATCACCTCCTGCATCTTCCACTACTCCCACGTGGGTCTGTAGGCCGCACCCTGCCTCAATTATTTTCTTTTGGACAAAGTAGAAAGAGCAGCTGTGCACACAGAAAACAGTTTTACTCATTTTTTTTTTATTTTTTTTGTTGGGGGGGGGGGGATCAAGTATCAGGGGTGTTGTATATTGCATTGGAATGATCGGACTGAAAACTGCAATATGTGACCCAAGAAAAACAGTTCTGGAAGCCATGTTTTTGGAACTCGTGGCAGATTTTGCACATAGCATCATCGCGCTGAACCTGCAAGACGCGTGGTTATCAGTCCTGTACTATTTACCGTCTGTCTGTGCGTATTTAATAGGGGGTGGAACAGAATCCGATACTTATATTTATTAAAGAAGAAAAAAAAATTGGAGCTTGTACATTCCAGAGGAAAACGCTGAGAGTATTAGGAGGCTCAGCTATTCGGAGAGATATTTAATATTGCTCCCTTGTAATTTCAGCGTGCAATTTCTGCATCTCTTCCCCATACTGACCGCTCATTATTTTTGGCCCGGATTCGGTAGAGAACATATTTAACAATCTTTCCTGAGCTGTAAATCATCAGTCTACTAGACAGGCCTGTAAAGCGATGCGAAGGGGAACTCTGGTGAAGACAAAGCTCACTAAATGATTGGAATAACAATGGAAATAATTATAATTAAGACCATTCTTCACTAGACTCACATATAATTATCTAGACATGTGCCATTCGTTTCATTCCGAATCGAATTTAGTTGCTGTACAGAGAACAATTAGCCAGTCACATCAGTCAGAGGAGCATCTCCACCAGGTGGTGCTGTTTTGCAAGGTGCTGTTGGCTCACTCTGTTTTGCTCTCAGTTGGAGGAAACATCAAGTCTGGGCCAGACTTCTCCCCCAACCACCATGCAGTGGGTGGGGGGAGACAAAGGTGGAGGCTCTACAGAGGCACTGAGGCCTACAACATGTGCTCAAGCTGCAATGGATTCTGGGCCTGTCCCTATGCAAGAGGAGTCCTTACCAGTCTTCCAGGATAAAGTGGTGAACAGACTTCGGCGCATTGCTAAGGAGGAACAGAAACTTGCTGTCATGAAAGAAGATCTCAGGAAAAAGAAATCCCCGCACAATAATTCTGGAAACAGTAAGAGGGAAGTCTCCAAGCTGAAGTCTCTGGAAGAGGCATTGAAAAAGCAGGAGAAGTTGGTTGCCTCTCTGAAGGAGAGCAGCAGTGTGTTCAGAGAAAAGTGTGAGAATGAGGAGAGATTCCAACAGATGAAGGAAAGTGGCTGTGCCAGTACCAGCCAGAGGGTGGATGCCAGAGCAACGGCGACAGTATGGATGGGGGGTAAGGAAGTGGCTTCACATGGTGGCCCCAGTACTACCCCTGTCTCAGGATCTGCCATGTCTGAGTCAGTATCTACCCCCCTCCCTCCCAGCAGTCTGGGTCATCTCAGGAGGAGGTTGAGAAAAATGGCGGATTGCTGCAGACCATAACAGAAATGGAATCTCCCTTGAGTGGCACAGACTCATCAGATGAGGATTATGATAAAGGAGTGCTTGCTGAAAATCTCTCTCAGTGTGTGGAGGACTTTCCTGAGGTTACACCTGCCAACAGATTCTTGCAATCAGCAGGGAATGCAGGAGGAGCTGGCTGCGAGGAGTCCCACATGGACACTAACAGTACAGAGCAGGAATTTTGCATGAACATTGAAACTGCAGAGCAGGAGAGCCATATGAACACTGAAACAGCTAGTGTTTTTCCTAAACAGAAGACTTTACTTGATGAAAGGACTGCTGGTATCTGTGGTACTTCTGGGACTATGGTGAGCGGGACTGTTGTGCTGGAGGGGAGGAGGGAGGATCAAGTGGTGGGTAATTTACCAAACCAGATTTCAGAGGTTCCTATGCAGCCAGTTAATATTCCTATGCAACCAGTTAATGTGTCATCTGTCCCAGTTAGGAATTATACTAAGGCTGTGTTGGGACAAAGTCATGCTGCTGGTGGTGGAAGGGAGCCAGTTGTGCGACTTTCACCTAACACACCTTCCATTAAACGCAGGAATGTGGTACAGCTCAGGTGGGAAGGAGGAGGTATTCCACCAATCAGGAGGGTGGTTGTGGATAAGATCCTTGCCATGGGATTTAAGACGGAGGATATTTATGCTCATCAGTCCGGCTGGTTCCTATGAATATGATTTGTCATTTGTGCGTCCAGAATCGCTGGATCTGTTTTAGGAGTGGTTTGAGCGTGTATAGGGGGGCCAGCCGGACTGGAAGGGGCTTGTCCCCAAAGTTATCTCACAACAGCCCTTGATAAAAAAATGTGACTATCCTGACAAGAAATGAGTCTGAACCCCCCGAGGATTTATGGGTCTGGTTGAGGAGGTTTGGTGAAATGCCGTGTCCCCTAAAAAAAGATTGTGGATGATAGAGGAATCTGCACGGGTGGGTGGTCGGTGTCAATGAGGTTGAGTGTGTGTGGGAATGTGGTCCAGCATTTGTCCTCTGCCTTTATTGGTAGAGATAGGATTACCGTCTTCTACCCTGATCAACCAAAGGTGTGCAATAAATGTGGAATCAAGGGACATTTCTCCTCTAACTGTCCAGAACAGAAGTGTTCTTTGTGTCAGGAACTGGGGCATCTGGTAAGGGACTGTAACGTCATTAAATCTTATCTATGTGATAAGGTTGGTCACCCTTATAGCCGGTGCCCTGAGGCTTTGCACAAAAAGCCAGAGTTGGTGGAGGAATTTTTCCGTCTGGATAGAGAAGAGTCTGGGTTGGCGGAGTTTGCACCAGGGAATCCTAGTGTCTCAGTCTCGTCAAAAACTATGTCTGTGAGGCCGTCTGTGGTGTCAGTGTCCCACCAGTCTGTGGTTCCCCAGTCAGTGTCAGAAAGTGTGGTTGTCAAGTCTGTGTCTGCACCTATTGTTTCTCCTAGTGTAGTGAAGGCAGTGAAGGGTGCTGGACCAGAATGTATGGTGGTGCCGACCCCTCCTCCTCAGCGTGGCAGAAGTGCGGCTGGAGGTCGGCAGACACCGAGGGGTGGAGTGAGGGATGGATTGGATGATGGTGGAGGGGAAAGTGGGAAGGGAATGAGGCTGGCTGGTGCAGAATGCAAGGTGAATGATGTGGAAGTCGGGTGAATGATGTGGGGGGAGGGGTTAATGGGGGGGTTTGGAATCGCATCCTGATGGCGATTAAATCTCAAAATGTTTTTTAGCCTGGATTGTATTAAAGTTGAATTTCAGGATTTGTAGTCTCTTTTTTGTTGTCATTAAAATATGTTTCTTTCTATGTTATCTTGTCAGGAAATTTTTTACTTTACTTGCATATGTAAGCACGCTTGTTTTTGTTTAGTTGTTGTTTATTTTTATGTAAATATGTTTTTATTAATAAGCTGTATGTTTGTATGATTTTTTAATAAGCAAACTTAACACTCTAATGCCCCCCCCCCCCCCAGTCACACACTATTAATAATATTACACATTTACAGTACTGTATATAGCTCTGACATATACCGCAGTGTTGTGCAGCGAACACTGAGCAAGTCACATCAGTCTCTGTACCAGAGGGGCTTACACTCTAATGTCCCCCCACAGGCACACACTATTATTATTATACATTTATATAGCTCTGACATATACCGCAGTGCTGTACAGAGAACACAGAGCCAGTCACATCAGTCTCTGCACCAGAGGCGCTTACACTCTAATGTCCCCCCCCACAGTCATCACTGAACCAGAGGAGCTTACACTCTAATGCGCCCCCCCCCCACAGTGACAAATTACTATTATATACGGTCTTTATATAGCTCTGACATTTTCCACTGTTCTGTACAGAAAAAAACTGAGCTTTCTCGTCAGTCTCTGCACCAGAGGAGCTTACACTTTAATGTCCCCACCATAGTCCTACATGCACGCACCTTCTCTAAGTAAAGTTTTATGAAGAAGCAAAGTAACCAAGCAGCATTTCTTAGTTGTGGGAATACAACCAGAGAACCTAGAGGAATGCACACAGATAGAGAATTTGGTAACTCCTTGCAGACAGCATTCTAGGTGAATCCAGGACCTCGGTGCCACAAGGCCAAAGTTTTAACAATTGGAACAGAGCGCTGTGTACTGTGGGCTCCTGCAATGGTGATACATCTTCTCACCCTGTTGTAGAATACAGCCCACGGTCACATATATGCCCATGGTTCCAATCACGTGGTAGAGATAGCTGGCAGGGCTGCTTTCCTGGATTTGATCTGAAATAAAATAAATTGTTCGGCACACATAGGGAGCCAGCGCTGTGCCAACCGCTCTGACTCACGGGCTCCTCGGAAAGCAGATCTTTAATTAAAGTGTCATCGGAAAGATGTGATGGATAATGTGTGAAACTGCCTAAACTTGGAGGCACCATCACTCCTTACAAGTTACGTATATTTCCTGCAGATTAACTCTGTAACCGCTGGAGGAGGGTAAAGGGATTGTACAAGCGTGAACCGATGATGTATGGCTGTGCTCACACAGGGTGGAAAATTATGATTTGATCCCCTGCAGATTGTGTAAATTTTCCTCTTACATAGAAATGAAGGGTCTATCATTTGTATCATAGGTGTATTTTATATGATAGAGACAGAATATCAACCAAAAATACAGAAAAAAACACATGATACAAATGTTATAAATGGAGTTGCAGTTCTGTGAGTAAAATAAGTATTTGATCCCCAAGCAAAACATAACTTACTACTTGGTGGAGAAACCCTTGTTGGTAAGCACAGAGGTCAGACGTTTCTTGTAGTTGGTGATCAGGTTTGCTCACATCTCAGGAGGGATTTTGGTCCACTCTTCTTTACAGATCTTCTCTAAATCCTTAAGGTTTCTTGGCTGTCTCTTGGCAACTCAAAGTTTTAGCTCCCTCCATACATTTTGTATAGGATTAAGGTCTGGAGACTGGCTAGGCCACTCCATGACCCTAATGTGCTTCTTCTTAACCCACTCCTTTTTCGCCTTGGTATGTTTTGGGTCATTGTCATGCTGAAAGACCCATCCGCGAGCCATCTTCAGTGTTCTGGCTGAGAGAAGAAGGTTCTCATCCAAGATGTTACAATACATGGCCCCGTACATTGGCCCCTTAATGCGGCAAAGTCGGCCTGTACCTTTAGCAGAGAAACAGCCCCAAAGCATCATGTTTCCACCTCCGTGCTCGACTGTAGGGATGGTGTTCTTAGGGTCATAGTCAGCATTTTTCTTTCTCCAAACACAGCGAGTCAAGTTAATGCCAAACAGCTACATTTTGGTCTCATCTGACCTCAGCACTTTCTCCCAATCCTTCTCTGAATCATTTAGATGTTCATTGGCAACCTTCAGACCAGCCTGTACATGTGTCTTCTTGAGGACGGGGACCTTGCAGGCACTGCAGGATTTCAATCTATGGCGGAGTATTGTGTTACCAAAGGTTTGTTTGGTGACTGTGGTCCCAACTGCCTTGAGATCATTCACAAGCTCCTCCTGTGTAGTTCTGGGCTGATCCCTCATTTTACTCATGACCATCCTCACCCCATGAGGCGAAATACTGCATGGAGCTCCAGACCGAGGGCGATTGATGGTTATTTTGTATTTCTTCCATTTGCGAATAATCGTTCCAACAGTTGTCTCCTTCTCACCAAGCTTCTTGCTGATGGTCTTGTAGCCCATTCCAGCCTTGTGCAGGTATACAATCTTCTCCTTGATGTCCTTTGAGAGCTCTTTGGTCTTCCCCATGATGGTGAGGATTGAATGGAAGAAAGAGATTCTGTGGACAGGTGACTTTTATACACATAATGAGTTGTCGTTAGGAGAACCTTCTTACATTGGCAGGACTAATCTGTGTACCACATGAGCACCTACTGTAGCCAGTCTGTGGGGGGCAGAATTATTGTTGGTTGGGTGATCATATATTTATTGCAACTCAATTTATAATGTATTATGTATTATGTGTTTTTTTCTGGATTTCTGGTTGATATTTTGTCTCTATCATATAAAATACACCTATGATAACAATTATAGACCCTTCATTTCTTTGTAAGTGGGCAACCTACACAATCTGCAGGGGATCAAATCGTTGTTTTCCCCCACTGTAGGTTTACATACATGGCAGAATTAGTAAGCAGTGGACCATTTTTAATGCTGACGTTTAGGTATGCATTATTTTGCCAAGTACATAGGTGCAGCTTAGATCAATGTAGGTATGTGCTATAACTGGAAGATCCCTGTGGAAGTTGGAAATCACTGTAGTAGACACCACTACGGATCCCGTGCCGAGCAGCTGACCTGCTACATTGTGAATACAGGACAGCCACTCGGCACAGGAATCGGAAGCTAGTAGTAGTGATGCATTCTACAGTGATTTCCAGCCATACCAATAATATACAAAACACTGCTCCAGGCCGGCCCACCCAGCGGCTACCCCCAAATCAAAAAGGTGTCGGTTCGCAACTGCAGGATACTTTACACTGAGAAAGAGGTGACCACACTCAGATGCATTGAAATACCCCAATGAAGTTTATTCATAATAATCCATCAATACAAATACATCACAGCTCCTACAGAAAAGGGAAAGTTCATGCGTATTCAAGAGCAAGATATTGGCTAGAGAGAGCACAACAATCTGGCAAACAAGAAGTGCAAAGGCAAGGCTAAAATAGGAAGTTCATGGGAAGAACAAAAGGGTTCAAGGTTCAACACAACAGAGGTCGCCAGTTCGGACCCGGGTCCTGACAGTTGATTAGAATCTTGTGTGGTCATTGAGGAATATAATAAATGAAAGTTTTTGAGCCTGGTGTTCCACTTTAACCATTTCACGGCTGGGCTATAGGTGAAAGGCAGCTACAGCAGGTCCTCCAGTTCTGGGAGGGTGTCTATTTACACCCTCCCAGAACCCCGCCCCCCCGCGTGACCTCAGAGCATGCACCGGGCGCGCTGTGCGATTGCTGTGTCCAACGGAAACAGGTGATCACCAATAGAGGTAAAGAGCTAATCACAGCAGCTCTTTACCATGTGATCAGCTGTGTCCAATCACAGCTCATCACATGTAAACAAATGCAGGTTATCGGCATTTCTTTTCCTCGGCGCTGTCACTGTGTGAGTAGAGGGAAGCCGATAACCGGCTAGCCTGTGACAGGTAACATTTACACTGATAATCAGTACCTTGCTTATCAGTGCAGCCTCATCAGTGCTCATCAGTGCCGCGTTATCAGTGCCCATCAGTGCCGCGTTATCAGTGCCCATCAGTGCCGATCAATGCAGCATATCAGTGCCGATCAATGCAGCATATCAGTGCTCATCAGTGCAGCTAATCAGTGCCCATCAGTGCAGCTAATCAGTGCCCATCAGTGCAGCTAATCAGTGCCCATCAGTGCAGCTAATCAGTGCCCATCAGTGCAGCTAATCAGTGCCCATCAGTGCAGCTAATCAGTGCCCATCAGTGCAGCTAATCAGTGCCCATCAGTGCAGCTAATCAGTGCCCATCAGTGCAGCTAATCAGTGCCCATCAGTGCAGCTAATCAGTGCCCATCAGTGCAGCTAATCAGTGCCCATCACTGCCGCCTTATCAGTGCTCATCAGTGCCGCGTTATCAGTGCCCATCAGTGCCGATCAATGCGGCATATCAGTGCCCATCAGTGCAGCATATCAGTGCCCATCAGTGCAGCTAATCAGTGCCCATCAGTGCAGCTAATCAGTGCCCATCAGTGCAGCTAATCAGTGCCCATCAGTGCCGCCTTATCAGTGCCCATCAGTGCCGCGTTATCAGTGCCCATCAGTGCCGATCAATGCGGCATATCAGTGCCCATCAGTGCAGCATATCAGTGCCCATCAGTGCAGCTAATCAGTGCCCATCAGTGCAGCTAATCAGTGCCCATCAGTGCAGCTAATCAGTGCCCATCAGTGCCGCCTTATCAGTGCCCATCAATGCCGCCTTATCAGTGCCCATCAATGTCGTCTTATCAGTGCCCATCAGTGCAGCTAATCAGTGCCCATCAGTGCCACCTCATCAGTGCCCATAAGTGCCACCTTATCAGTGCCACCTTATCAGTGCCCATCGTGCAGCTTATCAGTGTCCATAAGTGCAGCATATCAGTGCCCATCAGTGCAGCTAATCAGTGCCCATCAGTGCCGCCTTATCAGTGCCCATCAGTGCCACCTCATCAATGCCCATAAGTGCCGTCTTATCAGTGCCCATCGTGCAGAATATTAGTGCCCATCAGTGCCGCCTTATCAGTGCCCATCAGTGCCACCTTATCAGTGCCCATTGTGCAGCATATCAGTGCCCATCAGTGCAGCTAATTAGTGCCCATCAGTGCAATTTTTCAAATAAAATTTCTGATCTTTTTTTCGTTTGTTTAGCAAAAAATAAAAAACCCCAATGGTAAATAACCCCTTCCTGCCGACCGGCTCATGGCCGTTTAAGGGTTCTAAAATCTGGGAGGTGGAGGCGGGCATTCGGTCATGTGACAGCTGTGATTGGCTGTCACAGCCGTCACATGATCAGAAAGCTCCCAATCACTAGTATGCATCGGGAGCTTTCCGGTACCTGCCGGCTGTGCTCTCTGCACGTTAAGTTGTTTTAACAGGGCCCCATATATGCATACGGCTGGCATCAAAGGGGTTAAATACCACCAAAAGAAATCTCTATTTGTGTGAAACAAATGATAACAATGTCATACGGGTACAGTGTAGAACGACTGCGCAATGGTCATTCAAAGTGTGGCAGCGCTGAAAGCTGAAAATTGGCCTGGCCAGGAAGGGGGGTAAAAGTGCCCGGTAGGCAAGTAGTTAACAAAATCATACTTGGGGAGTGTATGCTGTTGTCTATACTTCACCACATTAGAACCTTTTCTGTTGGTCTGTTGAGTTATGATTGTGATAGGAGAAGCAGCAATGTGCTTAGAATAAGAAAAAACCCCTGAATATTCTGAGTATTTCCTCCATAGTGATTCTCTTCTATTTGTTTGTATTAGTTGATTCCCCATAACGATAAAGAATGCCAGAATCTGAGTTCTTGCAGTCAGTTAGAGATATGGTAATAATTACTACATTATTTATGTATAATAAACAGCTGAAGACAAAAAGGTTTACTTTACACCCCCCCCCCCCCCCCTCCGCCCTCCCCCGCCGGCCCGGAGCCAAGCGCACTTTATGAATAATCCCGGCAGGGCGGTGAATGATATTTATCACAATAAGCTCATTTGTAGAAATCTCTCCCCTGATTATTCCTCCTTGTACAGGCGAGGACATTTCATAACCGAGGCCGTGCGCTCCGCATCGCCCCCGGATTCCACGCCGTCCCCACCGCTCAACTCATCTCCACATCTTCCTTGGGATTTTTAAAGTAGAATTTAACCCTCCATCATAAACGAGATATCTGTTTAACCCCTTCAATACCGGGAACTTTCCCCTCTTTCCTGCCCAGGACAATTTTTACCTTTCGCCGCTCTTGCACTTTGAATGACAATTGCGCGGTCATGTAACACTGTACCCATAGGACGTTTTTATAATTTTTTGATCACCTCTGGAGTTCTTTATTTTTTGCTAAACAAACTAAAAAAGACCGAAATTTTTGAGAAAAAAAAAAACATTTCTGAGATTCTGTTATAAAATTTTGTTTTCTCCTTCACTGGCGGGCACTGATGAGGAGGCACTGATAGTCGTCACTGATATGCAGCACTGATGGGCACTAATAGATGGCACTGATGGGCGGCACTGACGGGCACTAATAGATGGCACTGATAGTCATCACTGATATGCAGCACTGATAAGCACTAATAGATGGCACTGATGGGCGACACTGATGGGCACTAATAGGAAGCACTGATGGGCACTAATAGATGGCACTGATATGCAGCACTGATGGGCACTGATAGTCGTCACTGATATGCAGCACTGATGGGCACTAATAGATGGCACTGATGGGCGGCACTGACGGGCACTAATAGATGGCACTGATAGTCGTCACTGATATGCAGCACTGATGAGCACTAATAGATGGCACTGATGGGCGTCACTGATATGCAGCACTGATGAGCACTAATAGATGGCACTGATGGGCACTAATAGGAAGCACTGATGGGCACTAATAGATGGCACTGATATGCAGCACTGATGGGCACTGATAGGCCTCACTGATATGCAGCACTGATGAACACTAATAGGCAGCACTGATGGGCACTAATAAATGGCACTGATGGGCACTGATGAGGAGGCACTGATATGCAGTACTGATAGGCCACGTTGATGGGCACTGATAGGCGTCACTGACATGCAGCACTGATGAGCACTAATAGATGGCACTGATAGGCGTCACTGATATGCAGCACTGATGGGCACTAACAGACGGCACTGATGGGCGCTAATAGATGGCACTGATATGCAGCACTAATGGGCACTGATAGGCGTCACTGATATGCAGCACTGATGGGCACCGATATGCAGCACTGATGAACACGAATAGGCAGCCCTGATGGGCACTAATAGATGGCACTGATGAGGAGGCGCTGACGGGCACTGAGGAGGCACTGATAGGCGTCACTGATATGCAGCACCGATGGGCACTAATAGATGGCACTGATAGGAGGTACTGATATGCAGCACTGATGGGCACTAATGGGCGTCACTGATATGCAGCACTGATGGGCACTAATAGATGGCACTGATGGGCACCAATAAATGGCACTGGTAGGCAGCACTGACAGTTACTGATGGGCACTGATTGGCATCTGTGAAGGGCACTGACAGGCGTTACTGTTGGGCACAGATTGGCACTTTGATGGGCACAGATTGGCACTTTGGCCACTAACTGGCATTTTGGTGGGCACCGCTGATGGGGGCTGCGCTGATAATCAATGCGCTCATTATCAGCGCAGAACCCCCCCATCAGGAGAGTCGTGGATCGGCTCTCCCTGTCATTGCGAACCGAGGAAAGCCGTTTACTGGCACTTCCTGGTTGCCGCTGTGATTGGTCACAGCTGATCACATGGTGCACATGGTACGGCATGGGCTCTTTACCACGGTCAGAGATGCGGTGTGCCAGAGCGACACACAGCACCACCAGTCGCCGCTCTGCGAGCCCCCCGGGGGTGCGCACGAGCAGTTTTTCCTGCTGGATGTCATATGACGCCCAGTCAGGATAACGGAGCCACATTGCGGACGTCAATCCACAATCGGGCGGGCGGGAATTGGTTTTATGCATTTTACACTTTGGAATGTTTTTGTTGTTATAAGTCGGTATTAGTGTTGTTCTATTCCCTGTGTTGTATATTTGCCTTTTCTTGTAATGATGGGCTCACATGTTGTGGCCGCAGTTTGTAGCGTCATGACTGATTGATTCCCGTATATCCATATTAATCGTTCACCTAGCTTGTCCCTATTCACTAAAAGGGACAAAGACGACTTCCTGTTCCGGGTCACACAGTGTCCAATCAATGCGTTGCCATCTTCTCGTGTCACAAATGTGGGAGTGCTAATGTCATTAAAAAAAAACATCTTCCAGCCGCATCAGTGAGGTCCCTGTGTGTCTGTTTAGGATTGATTTACTAAAACTGGAGAAGGCAAGATCTGGTGCAGCTCTGCATAGAAACCAATCAGCTACCAGTTTTTTTTTTGGCAAAGCTTAATTGAAGAAGCTGAAGTTAGAAGCTGATTGGCTCCCATGCACAGCTGCAGAGTTTGCACTCTCCAGTTTTAGTAAATCAACCCCTTTGTGTCCGTGTCAGATCTGGTTACTGTGTAGCTCTCCCCTGCCTCAGCACTAGACTGAGTGCTGGTTCATACTTATGCGAATTCTACGTGGATCAGATGCGATACGAAAAGCAAAGATTCGCATTTCATCTAAAATCATTGTTTCCAATGAAGGATGCTCACATATATGTGGTGCGGATTTGATCCAGGTAAAAAAAAAAAAAAAAAAAAGAGTCCTGTGCGAGTTTAGTGCGGTGCAAATTTCAGCTCCATAGACATCTATGAGATCGGTTCACTTCACTGCAAATTTTTTTTTTTTGTCTAGATTTATAGAAATAAAATTGCAGATGTGACCACTCCCCTCACATATTCACACTAAATTCACATTGAAATTACACATGGCAAGAAGAAATCGAAATGTGAATTCGCACCGTGTACCGCTTTAAATTTGCACCCAATTCACGGGACATAAGTGTGAATTGGCACAGAGAGACTCAGGCATTGTGGGATATGTAATGTCCTCATAGGAAGTGTCAGGTCTCACACTGCAGACAGAAGTCATGCATTAAAATGGTTGTAAAGGCAAATGTTTTTTTTTTTTTTTTTTTTTACCTTTCCAATCTATGCATTGAGGTAAAAAATCTCTGAACAGCTACCCCCCAGCCCCCCCATATACTTACTTGAGCCTGAACTTGAGCCAGCGCTGTGCACGAGACAGCTCCTTACTGGACAGAGCGGCAATAACAGCCAGTGAGTGGAGAGTGGGGGGCAGGGCCAAGCCACGCTCTGTGTATCAATGGACACACAGAGCGCAGGTCGGGAGCGAGACCGCACAAGTGCTGCCATACCAAGCCGCTTGAAATGGTGGGCACTTGGCAGAGGGGAGGAGTGGAGAGTACCGGCGGAAGACCCAAGAAGAGGAGGATCAGGGCTGCTCTGTGCAAAGTCACTACACAAAGCAGGCAAGTATAACATGTTTGTTACTTTTTTTTTTTAATATCCTTTGGAATTACTTTAACTTGTGCAGTTCCATGCGGCATGCCTCATGTTTGAACAGAAACTACTGACACCGGAATGTGCAGATTTATTCTACTACAGGCAGGGCTGGTGCAAGGATTTTTGACGCCCAAGGCAAAACCTAATTTTGCCGCCCCCTTTGCTCCACCCCCTTTGCCATGCCCATATATACCCAAATTTTTAATGAAGCGCCCATCAAATGCAGCTCACCAGCGCTCATCAATGCAGCCCACTAGTGCCCATCAATGCAGCCTCACCCGCGCCCATCAAATGCAGCCTACCAGCGCTCATCAATGCAGCCTACCAGCGCCCGTCAATGCAGCCTACCAGCGCCCATCAGTGAATGTTTGCTTGCTTCCATTCATTCGGGAGTCGGGACACAGACACAGTTCTCTGCCGCTGCTGTGCCTCTGACACTATGTGCGAATGGAGCAGCAGCTGCCTGCTGATGCTGAGACTTAGTTGCTTGCTGCAGAGAGAAGAGAGTAGAAACACCAGTGGCCAGGCACCCTAGGCAGCAGTGCGCCCTAGGCGGCTGCCTAGTTTGCCTAGTGGTAGCACCGGCCCTGACTACAGGCTGTGTGTACAGGGCAACAAATGACACCATGAGACTACATGATCAATGTACATCTTATACGGGTAAAAAACACAAGGTGCAGGTAGGAAGGTTTTCAATGCCTTTAGATGCATTTAATATCTGCCAGAATTCCATTTTTCTTCTACATGTTTCTAAGCCTATATTGTACCTTCCAGAGATGTACCCCATACCATCTACTGATCCCAGCATTTCATCACATTTCTGGTCAGGGAGTGCACACAATCACTATCTGATGCCCTGACTACATGTCCCATTGGCATATGCTTGAACAATGCGGTTAACTGTCAATCAAGATTAGGTGGGTGGTGCAGATTTCCGCTTCTTCTGTGTCGCCTTTGTGTGCGGGCACACAGATCAGCTTTATGTCTGTCTGTAGTGCCTGGGGGGAGTTTTATGGGAGGAGGAACTTTCTCAGCTAAGCAAACCCCCCTGCCTGCACGCCTAAACTAAGGGCAGATGGATTCCTGGAAGTAAATGCTACACAAATCATCTGCCCTTACTCAAGATGGCTGCAGCTGGAAATGATAGGGAGGTGTTTTTCAAAGTGATTTCTCAACAAAAAAAAAGGGTGGAGACATGTATGGATGGGGGAGTTTGCTTTCAATATTAAAAAGTAAAGTAAAACGAACGTAAAGTAAAGTAAAAGTAAGGAAGGTCAAATAAAAGTAAGGTAAAGTAAAACCAAAGTAAAGTCAAATAAAGTAAAGTAAAGTAAAATTAAAGAAAGTCAAGTAAAAGTAAAGTCAAGTAAAAGTAAGGTGAAGTAAAGTAAAGGCGGATTTTTTTTACTTTAAAGTAAAGTAAGGAAAGGAAAGGAAAGGAAAGGAAAGGAAAAGAAAAGGAAAAAGAAGGAAAAGTAAAATAAAGTAAAGTAAAATAAAGTAAAGCAAAGTAAAAGTAAAGAAAGGTTTTCTGTTAAAAAAAAAAGTAAAGAAAGGTAAAGTAAAGTAAATTAAAAGGGGGCTTTTTTTTTTTACTTTAAAGTAGAGTAAAGAAAGGAAAGGAAAAGAAAGGGAAAAGGAAGGAAAAGTAAAGTAAAATAAAATAAAATAAAATAAAGTAAAGCAAAAGGGGGCTAAATGCTACACAAATCATCTGCCCTTACTCAAGATGGCTGCAGCTAGAAATGATAGGGGGGTGTTTTTCAAAGTGATTTCTCAACAAAACAAAACGTGGAGACATGTATAGATGGGGGAGTTTGCATTCAATATTAAAAAGTAAAGTAAAACTAACGTAAAGTAAAGCAAAAGTAAGGTAAGTCAAGTAAAAGTAAAGTAAAAGTAAGGTGAAGTAAAGTAAAGTGGGCTTTTTTTTTACTTTAAAGTAAAGAAAGGAAAGGAAAAGGAAAAAGAAAAGGGAAAAGGAAGGAAAAGTAAAACTAAAGTAAAGTAAAGTAAAAGTAAGGTGAAGTAAAGTAAAGTAAAGGGGGCTTTTTTTTCCTTTAAAGTAAAGTAAGGAAAGGAAAGGAAAAGAAAAGGAAAAAGAAAAAGAAGAAAAACTAAAGTAAAATAAAGTAAAATAAAATAATATAAATTAAAATAAAGTAAAGCAAAGGGGTTTTTTTTTTACTTTAAAGTAAAGTAAGGAAAGGAAAAGAAAGGGAAAAGGAAGCAAAAGTAAAGTAACAGTAAAGTAAAGGTTTTTTTTTTTTTTTTACTTTAAAGCGGAGTTCCACACAAAAATGGAACTTCCGCTTTTCGGAACCCTCCCCCCCTCCGGTGTTACATTTGGCACCTTTCAGGGGGGAGGTGGGTGCAGATACCTGTCTAAGACAGGTATTTGCACCCACTTCCGGCATAGACTCCCATGGGAGTCTATGCCTCTTCCTGTCCCCATCGCGCTGTCTGCTGGGAACACACAGCTCCCAGCAGAGAGCGGAGACCACTAGGGACGCGCAGCGTGACTCGTACATGCGCAGTAGGGAACCGGGAAGTGAAGCCGCAACGCTTCACTTCCTGATTCCCTCATCTAGGATGGCGGCGGCAGCTGCCGAGAACCGAGCGGGTTCTCGGCGTCCCCTGCCGACATCGCTGGACCCTGGGACAGGTAAGTGGCCATGTATTAAAAGTCAGCAGCTGCAGTATTTGTAGC
Organism: Lithobates septentrionalis; assembly: GCA_037952835.1. Lineage (NCBI taxonomy): Eukaryota > Metazoa > Chordata > Amphibia > Anura > Ranidae > Lithobates > Lithobates septentrionalis. Next base: position 370,981 of record JBBDGP010001717.1, on the reverse strand, counting down.
TGCTGGCTTTTAATATTTTTTTTTTTGGCGGTGTGGGTGAACCCCCGCTTTAAAGTAAAGTAAGTAAAGTAAAGGGAAAGGAAAGGAAAAGGAAGGAAAAGTAATGGAAAGCAAAACTAAGGTAAAGTAAAATAAAGTAAAATAAAATGAAGTAAAGTAAGATGAAGTAAAGTAAAGTAATGGGGGCTTTTTTTCTTTACTTTAAAGTAAAGTAAGGAAAGGAAAGGAAAGGAAAGGAAAGGAAAGGAAAAACGAAAAGGAAGTAAAATAAAGGGTTTTTTTTTTACTTTAAAGTAAAGTTAGTAAAGTAAAGGGAAATGAAAGGAAAGGAAAACAAAGGAAAAGTAAAACTAAAGTAAAGTAAAGTAAAAGTAGGGTGAAGTAAAGTAAAGTAAAAACAAGGTGAAGTAAAATAATAGTAAGGCAAAGTAAAGTAAAAGTAAAGCGAAGTAAAAGTACTGTAAGGTGAAGTAAAGTAAAATAAAAGGGGCTTTTTGATTTTGTTTTTTTTTTAATAAACATAGTAATTAGCGGGGTGAGAAAAAGAGTGGGGGGAGGGGGGGGGGGCTCATAGATAGAAGCTTTAATCTCTTCAACTATATAAAAGTTGGTTGAAAATTTGCTCCAGTCTACAAAGGCAGCAGCTGGGACCGAGCCGGACTCCCCAATCTTCTGTGTCAGCAAATGAGTCGCTTGTGGTGTACTTCGGGAATGCATTACTGAACATCATTATAGATGGAGTGCGAGGAATTCAGTGTTGGATGGTCGGTATTTCTGTACAGTCCCAGTAAAGAGTTGCACAGGCCAGACAGTGGTACGGAGATGGGGGATGGGGGGGGGGGTCACCCCAGCTCCATCATTAGGGGGAGACGCTCAGTTTGTTTATATAGACTCAGCATGTTTTCATGGTGTCATGTCAGCTCATCACAACGCAACAGAGGGAGCCCAACGCTGCTTACTCATTGTCTGCAAATGATGGAAATTGCACAGGCTGACCTTATACAAACCCTGTGAGCTCAGACTGACGGACGGACCGCATTTCACACTCCTCTACTGTCACATGTCACCAACTTCACTATGACTTTAACCCGGGGGCAGAGGTGCCGAGGTGCCCGGATCACATTTATAGGATTATATAACCTGACAATAAATCTATGAAGAGGGGCTAATGAAAAAAAACAATGTTTTAGACCCCATTCACACTTGTACATGAGGTCCTGTATGATTGTATGCGGGAACCTGAGCAGGGGGTTCCCAGAGATTAAAATCAATGGGAGGCGGACAGCTCCTGCAGCTAACCCCTCCGAGGTTCCTGCATGTAATCACACAAGTGTGGATGGCACCTTAAAGCGACTCTAAAGGCAAAATGTTTTTTAAATAACAAACATGTCGTACTTACCTGCTCTATGAAATTGTTTTGCACAAAGCAGCCCTGAGCCTCCTCTTCTGGGGTCCCCCCCACTGGCGCTCCTGGCTCCACCCCCCCTGCCAGGTGCCCCCATAGAAAGCTGCTTGTTCTGGGGGCACTCGTATGTGCTGGCTCCTGAGCCAGCTCTGTGTGTCTATTCTATGCATAAAAGATAAAAAACCTTCTTTGTGCTGCTCCCCCCCCCCCCCCCAATAGCCACCTGAGCCCCCTCTCGATCCAGCAATGTGCACAGGAGCCTCGGCTGTACCAGGTCTCTCTCTCTCCTCGTTGGCAGGAGCCATTGGTGTCAATTACAACCAGTGAGGCAAGGAAGAGAGAGTAGGGGACGGGGCAGGTCCGCAGCTCTATATATATCTTATGGACACACAGAGCTGGCACTCAGGAGCCAGCATGCAAGAGTGCCCCCAGAACAAACAGCTTGCTCTGGGGGCACTCAGCAGGGGGGAGGAGCCAGGAGCGCCAGCTGGGGGACCCCAAAAGAGTTAGATTGGGGCTGCTTTGTGCAAAACTATTCACAGAGCAGGTGGCTAGGCCCCCCCACCGCCGCTTCCTCCTCACTGGCTGTGACTGACAGCCAATGGCTCCCACTACTGCCTGTCAGGATGATCCTGCCAGCAACAGACGATCCAGACCTGCTCGTGCGTGGGTGACAATGCGCATGCGCATGAGCGCACACCCATTAGTGCCAGGCGGGCTATTTAAACCTGACTGACACAAGTGAACTTTGCTGTCTGCTCTGCATCGTTGTGTTCTTTGCTTATCTGAAATCTGTTCCTGTGTTTATCCGGCTTGCCTGTGACCATCCCTGCTGTGCGCCTGCACCTGACCCCCCGGCCTGTCTGACTACTCTTCTGCCTGCTCCTCTGATCCTTCTGCTGCCCGCCTGATAACTGACCCGGCTTGCCTGACCTCCCTAAAGTCCCTCTCCAGCTTGTTCCTGGTTCCAATCCGCTGTTCCAGTTCCAGCCTGCTGTGCCTGTCTGCTAATCCAGCTTGTTCCTGGTTCCAATTCGCTGTTCCAGTTCCAGCCTGCTGTGCCTGTCTGCTGATCCAGTTTGTTCCTGGTTCCAGTCCGTTGCTCCACTTCCAGCCTGCTGTACCTGTCTGCTGATCCAGCCGGTTCCAGGGTCCAATCTGCTGTTCTTGTTCCTGCCTGCCCATCTCCTGCCTGCTCCGGGTACCAGCCTGCTGTTCCAGTTCCTGCCTTCTACCTCCTGCAAGGAATTTCTTGAACCTCTGGACTGACCTCCTGCTGTTGTTCCTGCCAGGCACTCGTACCACTCCTCACTCCTGTGCTTCCTGTTTATCCTATCAGGGGCCTCGAGACGGAGGCGTAAGAGAGGCCCTCCTCTGCAATTTGGGCTCACCTACTAGGCACTGCCTCCCTGTCCAGTGAGGAGAGAGCGAGAAGAGAGAGCTGCTGCTCTCATGCACATCACTGGATCTTCCAAGATTCCTTATAAGAGACAATAGACTGGAAAAAATCAGGCTGCGAAGGGCATGGGGTAGCAGCTCTTGTGTCTTCTCCTCCTCGCTTCCGCCATGCGTCTCCTCCCCTCCTCCTAGGCGTCCAAAAGGACCGCCTGTCCATTCAGCCAATTGAGTGACGCGTATCAGACCTGCTTCCCGATTGGCCTGGGAGGAGGATCAGTGTTGCAACAGCGACTATTCATTCCCTTTTGTAACACCTGGGTGGGCTCGTAGTGCAATGCTCTGCTCCACCAGCCCACCCTATTTTGAAGCCTATTAGAGCCTCTGGCTCTAACCAGGTGCTTCAAAAAAACACCCCCGCCGCTGTATTTAAGGGGCCCAGTGTCCTGAAAGGGGCCGTACACATGAATTGGGGGTGGCAGCAGTTATGGATAGAGCGTGAATAGGGGGTGGCGGCCGTGGACTGGATAGAGCAGAGGGGTGACGGCCGTGGATAGACGGGGCGGCGCTCAGGTGCCTCTAATAGACGGGCCGCCACTGGCTGACATGGCGATCACTCTGTTTGGTTATCATCATTATTGCAGGTCCAGAGCTGTCAGTGACAGACGGGTCTTACAGCACAGAACACAGAGAACTGTGCAAAAGGGAACTTAGACGAACTGCTTCAGATCCACGCTATAGGCGAATGACGGCTACAGCACGGATCTGCTTTGCTGGGAGAACGTCTATTGACGTCCTCCCCTTTGCAGGTTCGCCACGCCCCCCTGAAGGGCGCACGCTGTGAGGTCAATGAGACTCGGGTGATCACAGATCAGAGTACGGGGTCGATCCTGGCCCCTTACCATGTGATCGGCTGTCAGCCAATGACAGCTGATCATGTGATGTAAACAGAGGATCGGTAGTCGTTTTTCTTTTCTTCTCACGCTGACAGCGTGAGGAGAAAAAAAGCCGATCACCGGCTTCTGTTTGAAGGGACATCGGTCCTGAAGAGGAAGAGCCTCATATGTGCCCACCAGTACCGCCTGCCAGTGCCACGAATCTGTGCCCACAGTACGTAAGTGCCAGCAATCAGTGCCACCTATCAATGCCCACCAGTGGTGCCAATCAGTGCTTCATCAGTGCCACCTAGCAGTGCTGCCTATCAGTGTCACCTACCAGTGCCAATCAGTGCCCATTACTGCCACCCATCAGTGCCCATCACTGCCACCCATCAGTGCCCTTCAGTGCCGCCTATCAATGCCCTTCAGTGCAGCCCATCAGTGCCACCTCTGTGCCCACCAATGCCACCTCATCAGTGCCCATCAGTGTCGCCTTATCAGTACCCATCAATGCAGCCTATTGGTGCCCATCAGTGTAGCTTATCAGTGCCCATCCCATCAGTGCAGCCTCATCAGCGTACATCAATGAAGGAGAAAAATTACCTGTTTGCAAAATTTATTAACAAAATATAAAACAATTTTCTATTAAAAAAAAAAAAAAAAAAAAATCAGTCTTAATTTTTTTTAACACAAAATAAAAACCCAGAGGTGATCAAATACCACCAAAAGAAAGCTCTATTTGTGGGGAAAAAAATGATAAAAATGTCATATGAGTACAGCGGTGTATGACGGCGCAATTGTCATTCAAAGTGTGACAGTGCTGAAAGCTGAAAATTGGCCTGGGCAGGAGGGGGGTTTAGGTGCCCGGTAAGCAAGTGGTTAATGCCCAATCAGACTTTCAGTGTAAACCAGCCAAATAAATACAAAGTGCATTATAACAAAAGACAAGCAAACAACTCTCATTGTTAGTTTTCTACAGAAAGCAGCCACATCCTGAGTAGAAAAGCCTCATCCACGTCTTTATGGAGCTGGCTTTGTACAGGGACAGTCATCCCGAAACAGGAAAAGGTCTTTCCCCCCAAAGTTCTCCCACAGGGTTGGAAGAACACCATTGTCTACAATGTCTTTATATTTTGTATTACTAACAGTCCTCTTCACTGGAGACCCCAATTTAGTAATTTGGCACTGTCTCAGTACTGGCAAGTCCAAGTCCTTGTGCCCATATAATGCACAGATTAGCCACAAGAGAAGACAATAAAATACAGAAACATAATAAACCTAAAAAGTAATACAAAAGAAAACATCATTAATGTATAGTAATAATTGAGGATGTGACCCCCCCCCCCCCCCCCCCGATATCTCCGTCATTTACGCCCCCTCCCCCCCATACACACACAACACCCCACCATGTGCACCTACAGAGCTGTGCTGTATGACATGCCTGTCTCGGGGGATGGGTTGTTGGTGGTTTTAGCGGAGAACCTCATTTGCACAGAAGGAAGACGCTGCTGTTTCTCATTAGGCCCACAGACAAGGACTGACAGTGTTTAGGATTTTTTTGTGGTTTCTCCATCCTGATGTGGCATTTTAATGAGACGGGATAAGTAGGCCGGGTTCACCTCATTTCATTACCTAAGCATGATAAAGGTCAACAAGGCCCACCGAATTACGGGCAACACAGAAAATTGTCATTAGAAGGTAAAGATGCGTCATAATATCCTTACTGAAGTTCATTCCTGTTCTGTATCCTCATAGCTGTATATCTGCTGTGTGAGATCATCTAATGCACTGCGGCTTCTGCCTACCATACTCCTTCACCTCCCGGCTTTTACAACTCTTAACGGGCCGGGAGGCGATCGGCATGAAGAAGTTCTATTCATTTTTGATATGACACTAGCATGGAAAGGAAAAAAACGGACGATCATTCGTTCGATGTTCTCATTGTGTGTACTAGGCTTAAAGAGGAAGTAAACTTTCCTTTATAACTTTTACCTATAGAGCCTATAATAATTCTTACCTATAGATAGTGTAAATCTCTCCTAAACCTGCACCGTCTAGATCAGGGATATGCAATAAGCGGACCTCCAGCTGTTGCAGAACTACAAGTCCCATGAGGCATTGCAAGACTCTGACAGCCACAAGCATGACACCCAGAGGCAGAGGCATGATGGGACTTGTAGTTTTGCAACAGCTGGAGGTCCACTAATTGCATATCCCCTGTTTGGGAGATATTTACATTACATGTAGCCTGTGACGTCACTGGCGCATGCGCTCTGAAGGAATGGCCAGCCGTGCTGTTCCTTCCGAGCCCAGTGCCGGCTCCCGCATGGGAATCCGCTGCAGCTCTGAGATCTCGGCACAGGAGGGCTAAGTTTTAAGGCGAGTGTAACATAATGTGCTAGTATGCACTGCATACTAGCACATTATGCATTTACCTTGTAGGGTGCGGAGAAAAAAAAAGAAGAAATGTCCAGCGGTAGACATGTGCGGTTCGTTTCGAACTAAAATCTGGAAGAATTTTCGTTATTCAGAAATTCAGATGTATCCGAATTAGATTAGTACCGAATTTAAACGAATACAAAATAACGTCTTTTGAACGAATTTCGAATGCAAATAGTTTTCGAACAGTTTTCAAATTTGAAAACTTTACGAATCGTTATCCCTAAAAAATGTATTTACTTAAATTCGCTTCATTCGTTTTCGGGATTCATTTAGTTTATTTTTTTTCAATTTCGAATAGAGAATAAAATAAAATAGAAAATAAAGGAATAGAATACAATTCAATTCAATACAGACCTGATAACAGATGTGGAAATACGGGGCAATTTAGGTAACAGCGATCACAGGTCAATTAGTTTCAGTATAAATCACACAAATAGGAGACATGAAGGGAACACAAAGACACTGAATTTCAAAAGAGCCAACTTCCCTAAACTACAAACCTTGCTAAAAGGCATAAATTGGGATAAAATATTAGGAACAAAGAATACGGAGCAGAGATGGGTTTGCTTTAAGAGCATATTAAATAAGGGCATTAGCCAATGTATCCCATTGGGTAATAAATTTAAAAGAGCGAACAAACATCCTGGATGGCTTAACTCCAATGTAAAAATGCATATAAAAGCAAAGGAGAAGGCCTTCAAAAAATACAAGGTTGAGGGATCATCCTCAGCATTCAGAATTTATAAAGAATGCAATAAGAAATGTAAGGGTGCAATTAGGATGGCTAAGATAGAACATGAAAGACACATAGCGGAGGAGAGCAAAAAAAATCCCAAGAAATTCTTTAAGTATGTAAACAGTAAAAAAGGGAGGACAGACCATATTGGCCCCATAAAGAATGAGGAAGGACATCTGGTTACAAAGGATGGGGAGATGGCAGAGGTATTGAATTTATTCTTCTCCTCAGTATTCACGAGTGAATCGGGGGGCTTCAGTAACCAAAACTGCAGTGTTTATCCTCATGACACAACACAGGAAGCACCTACATGGTTAACAGAGGACGGAATTAAAATTAGACTTGAGAAACTTAACATTAATAAATCACCGGGACCAGATGGCTTGCATCCGAGGGTACTTAGGGAACTCAGTCAGGTGATTGCCAGACCGTTGTTCCTAATTTTTACAGACAGTCTATTGACTGGAATGGTACCAGCTGATTGGAGAAAAGCCAATGTAGCACCAATATTTAAAAAGGGCCCAAAAAACATCCCTGGGAATTACAGACCTGTTAGCCTAACATCAATAGTATGTAAACTCTTGGAGGGGATGATAAGGGACTATATACAAGATTTTAGTAATAAGAATGATATCATTAGCAGTAATCAGCATGGATTCATGAAGAATCGTTCTTGCCAAACCAATCTATTAACCTTCTATGAGGAGGTGAGTTGCCATCTAGATAAAGGAAGGCCCGTAGACGTGGTGTATCTGGATTTTGCAAAAGCATTTGACACAGTTCCCCATAAACGTTTACTGTACAAAATAAGGTGCGTTGGCATGGACCATAGGGTGAGTACATGGATTGAAAACTGGCTACAAGGGCGTGTTCAGAGGGTGGTGATAAATGGGGAGTACTCGGAATGGTCAGGGGTGGGTAGTGGGGTCCCCCAGGGTTCTGTGCTGGGACCAATCCTATTTAATTTGTTCATAAATGACCTGGAGGATGGGATAAACAGTTCCATCTCTGTATTTGCAGATGATATTAAGCTAAGCAGGGCAATAACTTCTCCGCAGGATGTGGAAATCTTGCAAAAAGACCTGAACAAATTAATGGGGTGGGCGACTACATGGCAAATGAGGTTCAATGTAGAAAAATGTAAAATAATGCATTTGGGTGTCAAAAATATGAATGCAATCTATACACTGAGGGGAGAACCTCTGGGGGAATCTAGGATGGAAAAGGACTTGGGGGTCCTAGTGGATGATAGGCTCAGCAATGGCATGCAATGCCAAGCTGCTGCTAATAAAGCAAACAGAATATTGGCATTAAAAGGGGGATCAACTGCAGAGATAAAACGATAATTCTCCCGCTCTACAAGACTCTGGTCCGCCCGCACCTGGAGTATGCTGTCCAGTTCTGGGCACCAGTCCTCAGGAGGGACGTACTGGAAATGGAGCGAGTACAAAGAAGGGCAACAAAGCTAATAAAGGGTCTGGAGGATCTTAGTTATGAGGAAAGGTTGTGAGCACTGAACTTATTCTCTCTGGAGAAGAGACGCTTGAGAGGGGATATGATTTCAATTTACAAATACTGTACTGGTGACCCCACAATAGGGATAAAACTTTTTCGCAGAAGAGAGTTTAATAAGACTCGTGGCCACTCATTACAATTAGAAGAAAAGAGGTTTAACCTTAAACTACGTAGAGGGTTCTTTACTGTAAGAGCGGCAAGGATGTGGAATTCCCTTCCACAGGCGGTGGTCTCAGCGGGGAGCATTGATAGCTTCAAGAAACTATTAGATAATCACCTGAATGACCGCAATATACAGGGATATGTAATGTAATACTGACACATTATCACACACATAGGTTGTACTTGATGGACTTGTGTCTTTTTTCAACCTCACCTACTATGTAACTATATAAATAGAAAAAAAAATTCTATTCTATTCCTTTATTTTCTATTCTATTTTATTCTCTTTGGAAATTGGAAAACTATTTGAATTGGAAAACTATTTGAATTGGAAAACTTCTGAAATTCAAAAACTTTTCAAATTCGAAAACTGTTCGAAATTAAAAAAAATGATCGAATTTGAAAAGTTTTCGAATTCAAAAAGTTTTCCAATTACCAAAGAGAATAAAATAGAATAGAAAATAAAGACATAGATTAGAATTTTTTTTTTTCTATTTTATTCCTTTATTTTCTTTTCTATTTTATTTTTTTCGGTAACTGGAAAACTTTTTGAATCGAAAACTTTTCAAATTCGATGATTTTTTTCAATTTCGAACAGTTTTCCAATTCAAATAGTTTTCCAATTTCCAAAGAGAATAACATAGAATAGAAAATAAAGGAAAATAATAGATTTTTTTTTTCTATTCTATTCCTTTATTTTCTATTCTATTTTATTCTCTTTGGAAATTGGAAAACTATTTAAAATTGAAAAAAATAAACAAAATGAATCCCGAAAACGAATGAAACAAATTTAACTAAACAAATTTATGTAAATAACGAAACAAATTTACCTAAACACATTTTTTTCATTCTGCACATGTCTATCCAGCAGGTTACAACCGCTTTAAAGTGATTGTAAAGCTTTGCGTTTTTTTTTTTAAAATAACAAACATATCATACCTACCTCCACTGTGCAGTTCGTTTTGCACAGAGTGGCCCCAATCCTCCTCTTCTGGGGTCCCCCGGCGGTGCTCTCAGCTTCTCCCTGCATTGTATAACCCCCTAGGAGAAGCGCTCTCCCGGGGGGGTGGGGTGGGTTACCTTGCGGGCACGCTCCCGAGTCCAGCATTTGCGTCCATAGGATGTCGGACTTGGCCCCGCTCCCCGGGGCCCGCGCCACTGGATTTGATTGACAGCAGCGGGAGCCATTGGCTGTGCTGCTATCAATCTATCCAATCGAGAGCCGAGACCCCCGGGCAGAGGTAGAGCGCGTCTGTGGGGAATTACAGAGCTCGGGTGAGTAAAATGAGGGGGCTGGGGGGCCGGTCACTGTCAGAAGTTTTTTCACCTTAATGAATAGTATGCATTAAGGTGAAAAAACACGGGGGACTACAACCCCTTTTGTACAGTGCCTTGCAAAAGTATTCGGCCCCCTTGAACTTTTCAACCTTTTGCCACATTTCAGGCTTCAAACATAAAGATATAAAATTGTTATTTTTTGTGAAGAATCACCAACAAGTGGGACACAATTGTGAAGTGGAACGAAATCTATTGGATTGTTGAAACTTTTTTAACTAATAAAAAAATGAAAAGTGGGGCGTGCAAAATTATTCGGCCCCCTTGCGTTAATACTTTGTAGAGCCACCTTTTGCTGCGATTACAGCTGCAAGTCGCTTGGGGTATGTCTCTATCAGTTTTGCACATCGAGAGACTGAAATTCTTGCCCATTCTTCCTTGCAAAACAGCTCGAGCTCAGTGAGGTTGGATGGAGAGCGTTTGTGAACAGCAGTTCTCAGCTCTTTCCACAGATTCTCGATTGGATTCAGGTCTGGACTTTGACTTGGCCATTCTAACACCTGGATACGTTTATTTGTGAACCATTCCTTTGTAGATTTTGCTGTATGTTTGGGATCATTGTCTTGTTGGAAGATAAATCTCCGTCCCAGTTTCAGGTCTTTTGCAGACTCCAACAGGTTTTCATCCAGAATGGTCCTGTATTTGGCTGCATCCATCTTCCCCTCAATTTTAACCATCTTCCCTGTCCCTGCTGAAGAAAAGCAGGCCCAAACCATGATGCTGCCACCACCATGTTTCACGGTGGGGATGGTGTGTTGAGTGTGATGAGCTGTGTTGCTTTTACGCCAAACATATCATTTTGCATTGTGGCCAAAAAGTTTGATTTTGGTTTCATCGGACCAGAGCACCTTCTTCCACATGTTTGGTGTGTCTCCCAGGTGGCTTGTGGCAAACTTTAGACGAGACTTTTTATAGATATCTTTGAGAAATGGCTTTCTTCTTGCCACTCTTCCATAAAGGGCAGATTTGTGCAGTGTACGACTGATTGTTGTCCTATGGACAGACTCTCCCACCTCAGCTGTAGTTCTCTGCAGTTCATCCAGAGTGATCATGGGCCTCTTGGCTGCATCTCTGATCAGTCTTCTCCTTGTCTGAGCTGAAAGTTTAGAGGGACAGCCAGGTCTTGGTAGATTTGCAGTGGTCTGATACTCCTTCCATTTCAAAATGATCGCTTGCACAGTGCTCCTTGGGATGTTTAAAGCTTGGGAAATCTTTTTGTATCCAAATCCGGCTTTAAACTTCTCCACAACAGTATTACGGACCTGCCTGGTGTGTTCCTTGGTCTTCATGATGCTCTCTGCACTTTCAACAGAACCCTGAGACTATCACAGAGCAGGTGCATTTATACAGAGACTTGATTACACACAGGTGGATTCTATTTATCACCATCAGTCATTTAGGACAACATTGGATCATTCAGAGATCCTCGCTGAACTTCTGGAGTGAGTTTTCTGCACTGAAAGTAAAGGGGCCGAATAATTTTGCACGCACCACTTTTCAGTTTTTTATTTGCTAAAAAAGTTTAAAATATCCAATAGATTTCGTTCCACTTAACAATTGTGTCCCACTTGTTGGTGATACTTCACAAAAAAATAAAATTTTATATCTTTATGTTTGAAGCCTGAAATGTGGCAAAAGGTTGAAAAGTTCAAGGGGGCCGAATACTTTTGCAAGGCACTGTATACTTCCAGGTGTATTCTGAGATCCTTCACAGGTCAATGATAGCTGCAGACGACCTCCTTCCAAGCTGCAAAGCTGCTTTCCCATCTCATAGACTTGTATGGGAAGAGAAGCCGTTCTTGGCATCTTGGCACCGGTCCTGGCTCTGGTATCTGGCTTCATGGCAGACGGCACTGAAATCTAAATCCTCTAAGCAATCATGAACAGGGCTGAGAATTTGTAGAAAGATCGAGAGGTGCCAAGTTTCTCCAGCCAGGAACGATCCATCCGGGGAAATTCGCTATTTCTGTATTTCTATTGAACAATATTGAATGCCCTCATCTCTCCTCCTGCAGTGCCATCCATTGCGCCCGGGCTTCACCGATTGTCTATCCCGGCGTCGCCCGCTAAAATCTGGATCAAATTTTCACCAAATAAACCAGTACAACTGAAAGATGGAAAAGCAAGGCGATCGCTGGATTGCACCCTGCTCAGAGGATCCTGCGGATATTCCCAGCATTATTACTTTAATAATAAGCAGTTGGTGGTGAGGACAGGAAGGGATTCGGCGTTGTCTGGCGCTGTGTCCAGACGTCTGAGAAGGATTCGTAGGAATGGTGGCCAGGCTGAGGCTGGACATTGTGAATCATCGCAGTAAATGGAGCTGTGAAATTCGGATGCTTGTCAGTATTGTGTATATAAGATTATGTGCTGATATGAAGAGCAGACGCTGGGATGGCGCACACTGCGGTGTAGAGGATATTCGGATCGGTGATGACATTTCCATGACCTGCGGCATTCACATTAAATGGACTAGTGAGACCCTGCAGATTATTTTATCTGTAATAAATAACTCCAAATTGCTACAGAGAAATGGCAACGGATCGCACACGGGACGCCGACTCACTGTGACCAAAACTAAACAAGGCGATGTAAGATGGCTTCAGCTACAGGGCCCCGTGCTCCAGGGGCCCGTGCGGCTCCCCTGTACACCTGGATAGGAGGGACAGCGGCATATAAGAGGAACCGATCCCCTCTATTTCCCTCTGCAGCTGTTGAAAGCCCACTTCTCCTACTCTCCCTTCCGCAGGCATTCAGCGGCAGCAGGAGGAAAGGGGATCGGTGGCTCTATATGCCAACACCCCTCCTTTATCCAGATCCTGCTGCCCCCAGGCTCCTCTGTGCTCCCTGGCCCCCCTCGGCCCCCCACAGCTCTGCTGGCTTCCCCCCCTCCCCACATCAGCTGGATGCTGCAGGGGATGTGCTGGGATGGAGATCGGAAGAAGGGGTCGGTAAATATGTAATTTACCAGCCCCTTCCTTTTCTGAATAGACAGAGTCAATGATCTATACCGATCACTGACTCTGTCCATTCATAACTGAGGCATAGAAAACTGTGTTTACTATTCTTTAGTTTGTGAATGAACAGGAAGCTCTGTACAGAGCTATTCCTGTCCATTAGTCCTGGTCAGCTGAGTTTGCAGAGATGGAGATTAAGGGCTGTGTCCTCGATCTCCTTTCTCTGTCCCGAAGGTCAAACATCAGAGGTCTGTTTATACCCCTAAAATTTTACCAAAAAAATTGTAAAAAAAATGATTGTAAGAAAAACAAAACAAAAAAAAACTACTGACACCAGTAGCGGAACTACCAGGGTCACAAAGGTCGCATTTACAACTGGTCCCTGGCATTCTGCCCCGGACTTGGAGGGAAGTCAGGGAGGCTCATCATGGTTTCCTGCTCCGGGGCTCTGAAGGTTCTAGTTACGCTTCCGGCTTCATCTCTGCTTTCCACCCACAGGAGAGGTCCCTCAGACATGTTTCACCCCCTAATGGGCTTAATCGTTAAGGCCTCACTGATTAAGCCCACTAGGTGGCTAAACACGTCTGTGGGACCTCTCTTGCGGGTGGAGAGCAGAGCTGAAGCCATCTTACATTACATGATTTAGTTCTGGTCCCAGTGAGTTGGCTTCCTGTGTGCAATCGGTTGCTGTTTCTCTGTAGCATATTGTAGCCTGACAAGCTGTTTTATACGCTCTGCACCAGTTCATTACATGTCAATAAACACAGAAATGTAGAGCAGCCTCAGCCAACACGTCTCCGCCAAAAAACACGCACTCCGACGCTTTTTGGACTGACCACCAGGGCTTAGTCATCTAAGATTGAGGAAGCCCCGGGGCTAGTGCAAAACGCGTCAGGGTCATTGCTTTTTTGGAGGGGGCATGTAAAGTCTGACGCCGCTCCACATTTCTGTGTTACACCGGCTGGTTGGGAGAGCCAGCGTCCTTCTTTATTTATTGTGCACACTGCTTTGGATGAGCACATTGGCATGCTTGCACCTCCTTGGATGACGGGAGCTGAGTCCTTAGCTTTGAGTGGTCCTTCACCCCTGTGGATTAAAGGAGCTGAGTCCTGTAATCAGATTGCATTGATCCCGTAAGGGCATAGGGGGCCCCCATCCCACGAACCACTAAATGGGCCAATGCCTTGTAGGATCCTACAACTGTGGCCTCCAGTGATACTGCTGCGTCATCAATTTATTTGATGATTTTTATAAGGTTTCCTTGTTTTTTTTTCCTTATACCTTTCAATATGCATACTGGACACATTGTTCCCATGATGCTCTGGGGGGGACAGTGGAGTACAGCGGCAGCTGGTGTTTTTCTTGGGGGGGGATACCCCCCGCTATCGCTCTGGTCACCTGCACCCCCAGACCCCCCAGAGGTTTTGCTGTCGGTCATCCAGCCCCACACTTATCCCATCTAGGTTCAGGGCCGGCAGCGCTCCTACGGGCGATGAGCAGTGGGTGGGTGTCTCCTCCTCCTCTGCTTCATGGCGACTTCCGCCGCGCGTCTCCTCCACCCTCCTCCTAGGCGTCCAGTAGGATCGTCTGTCCTTTCAGCCAATCTCTGATGGGTTTCAGGACTCGCTTCCCGATTGGCCAGAAGGAGGATCATTGTGAGAATAGCGAATATTCATTCGCTATTGTCACACAACCAGGTGGACTCGGAGCACAGTGCTCTGCTTCCCAAGCCCACCCTTTTTTGAAGCCTATTAGAGCCCTGCATGTAGATTAGGGGGCCGGACGCATGGATGGGGGGGGGGGGCGGTGCCCGTGTGCCCCCAAGGGATGGGCCGCCACTGGTGGAATACCTTTCCATTAGCCACTGGTAAAAAACACAATAAGTGTAGCGCTTTTAAAAATGAAAAATGAAAAAACGTCCGGTATAGAAAACGTTAAAACAACAGTGCCAAGTATAAATGTTGTGGAGGAGTCCTCAATATATACATGGATGGAAAATCTTCAGAAAAACACTTCAAGCAAAGATGTATATCATCTGAGATGAAAACAGACACACCACCACCAAATATGAAGAGGCTTACCGGATGAAGTGGACCCAAAGGGGCGTACGCCGGATTGGGTCGGATAGGCTTAGGTGGTGAGTGGCTGGGGATGGCCCAGGAAGGCGATGGTGATGGATGGACCCACGCGTTGCTGTATCTCTCAAGGCGATGCGGGAACCCAGAGGAATGTGTGGACCAGACCACACATTATTATCTCACAATTCTACTGCCAGGTCCATCCAACAATGTCTCCCTTGCAGGGGTAGTAGAGGGGAGACATTGTTGGATGGACCTGGCAGTAGAAGAGTGAGATAATAATGTGTGGTCTGGTCCACACATTCCTCTGGGTTCCCGCATCGCCTTGAGAGATACAGCAACGCGTGGGTCCATCCATCACCATCGCCTTCCTGGGCCATCCCCAGCCACTCACCACCTAAGCCTATCCGACCCAATCCGGCGTACGCCCCTTTGGGTCCACTTCATCCGGTAAGCCTCTTCATATTTGGTGGTGGTGTGTCTGTTTTCATCTCAGATGATATACATCTTTGCTTGAAGTGTTTTTCTGAAGATTTTCCATCCATGTATATATTGAGGACTCCTCCACAACATTTATACTTGGAACTGTTGTTTTAACGTTTTTCATACCGGACGTTTTTTCATTTTTCATTTTTAATAGCGCTACACTTATTGTGTTTTTTTTCTCTGTTTTGCTTTGTTGGTTGCGTTAGCTGCTTGCTTTCTTTACGGCAGCGCAGAATTGTTTTGTATATATCATTAGCCACTGGTAACTATGCCGGGAGCATGCAGGACGCGCGCTCTTGGCGCATCACTATTTGCACTAATGCACGCAAACATGCCGCCAAGGCCTGCCTGCCGAGAGGCTGTGCATATTTTCATGCGGCTGGTGCCAAGGCATTCATTTAATACAGTGCATTCAATGGTATACACCAGAAGTCTCCAAACTGCGGCCTGGGGGCCAGATGTGGCCCTTTGGGCACTACTCCTTCCACTGACACCAAAAAGGGGGCAAAAGTCCTGTAGTTGACACCGGCAATGGGGCACTTTTTCTCTCACTGACACCATCGAAAGGGCACAATTCCTCCCACTGATACCAATGATGAGCCACTAATTCCACCCACTGACACCAATGAAAGGGCACAATTCCTCCCACTGACACCAACGATAAGGCAGATTTCCTTCCACTGACACCAACCATAGGGCACTATCCCTCCAACAATGGGGCGCTATTCCTTCCAATGACACCAACGATGAGGCACTAGTCCTCCCCCCGACACCAAAGATAGAGCATTGTTTACTCCCACTGGACGCCAGGACATTTTCTACTCCCACAGGCCCTAGTCTAAAGTCTGACGGACAGGAAACTGGCCCTTTGTTTACAAAGTTTGGAGACCCCTGGTTAGGGTTGCCACCTCGTCCCTTTTAACACATATGAATTACACAGGTTCTGATGCTAATTTAATGCAGATAAGGCACCAAATGAGTTTAATTACCTTAATCAGCCAGAGAACCTGTGTAATGAATGTGTGTTCGGTTTTAAAGGAATGAGATGGCAACCCTAACCCTGGTATACACTGTTATGAGCAGCAGCTATCCAAGCACATTTTAGTATTTTGCTGTTTTTTGGATGCATCTTACAGAGCTGGACTTACTTTGGAACGAGACGTATTGCTGTTTGTAGAGTAAGGAGACATCATCTCTAGAGGTCCAAGTCCACAAACAATTATTGCAAACCACAAATAAGAATCCCCCAAAAAAATAAGTAGAGACTTACTTAGCAATGTCGCATTTCTGTCTGTTTATATAGAATAAGTCTAATTAATTGGGATCTAATTAAACAAAACAATTTCAATGGACTATTCTTGGCATTAACGTTGGTTGAGTAATATGATTTCAGGCCAGCTGGCTGCACAACAGAGTCTCCTTCCTTTCATCTCCAGAAAAGACGAGAAACTCCCAGATCAACTAATAATGGCCGTTTAATGAAAAAGGGGTCCTCGGCATCACCTGCCGCAACCCAGCAAGTTTAGAAAAGCGATGCCCACCTAATAGTGAAAATTCCGGAGTGTTTGGATCACATGCCCTAAAATGGCACCAAAGCTGCCCGGAGATTAGGCAGTTTTCTTTTCTTTCCACCACGGGCTGAAGGAACAAATATCGCTCAATTCCCCCCCCCCCCCCCACCCACCATCAACACAGTCAGTGATTGCATGAAAGAAATCCAACAGGCTGGTTGCACTGAAGATGAATGACGTTTCAACTTCAGTACAACCAACCTGCCCAATAGAAGGACAGAATCTTAGTCGGTCACCTGCTGAACCAGCCAAGATCCGATCCATCTATGGCCGGCATAGGGGCTTATTCATGTTTACTAACTACTCTGTCCCCTGTAACTTGCTAACTTGGCAGCTGTCTGTATCTATCTGACAATGCAGCCGTCTATAGCAGGAGTCGGCAACCTTTGAGAGGCGGAGATCTACCTGGACAACATAAAAGATCACCGGGGTGCGTCACCCTTTAAAAAAAAACAAAAAATACATCAAGCCCCCAATAAAACAATGGTACGAAGAAGACAGCGTGTCACAGAAGTATCCTCTGCCCCCTTCACATAACCTCCCCCTTTCTCAGTTGTGTCCTCTGTCCCCCCTTCAAATCCCCCCCACAGTATTGTCCTCTGTCCCCCCTTCGAATCCCCCCCCCCCCACGGGATTGTCCTCTGTCTCCCCTTCAAACCCCCCCCCCCCCACAGTAGTGTCCTCTGTCCCCCCTTCAAATCCCCCCCACAGTATTGTCCTCTGTCCCCCCTTCGAATCCCCCCCCCCCACGGGATTGTCCTCTGTCTCCCCTTCAAACCCCCCCCACAGTAGTGTCCTCTGTCCCCCCTTCAAACCCCCCCCCCCACAGTATTGTCCTCTTTCCCCCCTTCAAACTCCCCCCCACAGTAGTGTCCTCTGTCCCCCATTGAACCCCCCCCCACAGTATTGTCCTCTGTCCCTCTTCAAATAACCCCCACATTATTGTCCTCTGTCTCCCCTTCAACCCCCCCCCCACAGTATTGTCCTCTGTCCCTCCTTCAAATCCCCCCCCCCCCCACTGTATTGTCCTCGGTCTCCCCTTCAAATAACCCAAGCACAGTAGCATCCCCTGTCCCCTCTTCACATCACCCCCATGGTATTGTCCTCTGTCTCTGTCCCCCCTTCAAAACCCCCCCCCCAGTATTTTTCTCTGTCCCCCCATTAAATAACCCCCCGCACAATAGTGTCCTCTGGAGTCACTTTGGGTGGGGGGGCCCGTGGAACCTAGAATGCCTTGGGGAGGTTAGGAAACCCTTGTTTCAGCTCCTCATGCACCTCCTATGTCTAAGTTACCCTGTGTCTATTAGGGGCACAGGGTGACCAAGAACCCCAGTCTGGTCTGTACTAATCTGACTCGCTGTACAACCACACTGGAATGTTTTATATATTATTGTAGCAGGGCGGTACCTTGCCAGGATCCAGGTCTAATAAACAGCCAGTTCACTGAGTCAGCTGTGTTCTGGGCTTTAAGTAATCACCAGACCAAGGCTCTAGGCTCCCAGATGGAAACGACTCCACCCTGCAGACAGGAGGTCTGGGCATGGGAGTCAGTAGGGCTTCATCTAGGAGAGAGAGAGGTGGGAGCCAGTGTAGCACGAGGATACTTGCTGTACGCACAGAGGTGCTGAGCGTCCAGTCTGCGGGAGACAGACCAAGGCCCTAAAGTGTAAGGCCTGAGCTGGAGAGCTGCGTTTACAAGCCAGAAGGGCTGAAAATCGTTTACTTTGGTAGCAGGACTGAAATACTGAATACCCCTGCTTGGGAATCTTCTGTGTTTGTTTTGAACTTTCTTTTAAATAAAAGTGGGCAAAACCATCCCTGAAACGGATAAAAGCGAGTGGCGGTGTCCTTAAAGCGGGGTTCCACTCGACCATTCCCATTTTTTTTTTTTTAATCATTCTTACACATGTACAATCATAAAGTGACACTCACTGTTTCAGTTGTTTTAAGCTGCTGCTGTCCGTTTTCGTTTTAAATATATACTTATAAATCTCGATCGTGACCGTTCCCATCTTGCTTGTGGGCATATGAAACCCACAAGCATGGATTTCCGGGATCTGGTGAATGCTGAGCTCCCAGCATTCACCGCTATTTCCCGCGCATGCTCAGTATTTACGGTGAGCAGCCCTGTAAAGTTCAGGGTTGCCATCACAACGGGCGGGCGTCGTCATCGAAATCCCGCGAGAACTCGCGGCAGGCCTCTGCAATGACTCCTGGGAATAATGACAGGAGCTCCCAGGAGACATTGCAGCTACAAAGGAAATTACGAAATAGCTGCAGATGACC
Source organism: Lithobates septentrionalis (assembly GCA_037952835.1). NCBI lineage: Eukaryota > Metazoa > Chordata > Amphibia > Anura > Ranidae > Lithobates > Lithobates septentrionalis. The sequence continues at coordinate 351,735 of JBBDGP010001717.1, read as the reverse complement.
CGCCCATATCCGCAGGGAGCTAAGACAGGAAGCAGAGATGGACATTGAAAAAACACAGGTACAAACGAAAAAAAAAAAAAAAAATATCCGTTTATAACTGAATATAGTCCTGGCATGTGATTGAGCAAAACTTGTAAAACAGGGTGGAACTCCGCTTTAAAGCACTGCACTTGGAGTGAGCCCCTGACAATATATATTGTCTCACACTGTTGTGGAATCTTTGCTGGGTAGTTTGGGGTGCGGCTGTATTCCATTGTTCTATTGTGTCTGTCTGCCTTGGAAGAAAAGTAAAAGCAGCTCTCCCTGCTGATTGGTCAGTCTACCCCGCCCTGAATGCAAAGGGAGGGGGGATTGTCCCGAGTGTTACCTCTGTGTACCTGTGTTTCAATAAACAGTTCATGTTCAGCAGCCAAAACGAGTACTGCCTAGTTCTTGGTTGCAAGCGGTTGGAATATCTGATATTTGTATTCAGACTGGAAGGAAGTGGTATATGACGAAAGCACTAAAGCAGAGTGTGGTGACTTTTCGTTACTCTCCCTCCTTCAAATCACCCCCCACATTAGTGTTTCCTGCCCTCACCAGTCGTGATCCTTGTCCCCCCCCCTTTTACATCACCCCCCCACACTAGTGCCCTCTGCCCCCAAAGCAGTATCCTGTGCCCCCCAAAGCAGTGTCCTGTGCCCCCCATAGACGGGTAGATTGCGTTTGACGGGTTGCCGCCCCCTGGTCAAAAACAAAAGAGCAGGAATCTGCATTAACACAGCAGCAGTCTCTAATGTGACACCAGCCAGCCATTTCTAACAGTCTCCTGCAATCTGTTCAAATTCAAGAGTGAGTTGTGGCCATAAGTCAGGTTTACACAAATGGACTCACAACAATTACTTTTTAGCACGGATCCCACAATTAGGAAAAAGCAGGACGGTTCAGAATTATTTAGTATTTTGCTAAAAATGATCAATCCCTAGAAGACGATTAATGTCAGTGATTGTACAATATTTATAGGCACGGTCACCCACACATGCACTGTGCTTGTATGTTGTACTTCCGACATCCTTCATTCAGACAAATCCCAAATCCCTACTAAGAAGACAGGTACTCACTGATTCTGTTCCTCACATTATTCACTTCTTCCCCCAAGGATTTGGCTTCTGCAAACCTAATAAAAACAAAAGAATTGATTATTATTAATGACAATGCCCATCATAATAATCTAATAGGAAGACAGAGGAAACAAATAAAAATATACAGCATGGGTTTGCACTGAAGTAGGAACCTTTCAAGAGATTCAGGTGTCTTCCATTCCCACTAAGCAAAAGCTTCCATTTTAAATACACTATATTGTCAAAAGTATTGGGACGCCTGCCTTTACATGCACATGAATTTTAATGGAATCCCAGTCTTAGTCTGTAGGGTTCAATATTGAGTTGGCTGGGTCCTCTGACAACTTGATGAGACCTCTGTCCCATAGTTTCTGGCTGGGGCCTCCTGACCCCGGGTGAGACCTTCCGTCTCCCACACTGGGAGCTGTCTCCAATCTGGAAGCCGTCTCCAAAAGGGGACCAGATTATATAATGACCCTGCACACCTGTGTAGTGAGCCAGGCTGCAGGCATTGAGCAAAACCTGGACCCAGGATCGAACGTGCTGGTCCAAAAACACAGAATCTGGAGAAATGCTAGTTCTGAAACTCGCACTGACCCCCAATAAGACTCCTGGGTCCCCTGTTCCTAAACACTTACAGTGACAGAGCCTCAAAATATATATATATATATATATATATATATATATATATATATATATATATATTTATATATATAAAATTTAAATATATATATATAAAAAATAAAAAAATAAAAAAAAAATTGGCCACAAACCATTATAATTTTACTATAAAACAACACCCAAGTAAAGAGGGGTTAATTTAGAATTGCAAGGTAGAAAAGTGTCTGGGAATAGCGGACACATGAATCATCCTTCGTTTTCAGAGCAACACATCAGAATAAACACTGTGGGCTTTCTGTATAACCGCTCACTGCAATTAGTCAAACCATCTAGTAAGACTGCTAAGAGGCAGAAACCAGAGACAGTGCTGGAGGGTGGCATGTTCTTTAGGAACTTCTACAGCACCACTTGTGGTTTATCCGTATCTGATGTCTGGTACAGCAAGCCTTGATAGAGTATGACTACAGGGTATGCAGGCCCAGAGAAGCCTTGGGTTACAGTGGGGACGGAAAGTATTCAGACCCCCTTAAATTTTTCACTCTTTGTTATATTGCAGCCATTTGCTAAAATCATTTAAGTTCATTTTTTCCCTCATTAATGTACACACAGCACCCCATATTGTACACACAGCACCCCATATTGTACACACAGCACCCCATATTGTACACACAGCACCCCATATTGTACACACAGCCCCCCATATTGTACACACAGCACCCCATATTGTACACACAGCCCCCCATATTGTACACACAGCACTCCATATTGTACACACAGCACCCCATATTGTACACACAGCACCCCATATTGTACACACAGCCCCCCATATTGTACACACAGCCCCCCATATTGTACACACAGCACCCCATATTGACAGAAAAAAAACAGAATTGTTGACATTTTTGCAGATTTATTAAAAAAGAAAAACTGAAATATCACATGGTCCTAAGTATTCAGACCCTTTGCTGTGACACTCATATATATAACTCAGGTGCTGTCCATTTCTTCTGATCATCCTTGAGATGGTTCTACACTTTCATTTGAGTCCAGCTGTGTTTGATTATACTGATTGGACTTGATTAGGAAAGCCACACACCTGTCTATATAAGACCTTACAGTTCACAGTGCATGTCAGAGCAAATGAGAATCATGAGGTCAAAGGAACTGCCTGAAGAGCTCAGAGACAGAATTGTGACAAGGCACAGATCTGGCCAAGGTTACAAAAAATTTTCTGCTGCACTTAAGGTTCCTAAGAGCACAGTGGTCTCCATAATTCTTAAATAAAAGACTTTTGGGACGACCAGAACCCTTCCTAGAGCTGGCCGTCCGGCCAAACTGAGCTATCGGGGAAGAAGAGCCTTGGTGAGAGAGGTAAAGAAGAACCCAAAGATCACTGTGGCTGAGCTCCAGAGATGCAGTCGGGAGATGGGAGAAAGTTGTAGAAAGTCAACCATCACTGCAGCCCTCCACCAGTCGGGGCTTTATGGCAGAGTGGCCTGACGGAAGCCTCTCCTCAGTGCAAGACACATGAAATCCCACAAGGAGTTTGCTAAAAAAACACCTGAAGGACTCCAAGATGGTGATAAATAAGATTCTCTGGTCTGATGAGACCAAGATAGAACTTTTTGGCCTTAATTCTAAGCGGTATGTGTGCAGAAAACCAGGCACTGCTCATCACCTGTCCAATACAGTCCCAACAGTGAAGCATGGTGGTGGCAGCATCATGCTGTGGGGGTGTTTTTCAGCTGCAGGGACAGGACGACTGGTTGCAATCGAGGAAAAGATGAATGAGACCAAGTACAGGGATATCCTGGACGAAAACCTTTTCCAGAGTGCTCAGAACCTCAGACTGGGCCGAAGGTTTACCTTCCAACAAGACAATGACCCTAAGCACACAGCTAAAATAACGAAGGAGTGGCTTCACAACAACTCTGTGACTGTTCTTGAATGGCCCAGCCAGAGCACTGACTTAAACCCAATTGAGCATCTCTAGAGAGACCTAAAAATGGCCGTCCACCAACGTTTACCATCCCCCCTGACAGAACTGGAGAGGATCTGCAAGGAGGAATGGCAGAGGATCCCCAAATCCAGGTGTGAAAAACTTGTTGCATCTTTCCCAAAAAGACTCATGGCTGTATAAGATCAAAAGGGGCTTCTACTAAATACTGAGCAAAGGGTCTGAATACTTAGGACCATGTGATATTTCAGTTTTTCTTTTTTAATAAATCTGCAAAAATGTCAACAATTCTGTGTTTTTCTGTCAATATGGGGGGCTGTGTGTACAATATGGGGGGCTGTGTGTACAATATGGGGTGCTGTGTGTACAATATGGGGGGCTGTGTGTACAATATGGGGTGCTGTGTGTACAATATGGGGTGCTGTGTGTACAATATGGGGTGCTGTGTGTACAATATGGGGTGCTGTGTGTACAATATGGGGTGCTGTGTATACAATATGGGGTGCTGTGTGTACAATATGGGGTGCTGTGTGTACAATATGGGGGGCTGTGTGTACAATATGGGGTGCTGTGTGTACAATATGGGGTGCTGTGTGTACAATATGGGGTGCTGTGTGTACAATATGGGGTGCTGTGTATACAATATGGGGTGCTGTGTGTACAATATGGGGTGCTGTGTGTACAATATGGGGTGCTGTGTGTACATTAATGAGGAAAAAAAAATGAACTTAAATGATTTTAGCAAATGGCTGCAATATAAGAAAGAGTAAAAAATTTAAGGGGGTCTGAATACTTTCTGTCCCCACTGTATGTGGGGCTCTGTGGGTTCTCACGGCAAAAACAGAGGATCCAGCTCATGCTCGCTATTCCCATTGCTAACGAACATCAAGCCTTTAATATTGTACATGGACGGTCCCCTTACTTTTTGCCAGAGGTCTCCAAACTTTTTGAAGCGCCAGTTTTTTGATCAACAAATAAAGTTTTATTGAGCATAAAGAAAAAAAAGAGACATAGAGAGTACAACAGGTACTATTCATAAGGTAGATGCATTGACATATTCATAGTGAATGTAAAACACTGAAGGTCAGAGTAACAGAAAGTACCCGATTTGAATATAACAGAATATTACACACATGAGGGGGATCATCTAACAGCCCAGTGCATGTCAGCATAACCAGGAGTGTCTGCGGGGGGGGGGGGGGGGGGACATGAGAAAAAAGGGACACGAGGATAAATATACACATTGTCCTGTGGGGGAAGTTTCCATTGTAGGATTCAGTCCTCAGCAGTGCAGGTGGAGGCATCTTCCAACCACCTGTCCCAAATTTTGTGGAATTTATTTGGGCAGCCCCTATGCAAGTACAGTACTTTTTTTTATAGGGGAGGGTAACATTGTTGGCCCTAATCCATTGTTGGATAGTTGGGGGGCGACTCTTCGATCCAGGTCCTGGCTATCTGCATTCTAGCCAGAAACAAGGATTCTTGCAAAAAGTAAGTGTTTGTCCTCCTTAGAGATAGAGAGGAGGCCCAGTAGACACTGACGTGGGCATAGAGTCAGGAGGGATCCCATGCGATCGTGGAAGACATTGACCACCAGTGACCAGTATCCTTGAAGACAGGAACAGGAGGTGATAGAATGTGCCCCTTGGATCTCCACACTTGGGACATGCTAGAGTGTGGTCCGGCCTATACTTAGAGAGAAGAATCGGTGTTAGCTAGGACCTATGGATAATGTAGAGATGAGAGAGAGACGGTCAGACAGCTTAGGGGACACTAATTTGCAAGAGGCTAGCACCTCCTCCCAGTCCTCATCCATCATGTCTCCCAAATCCGTCCCCCACCGGGACTTCAATTGATAAGCCAGGGCAGTGGCAGCGGGTAACATGAGGTGGTTGTAGAACAGTGAGATTAGTTTCTTGGGATCCCGACCCGTGACTACATCGGTCAGATATAGCAATTCAAGGCTAGGGATAGAGTCACGGAATTGGGAGTTGAGGGCATGACGGAGCTAGAGGTAATGAATGAGGTTACGTGGTTGGGCACACCAAAACCATCTTTCAGTGCTTGAAATGATTTAACCGAACCATTAGTTATGACCTGGGAGAGATATATAACCCCCTGAGCAATCCATAGTTTGTAATCTGGAACAGATAACAACTCTGGGACAATCCAAGTGCGGATTGTCCCACAGAGGCGTCTGAGTATATAATATAGGAGCCTTAGTAATGTTCATAGCCAGCTGCTATATTTTGCAGTGATGAAATAACATGCGACTCCTGTTGCCCGTGTGAGACAACTCGCGGGTACCACGGAGTAGAATCTGGAAGGGGTGAGCCACTGGGCGGGAGGCATGGGAACATACTAAAGTAGAATACCTGTTACTGTCCTTCTGGTTAAAAGGAAAAAAAAATGGGAGAGCTGGGAAGCAATGTAGAATAAAGCTAGGTCTGGTAATGCGGTGCCACCAAGGCTGACAGGACATTTCAGAGCTCACCATGATAATTTGTGACGGGAAGGAACCCAAATAAACGTGTTAAGAATGGATTCCATAGATTTCAATATATGTGCCGGAATGTATAAAGGGGCATGCCAGAAGATATAGAGTAGTTTAGGAAGGAGTAGCATTTTTACCAGATTGATACATCCCATAATTCCAAGGGGGTGATGGGACCAGGTCTGTGTTTTGCTTTTTATAAGGTCATACAGGGGTTCAAGGTTAAGGCCTATGTAGTCCATTAAAGGGCAGGAGACTTGTATGTACAGGTATCTAATCTTGCTGGCTCTGACCAGGGGGAGTGCAGCTTGGTCAGCCGTGGGGGCACCTACATCTAGTGGGAGGATTTGAGACTTGGTCCAGTTAATCTGCAAACCAGAGAATACCCGGAAATGGTTGATGAGCTGCAAAGCAGCCTGGAATGAAGAGCTAGCGTCCCTCAGATACAGAAGCATGTCGTCAGCATACAGACTTATGACCTTGATCACCTGTCCAATACGGAGGCCTTTGATGTCTGGGTGTGCCTTGACAACAATGGTGAGGGGTTCCATGGCCAGAGCGTAATGGGGATTAAGGACAGCCTTGGCGGGTGCCACGAGAGAGAGAGAGAAGGAATCTGAAACTCTACTTTTGACATGGATCTTTACAGTGCCAGTTTACTGTCCTTCAGACAGGACTGTGGTCAGCGGGAGTAGAAAATGCCTCAGCCATTCAGAGTAAAAAAAAGATGAGTAGAAAGAATAGTGGCCCACTATCAGTGTCAGTGGGAGGATTCGTGCCAAATCATTTGTATCAGTGGGAGCAATTATGCTCCATCATTGGTGTCAATAGAAGGAATAGTGCCCCATCATTGATATCAGTGGGGGGAGGAGTATTGCCCCATCATTGGGGTCAATGGGAGGAATAGTGTCCCATCCTTGGCATCAGTGGGAGGAATAGTGCCCCATCATTGGTATCAGTGGTAGGAATAGTGTCCCATCGTTGGTATCAGTATGATGAATAGTGTCCCATCGTTGGTATCAATGGGAGGAATAGTGTCCCATCGTTGGTATCAGTGGGATGAATAGTGTCCCATCGTTGGTATCAGTGGGAGGAATAGTGCCCCATCATTGGCATCAGTGGGATGAATAGTGTCCCATCGTTGATATCAGTGGGATGAATAATGTCCCATCGTTGGTATCAGTGGGAGGAATAGTGCCCCATCATTGGTATTAATGGGAGGAATAGTGCCCCATAGTTGGTGTCAGTGGGAGGAATAGTGTCCCATCGTTGATATCAGTGGGATGAATAATGTCCCATCGTTGGTATCAGTGGGAGGAATAGTGCCCCATCATTGGTATCAATAGGAGGAATAGTGCCCCATCGTTGATGTCAGTGGGAGGAATAGTGCCCCATCATTGGTGTCAGTGGGAGGAATAGTGCCCCATCATTGGTGTCAGTGGGAGGGATAGTGCCCCATCATTGGTGTCAGTGGGAGGGATAGTGCCCCATCATTGGTATCAGTGGGCGGGATAGTGCCGCATCATTGGTATCAGTGGGAGGAATAGTGCCCCATCATTGGTGTCAGTGTGAGGAATAGTGCCCCATCATTGGTGTCAGTGGGAGGGATAGTGCCCCATCATTGGTGTCAATGGGAGGGATAGTGCCCCATCATTGGTATCAGTGGGAGGGATAGTGCCCCATCATTGGTATCAGTGGGAGGGATAGTGCCCCATTCATTGGTGTCAGTCAAATATTGCCCTGCAGGCCAGATAGAGGCAGGTAAAGTGTTGCATCCAGCCCATGGGTCACAGTTTGGAAAACACTGTTTTACACCATTCCCATGATACATTGTGTTTGTAGAGACTATAAAGCAGCTCCCACTATATTTTTATCTGAGGCTTCTTAGAGGGTCCTGATTAAAGCTGAACTACAAAACCCCCAAATAAAGCAGTTGTGTATTCATTTAAAAATATATATTAAATATATTTTCAAATGTAATTGGATTTAGTACCTCAATTTGTCCTAATCTTAGCCTCTTGTAATCTACTGTACACCAGAACTTAGACGGAAGGGCAACACTAGGGGCCAATCACATGACTATGCATAGAGGGAGGAGCCTCATCACTGTCCAATCACAGGCTGAGGGCGGGGCGGTGACCAAAGTGTATTGCTTAGCTGAATACAGAAAAGTCAGGTCACTAACTCAGCTCCTCTGTCTGTTCCGATATACAGGAATACAAATCAGCTCTTGGACAGTATATGCATTTAATCCGTGTATTCTGGAATCAGCCTGTATGTGGTGGGCTCCACCTCTACCAAAGACCCCATATGAAGAAGAATAGGAAAGATCTGCAGAACAAGGAGAAGCTTCTGTGCTGGAAGCAATGGATGAGTAACACTAATTGGCCTTCCGCTTTCCAACAATCCGGGGTCATTCCTTGCCACATTCCTGGTCCACATGAAATGGATTGTATTAAATGTGATCCCATAATTACCCTGCAGGAAAGCACCGCTTATTTTTATAGAGTTACATCACGGTGGTTTGTAGCCTTCTGACATCTGCTAAGCTAATAAACAATAATTTATTAAACATTCACATAGAAATGTTATATAAAAGCTGTTGTAATGCTGAGCTCGTCTGTTTGAAGGGTCAGTCCACAAGGAATTTACATTTCAGTCCTCCATGAAGTCTGGTGGCCACCCATTGGTTCCTTAGATTTCTTTAGGACCCTAACAATGAGAGAACCTTGTTAAAGTTCCTCTCTCTGTTCCCACTGATTAGGGGGTGATGAGTTGCTCCTGCTCACATTGGGGTGTCCCCATAATAAAATATATACAAATCCAGCAGGAACACAGGGAACCCCAATGTACTCTTGGGGCACTATTCCTCCCACTGATATGGGACAGTAGACCTCCCACTGATACCAATGAGGGGGCACTATTACTCCCACTGATAACCAATGATGGGGCACTATTCCTCCCATTGATACCAATGATGGGGCACTATTGATCTTTTATTGAAAAGAATCAAGCAACCAATTTTATACAAAAGTAAAAAACAAAACCATAGTACAAAACTTCAACAGAAATCCAAGGAATACACATCCATGTTCAGAATATATACAATATATTACATAATCCGTTACCAAAACTATTTACATAAAGCAGCAGAGAGGGCCTAAGAGGCACAACCCATCACCTATGTACGCAGCCATTTATCAAAAATTAATCCAAAAAATAATCTAGGGTGATAAGAGACAGACAGCCACACCCGGGAAAGAGACTCCTGGCAGTCAGGGAGGCCTGAAACCCCTCCACGCCTTCAACCAAGCCCCCTGACTCCGCTTGTCTCTCTCAAGCACCCGAATCTTCTCCACCTCATGCAGAATGTCATACACCACCACCTGAACAGGAAGAATTTTACTCCGAATGCTGACCTGACACCGTGCGTTCCAAGTGAAATAACGGACTACTAGGCTAACTAGAAAAAGTGTATCCAAACAAAAAACCCCACCAGTATTGAATGCTCCGTACACCCACTCAGCATAACCCAGCCTGGAGAGGAAAGGGACACCGAGGGCCCGCCCCACCTGTTTGTACACCTCTATGTTAAAAGGGCAATGAAGCAGAAAATGGTCCATAGTCTCCTCCTCACCTGCACACTCCTCCCGAGGACAGCTACGATCCACCCCACTGCGGAATTTCAAATTGCCCCTAACATAGAGCCTCCCATGGAAGCACATCCAGGCCAGATCCCTGAATTTAGGAGGTACTCTGTCCAAATTAATAAGTCTTAACCCTGCCCTCAAAACTGGGCCTGGGCAATCCCTTAAGGCCAGTGGGTCATGAAAGACTTCGCTCAAGACTCGACTCATAAGGACTTTCCTCGGAACCGATCTGAGATCTTCAGCCGACAATCGCCACTGCCGTAATAACTTCAGGCACGGAGCGACATAGGCTGGTAGCTGACCACGATGACCCCTGAGATTCTTCACTTGGCCACCTTCTTCCCAAAGTCGCAGAAAAGGCCTAAACCAAGATCTAAAAATGCCTGCCCATCCAGGAAGTTCCACTGCAAGCATATTACCAATATTAAACTTGAGAAAAAGCAGTGAAAAGAAAAGAACTGGGTTGACCATACCTAAGCCACCCTCCCTCCTGGATAGATAGGTGACATTCCTCTTGATGGGGTTCAGTCTGTTCCCCCACAACATCTGGAAGAACACACTACTGACCCTAGCATAGAGAGACACTGGCAAGATGCAGACAAAGCTGACATACAAAAAGATCGGAATCAGGTAAGTCTTAATCAGATCAACCCTTTCCCTCATAGATAACTTCCATTTCTTCCAGCTGACCACCTTAGTATTGGCAATTTCCAGTCTGCCTTCCCAGTTTTTGAGGCCATAATCGCCGGGTCCAAATTCAATGCCTAGAATCTTAATTCTTTCCTGGGGCACTGGAAAGGTGTCCGGGAGATCAAAACCCTCACCTTCCTTTCCCATCCAGAAGACTTCACTCTTTTCCTGATTGATCTTGGAGCCTGATGCTTCAGAATACCGTGATGTCAGAGAGACCACCTCCTCTGCTTCATCCGCCCCGGTGACAATCACCGACACATCGTCCGCATAGGCAACAACCCTCAAAGGCGGCTCACCCGGGAGACCCACTGGTACCCCACACAACATGCCGCTCTCTAGCCTCCTGATGAAAGGGTCGATTGCAAACACATAGAGCAGGGGACTCAGGGGACAACCCTGGCGCACCCCGGAGCCAACCTCAAAGGACTGCCCAACCCAACCATTAACAAGAGGAAAGCTTTCTGCCCCCTTATACAAGACTTTTAACCAATCGACAAAACCACCCGGCAGACCGTACTTACTAAGGAGCAACCACAGGTACTCATGGTTGACACGATCAAAAGCCTTTGCCTGATCCAATGTCAGCAAATACTTTCCCCAGCCTGCAGCCCTGCACCGCTCCAAGGCCTCCCGGACAGCTAAAACCGCTGTGAAGGTGCACCTAACCTGGACCGAACAGTGCTGATGGCGAGAAAGCAAAGACTCTGCTACTGACGATAGGCGCCAGAAAAATATCTTTGCCAGTATCTTTCTATCGACATTAAGAAGGCTGATGGGGCGCCAATTATCAATCATCGAAGGATCTTTACCCTTTGAAAGAAGAATCACAGCCGAGTGCCTCATGGAAGGGGGAAGTACCCCCTCAGCAAGGCAACTGTTAAAAACCTCTACCAAATGTGGGGGCAGAATAGACTTAAAGGCTTTGTAAAACTCAGCCGTCAAGCCATCCGGTCCAGGTGACTTTTTGATGGCAAGTTGTTCAATTGCCATCATCACCTCTTCAACTGTGATCTCCTCTGTCAAATTCATCAATGGGACATCTTCATCATTTAGACCTGGAGTAGAGTCCAAAAAGCCTTCCATCTTGTCACGGTCAAGCTCTTTCCTCCCAAGAAGGTCAGCATAAAAGGACCTCACGACCTCCAGAATCCCTGACCTGGACTTTGTCAAGGAACCTGTACTGTCTTTAAGGCCAACGACCGTTTTAACAGCTACACCTTGTTTGCAGTTCTGGTAAGGGTCAGGCGAGTGGTACTTCCCATAGTCCCTCTCCAGAACCAAAGAGGCATGCCGGTCATATTGACACTTCCTGAGAAGGAGTTTCACTTCGGAGATTTCCCCAGGATCTCCTCCTCTCGAGACAAGAATATCCAGCTTCCTCCGTAAACGTTGGTAGGTCATGTATTTATTAAACTGTTTTCTATTGGCTAGGCCCCTGAAGAATCCAGCGATCCTCTTTTTGGTCAGCTCCCACCACTCAGCCTTGCTGCTACAAAAGTCCAGGATGGTCACCTGTGCCTGAAAGAATTCCTCAAAGGATTGTCTAACATGTTCTTCCTTGAGTAGAGTCGAATTCAATCTCCAGATGCCCTTACCCCTCTGAGGGGCGTCTGAAGCATTCAGGACCACAGATAGCATACAGTGATCAGAGAACTCCACTGCCTGCACCACTGGGGGTGAGAAAGCAGAGGTCTCCTTCAAAAAAAACCTATCTATTCTACTCTGACTATTACCTCGATGAAAGGTGAACCCAGTGTCATCCGGGAGGTGCTTAATGTGCACATCCACAAGACCAGCATCCCTAACCATACTATTTAAAAAAACGCTATCATATCCCAGCCTGTCCTTGAAGTCCTTCCTGTCCTTGGGCCTAGTTACTGTATTAAAGTCACCTCCAAAGACCACTTGCCGGGATGTAAAAAGAAATGGCTTGATCCTTGTAAAAAGGCATTTCCTGTCCCACTTTGTGTGCGGCCCATAGACATTAATTAGGCGCAGGTCCTGCCCTCCCACAAGGACGTCTAAGACCATACATCTCCCAATCTCCACCTCAATAACCCGCCGGACAGTTACCATGCCGGTTTTAAACAACACCGCCACACTGCCGTAAGGCTCGGCCGCAAGAGACCAGTAAGATGGACCATACCTCCACTCTCTCTTGGCCATATGAATATCTGCCAAGGAGGTGAGCCTAGTCTCTTGCAAAAATAAAATTTCAGCATCTAATTGGCTGAACAAAAAGAAGGCCATAGAACGAGCTCTTACTGACTTAATGCTGGCGACATTTATTGTCACCACTTTTAACGGAGGGGGAACCGCCATTTGGGTTATTGGGTGGATTGCTTCTTAGCTCCCCTCTGCTGCTCATCACCAGAAGCCTCTCTCTTTCTTGAGGCCGCCTCAAACTCCATCTCAGAATCGGAACTTCGCTCCGAAGAAGCTCCAGATGAGGAAATCTCCCACTTAGAGGACCTATAACGGTTGGAGACAGGCACTGGAGCCTGTTCCGTCCTCACCACCTGCTTCTTCTGCTTCCCAACCTTCCTTCTCTCCTCCAGGTACTGCAGGTCAGCTTCAGAGATGCCCTTATCTCCTGTTTTTTTCTTTGAAGTCTTTACAGAAGACTCCTTTAGAGAGGCAGAAGCGACCTTTTTAATACCCACTACCACTCCTGGTGGGGGGGGGGGGTGCTCCCTTTGAATCAGACTTAGGAGGGGTAGACTCCTGGGGGGTAACTGACTCGGGGGGCACAGACTTGGAAGGTTCTGACACAAGAGGAGAGGGTACAGTAGGCTGGGGGGACACAGAGACAGATACAGAAGGAATACTTACAGACACAGGAGGGGTGGCCACAGGAACTGGGGAGGGACCCTGAGCAGGACCAGGGGAGTCAGTCACCGCAGAGGAGGATGGTACACCAGGGGCCTCACCCTCCATCCCGTCCAGCCTTGACATGTCATCAATTACCTCCTTCTCCATATTGTGCCAGGCTTCAGGACATCTGCTGTAGGGGTGGCCAAGGCGCAGGCACAGGTTGCACCTGATCATCTCGGTGCAGTCCTTGGCCATATGACCCTGACCCCGACACACTGAACATATCAAGGCTGAACAGGAGGAACTCAAATGCCCCTTTTCTCCACAGCGGTGACACAGCTTCGGCTGACCAGGGTAGAAAATAGTCATCCTATCCCTCCCTATAAAAGCTGAGGAGGGCAGGTGACGGACAACATTCCCATCCCTGGCCAACCTGACTGTAACCGACCAACCCCCAGTCCAGATGTTACGTTCATCAAGGATTTTGCTGGGCTTAGTCAAAACCTCACCATAGTTCCTTAACCAGACCTCTAGGTCCCGAGCAGGAACACTCTCCTTGGTGAGTATGATGGTTATCTTTTTCACCGTTGACCTTTGCGAAACCGCAACTGGGGCCAGACCTTGCCATTCAGGTCTTGACCTGCACCGAGCCTCATATCGCTCCCAGAACAGGTCAAGACCCTCTGGCCTGGTGAAACTAATGGTATAATCCCGTGTCCCAGCAACATGTATTAGAGCATACAGGTCATTTGCCCCAAAACCCATCTCCAAAATCAAATCCACCACTGCACGCCGTGCTGGAGGGATTGCACCACCTTCCCATTTGAGAATTACCACATTTCTTCTCGGACCCCCAGCAGAAGCCAGAGACCCAAGACCAGATCCCGGGGTGCCCAAAGTGGTAGGCTGCAGGGGGAAACCCCGCTTGGGGGCGGAGCCACCAGGAGCAGAGCGTACCACCTGAGCAAACGTGGGTTTATCAGGGCCAAGGCCCCACACTGAAGTCACAGTAGTCTGTTCATTATTATTATTTGCTTGGACTGAGCTGGGACGATTGTCCATCACACTTGTACAATTGCTATCAGTCACACACATGTTCAATTTCCCATCAGGAATAGTCACAGTTGCTGCAATACCAGCTGTCTCCTGATGCTGCACTGTAGAGTCGCCAGCAGCTGTGGGGCAAACATCTTTAGACTCAGCCAAAGGAGAGTTAATGGGCTCTGCTGACACCGGTAGTTCCTTTTCAGAAATGTCATTTTTTAAATGCAGCTCTTGCTGCGCTGCAGCATTAGCAGGTACAACATTGCTACACATAGCATTAGAAACTTGATTGCCACTGGACACACTTTCAACATTGCACATGGTGTTAGATGACACAAAAACAGATTCATCCCCTGCTTGGGGCTTGACATTATCAGGCACATTATCAGTTATGTTCTCATCACCAAACGCCAGCTGATCCCCCCGCACAGGAGACTCCATTACCTGGATGGCCCTGAGCATGCCTCCTGAGTCCTGGGAAGGCATGGGGCTGCTTACCTCTACCTGAGGGGGCAGGGGGTCAGAACTGGGGGTCTCCTCCTCCACCTCCATCTTTGTCATCCTCGCAAACCTTTTATCATTGTAAAACTTTTCCTTAAATGGCCCATCTCTTCCTTCCATGATGGACACAATGGTCTCCTGATGTTCCACCCGGACCTTGGCCAGCTGGATCTCCGGATCCATGGACCCTCGTTTCTGGCTATGCAAGCCCTCACGCTGCCTTCTCAGGCGCTTCAGCTCCGCTCTCAGTTTATAGAGCTTGTCTCTTTCTCTATTCAGGGCTTTAATCCCGGCCACCACTCGCTCCTGAATTGCCTCTGAGCCTTCATCCTTACCAGGGGCAGAAAGATCACAAGCCATGGTTTGTACAGGGCCAGGCATGTCACCTGATGGCCCAGGAGATGGCTGGGAGCTTCCAGCAGGAGAGGCCCTGCTGGCCTCCATGGCTTCCCCAGAAAGGGGCCAGGAGAGCTGGGATAGATTTCCTCACCACTCCCCTCTCACACGGATCTGCAGCAGCTCCAGAGAGACAGCCTCCTCCTGACACACCTGTGCTCCAATGATGGGTGGGGCACTATTCCTCCCACTGACACCAATGAGGAGGCACTATTCCTTCCACTGACACCAATGATGGGGCACTATTCCTCCCACTGACACCAATGATGGGGCACTATTCCTCCCACTGACGCCAATGATGGGGCACTATTCCTCCCACTGACACCAATGATGGGGCACTATTCCTCCCACTGACGCCAATGATGGGGCACTATTCCTCCCACTGACACCAATGATGGGGCACGATTCCTCCCACAGATACCAATGATGGGGCACTATTCCTAGCATTGACACCAATGATGGGGCACTATTCCTCCCATTGACATCAATGATGGGGCACTATTTCTCCCATTAATACCAATGATGGGGCACTATTCCACCCATTGATACCAGTGATTGGTAGCACTATCACTATCACATGTAGAAGAGTAATACCAGAATTGGCCCGGATGGGAAGTGGTTAATTTGAATGTTATGGAGATGGGGAGAGGGGAGGTGTTCTGTAGACCTTGCACACTTTCTGTTCTAGGCTGACAACGCCACACCTCCATAGATACAATATAGTGAATGAGCGTTGTCACCCTAGAATAGGAAATGGGATCCTGGCAGGATCACCAGGTGACAATAAACAAAAAGCTGAAGCAGCCGCCACATCTAAGAGCTGGTAAGATGAAATTCATTATATTTTTAAAACTGGACTTAGGTTTACTTCAAATGTTTTTTTCCCTCTGCTTGAACCTTACCTCACAAAATATTACAGGGCACAGACAGGAACAATGATATGCACACCACTTTATCTGGGGGGGGGGGGTTATGAGCTGCGGCAGCGGCTGTGGAAATGCTTATTTTATTCTTCAGATGGAAAGCTAAATCCTCATTGATAATATTTTATGACTCTTAAAAAGTCTCAGCCAATTATCTGTGTAAATAGTGTTTAAAATATGTCATAAAGAAAGCCACAAAGCATGCTTTACCCCCAGGTGAGGGTTTGAGTCAGAGGCTATGGGGTCACACCATGTGTGTCATGGCCGCCCCCCCCCCCCTCCCCCGTGGAGTAGAGTGGACTCTGGGTATGCTCTCAGAGAAATGAGCCGTGACTAAGTCTTCGTACAGCCCCGCTTCTATGTGTCGTCAATCAAAGCCCCGGCCTTTCCTTTAATGTCCCACCAAAAGATGTGAACACAACATCTGGTGGTCTCAGTGATCTGCTGAAGGCCCTCATTTGGCTTCATGAGGTATTTCATATAACATGATCAGCTAATGATCAGACGGTATAAAAAAAACAAAAAAAAACAAAGGATCTCCAAACGTTACAAAGGACCAGTTTACTGTCATTTAGGCTTCGGGGTGGCCGGACTTTGGAGAGTAGAAAATGCCCCAACATCAGTGAGAGCGAACCATGCCCCATCATTGGTTTTAGTAGGACGAACAATCCTTGGTATCAGTGGGAGAAATGGCGCCGCATAATTTTGTGTCTGTGGAAGGAATAGTACCCCAAGGGCCAGATAATGGCAGGCACAGGATCACATCTCGCCATTTGGAAACCATTGACCCTTGTGGAAGGAATATTGCCCAAATGTTGGTATCAGTGGGAGGAATAGTGCCCCACCCATCATTGGAGCACAGGTGTGTCAGGAGGAGGCTGTCTCTCTGGAGCTGCTGCAGATCCGTGTGAGAGGGGACTGGTGAGGAAATCTATCCCAGCTCTCCTGGCTCCTTTCTGGGGAAGCCATGGAGGCCAGCAGGGCCTCTCCTGCTGGAAGCTCACAGCCATCTCCTGGGCCATCAGGTAACATACCTGCCCCTATACAACCCATGGTTGGTGATCTCTCTGCCCCTGGTGAAGATGAAGGTTCCGGGGCCATCCGGGAGCGAGTGGTGGCCGGGATTAAGGTCCTGAATAGAGAAAGAGACAAGCTGTACAAGCTCAGAGCGGAGCTGAAGCGCCTGAGAAGGCAACGTGAGGGCTTACATAGCCAGAAACGTGGATCCATGGATCCGGAGATCCAACTGGCCAAGGTTCGGGTGGAACACCAGGAGACCATTGTGGCCATGATGGAAGGCAGAGATGGGCCATTTAAAGAAAAGTTTTGTAATGAGAAAAGATTTGCGAGGATGACAAAGATGGAGGTGGAGGAGGAGACCCCCAGTTCTGACCCCCTGCCCCCTCAGGGAGAGGTAAGCAGCCCCATGCCTTCCCAGGACTCAGGAGGCATGCTCAGGGCCATCCAGGTAATGGAGTCTCCTATGCGGGGGGATCAGCTGGCATTTAATGATGAGGACATTACAGACAATGTGCCTGACAAGGTAAAGCCTGTCAAGTCCCATATTGTGGATAAAACAATTTTTGTGCCATTCAACACTGTGACTGATACAGACAATGTGCCCAGTGAGAGTCAGGCTGCTAGTCCTATCTGTAGTAATGCTGTGCCTGCTGATGCTGCAGTACAGCAAAGTTTGCCTTTAAAAAATGACATTCCTGCAGATGAACTACAAGATTCAGCAGAGCCTATTAACCCCCCTTTGGCTGAAGCTGTTTGCCCCACAGCTGCTGAGGACTCTACAGCACAGCTTCAGGAGACAGCTGATATTGCAGCAGAAACTGTGATTATTCCTGATGGGAATGTGAAGTTTTGTGTGACTGATAAAAATCATCCCAGTACCAGTGTGATGAACAATGGTCCCAGTTCAAGTGTGGACAGTCCTACCAACTCCGTTCAAGCAGTGAATAATAATAGTAATGTACAGACTGCTATGACTTCAGTGTGGGGCCTTGGCCCTGAAAAACTTACCTTTGCTCAGGTGGTACGCTCTGCTCCTGGTAGCTCTGCCCCCAAGCGGGGTTTTCCCCTACAGGCTACCACTTTGAGCACCCCAGGATCTGGTCTTGGGTCTCTGGCTTCTGCTGGGGGTCCCAGACGTAATGTTGTTATTCTGAAATGGGAAGGTGGTGCGATCCCTCCAGCACGGCGTGCAGTGGTGGACATGATTTTAGAGATGGGTTTTGGGGCAAATGATCTGTATGCCTTTATACATGTAGCTGGGACACGGGATTATACAGTTAGCTTCACCAGGCCAGAGGGTCTTGACCTGTTCTGGGAGAGATATGAGGCTCGGTGCAGGTCAAGACCTGAATGGGAAGGTCTGGCCCCAGTTGCAGTTTCTCAGAGGTCTACAGTAAAAAAAATCACAATTATCCTCACTAATGAGAGTGTCCCTGCCCGGGATCTAGAGGTTTGGTTAAGGAACTATGGGGAGGTTTTGACCAAGCCCAATAAAATCCTTGATGAGCGTAACATCTGGACTGGGGGTTGGTCAGTAACAGTCAGGTTGGCCAGGGATGGGAATGTTGTCCGTCACCTGCCCTCCTCAGCTTTTATAGGGAGGGATAGGATGACTGTTTTTTACCCTGGTCAGCCGAAGCTGTGTCACCGCTGTGGAGAAAAGGGGCATTTGAGTTCCTCCTGTTCAGCCTTGATATGTTCAGTGTGTCGGGGTCAGGGTCATATGGCTAAGGACTGCACCGAAATGATCAGGTGCAACCTGTGCCTGCGCCTTGGCCACCCCTACAGCAGATGTCCTGAAGCCTGGCACAATATGGAGAAGGAGGTAATTGATGACATGTCAAGGCTGGACAGGATGGAGGGTGAGGCCCCTGGTGTACCATCCTCCTCTGCGGTGACTGACTCCCCTGGTCCTGCTCAGGATCCCTCTCCAGTTCCTGTGGCCACCCCTCATGTGTCTGTAAGTATTCCTTCTGTATCTGTCTCCCCCCAGCCTACTGTATCCCCTCCTCTTGTGTCAGAACCTTCCAAGTCTGTGCCCCCTGAGTCAGTTACCCCCCAGGAGTCTACCCCTCCTAAGTCTGATTCAAAGGGAGCACCCCCCCCACCAGCAGTGGTAGTGGGTACTAAAAAGGTTGCTTCTTCCTCTGTAAAGAAGTCTTCTGTAAAGACTTCACAGAAAAAAGTAAGAGATGAGGGCATCTCTGAAGCTGACCTGCAGTACCTGGAGGAGAGAAGGAAGGTTGGGAAGCGGAAGAAGCAGGTGGTGAGGACAGAACAGGCTCCAGTGCCTGTCTCCAACCGGTATAGGTCCTCTAATTGGGATATCTCTTCATCTGGAGCTTCTTCGGAGCGAAGTTCTGATTCCAAAATGGAGTTTGAGGCGGCCTCAAGAAAGAGAGAGGCTTCTGGTGATGAGCAGCAGAGGGGAGCTAAGAAGCAAACCACCCAATAACCCAAATGGCGGTTCCCCCTCCGTTAAAAGTGGTGACAATAAATGTCGCCAGCATTAAGTCAGTAAGAGCTCGTTCTATGGCCTTCTTTTTGTTCAGCCAATTAGATGCTGAAATTTTATTTTTGCAAGAGACTAGGCTCACCTCCTTGGCAGATATTCATATGGCCAAGAGAGAGTGGAGGTATGGTCCATCTTACTGGTCTCTTGCGGCCGAGCCTTACGGCGGTGTGGCGGTGTTGTTTAAAACCGGCATGGTAACTGTCCGGCGGGTTATTGAGGTGGAGATTGGGAGATGTATGGTCTTAGACGTCCTTGTGGGAGGGCAGGACCTGCGCCTAATTAATGTTTATGGGCCGCACACAAAGTGGGACAGGAAATGCCTTTTTACAAGGATCAAGCCATTTCTTTTTACATCCCGGCAAGTGGTCTTTGGAGGTGACTTTAATACAGTAACTAGGCCCAAGGACAGGAAGGACTTCAAGGACAGGCTGGGATATGATAGCGTTTTTTTAAATAGTATGGTTAGGGATGCTGGTCTTGTGGATGTGCACATTAAGCACCTCCCGGATGACACTGGGTTCACCTTTCATCGAGGTAATAGTCAGAGTAGAATAGATAGGTTTTTTTTGAAGGAGACCTCTGCTTTCTCACCCCCAGTGGTGCAGGCAGTAGAGTTCTCTGATCACTGTATGCTATCTGTGGTCCTGAATGCTTCAGACGCCCCTCAGAGGGGCAAGGGCATCTGGAGATTGAATTCGACTTTACTCAAGGAAGAACATGTTAGACAATCCTTTGAGGAATTCTTTCAGGCACAGGTGACCATCCTGGACTTTTGTAGCAGCAAGGCTGAGTGGTGGGAGCTGACCAAAAAGAGGATTGCTGGATTCTTCAGGGGCCTAGCCAATAGAAAGCAGTTTAATAAATACATGACCTACCAACGTTTACGGAGGAAGCTGGATATTCTTGTCTCGAGAGGAGGAGATCCTGGGGAAATCTCCGAAGTGAAACTCCTTCTCAGGAAGTGTCAATATGACCGGCATGCCTCTTTGGTTCTGGAGAGGGACTATGGGAAGTACCACTCGCCTGACCCTTACCAGAACTGCAAACAAGGTGTAGCTGTTAAAACGGTCGTTGGCCTTAAGGACAGTACAGGTTCCTTGACAAAGTCCAGGTCAGGGATTCTGGAGGTCGTGAGGTCCTTTTATGCTGACCTTCTTGGGAGGAAAGAGCTTGACCGTGACAAGATGGAAAGCTTTTTGGACTCTACTCCAGGTCTAAATGATGAAGATGTCCCATTGATGAATTTGACAGAGGAGATCACAGTTGAAGAGGTGATAAGGGCAATTGAACAGCTTGCCATCAAAAAGTCACCTGGACCGGATGGCTTGACGGCTGAGTTTTACAAAGCTTTTAAGTCTATTCTGGCCCCACATTTGGTAGAGGTTTTTAACAGTTGCCTTGCTGAGGGGGTACTTCCCTCTTCCATGAGGCACTCAGCTGTGATTCTTCTTTCAAAGGGTAAAGATCCTTCGATGGTTGAGAATTGGCGCCCCATCAGCCTTCTTAATGTCGATAGAAAGATACTGGCAAAGATCATTTTCTGGCGCCTATCGTCAGTAGCAGAGTCTTTGCTTTCTCGCCATCAGCACTGTTCGGTCCAGGGTAGGTGCACCTTCACAGCAGTTTTAGCTGTCCGGGAGGCCTTGGAGCGGTGCAGGGCTGCAGGCTGGGGAAAGTATTTGCTGACATTGGATCAGGCAAAGGCTTTTGATCGTGTTAACCATGAGTACCTGTGGTTGCTCCTTAGTAAGTACGGTCTGCCGGGTGGTTTTGTCGATTGGTTAAAAGTCTTGTATGAGGGGGCAGAGAGCTTTCCTCTTGTTAATGGTTGGGTTGGGCAGTCCTTTGAGGTTGGCTCCGGGGTGCGCCAGGGTTGTCCCCTGAGTCCCCTGCTCTATGTGTTTGCAATCGACCCCTTCATCAGGAGGCTAGAGAGCGGCATGTTGTGTGGGGTGCCAGTGGGGCTTCCGGGTGAGCCGCCTTTGAGGGTTGTTGCCTATGCGGACGATGTGTCGGTGATTGTCACTGGGGCGGATGAAGCAGAGGAGGTGGTCTCTCTGACATCACGGTATTCTGAAGCATCAGGCTCCAAGATCAATCAGGAAAAGAGTGAAGTTTTCTGGATGGGAAAGGAAGGTGAGGGGTTTGATCTCCCGGACACCTTTCCAGTGCCCCAGGAAAGAATTAAGATTTTAGGCATTGAATTTGGACCTGGCGATTATGGCCTC
The DNA here is from genome assembly GCA_037952835.1 of Lithobates septentrionalis. Taxonomy (NCBI): domain Eukaryota; kingdom Metazoa; phylum Chordata; class Amphibia; order Anura; family Ranidae; genus Lithobates; species Lithobates septentrionalis. The sequence continues at coordinate 329,779 of JBBDGP010001717.1, read as the reverse complement.
AAAAACTGGGAAGGCAGACTGGAAATTGCCAATACTAAGGTGGTCAGCTGGAAGAGATGGAAGTTATCTATGAGGGAAAGGGTTGATCTGATTAAGACTTACCTGATTCCGATCTTCTTGTATGTCAGCTTTGTCTGCATCTTGCCAGTGTCTCTCTATGCTAGGGTCAGTAGTGTGTTCTTCCAGATGTTGTGGGGGAACAGACTGAACCCCATCAAGAGGAATGTCACCTATCTATCCAGGAGGGAGGGTGGCTTAGGTATGGTCAACCCAGTTCTTTTCTTTTCACTGCTTTTTCTCAAGTTTAATATTGGTAATATGCTTGCAGTGGAACCTCCTGGATGGGCAGGCATATTTAGATCTTGGTTTAGGCCTTTTCTACGACTTTGGGAAGAAGGTGGCCAAGTGAAGAATCTCAGGGGTCATCGTGGTCAGCTACCAGCCTATGTCGCTCCGTGCCTGAAGTTACTACGGCAGTGGCGATTGTCGGCTGAAGATCTCAGATCGGTTCCGAGGAAAGTCCTTATGAGTCGAGTCTTGAGCGAAGTCTTTCATGACCCACTGGCCTTAAGGGATTGCCCAGGCCCAGTTTTGAGGGCAGGGTTAAGACTTATTAATTTGGACAGAGTACCCCCTAAATTCAGGGATCTGGCCTGGTTGTGCTTCCATGGGAGACTCTATGTTAGGGGCAATTTGAAATTCCGCAGTGGGGTGGATCGTAGCTGTCCTCGGGAGGAGTGTGCAGGTGAGGAGGAGACTATGGACCATTTTCTGCTTCATTGCCCTTTTAACATAGAGGTGTACAAACAGGTGGGACGGGCCCTCGGTGTCCCTTTCCTCTCCAGGCTGGGTTATGCTGAGTGGGTGTATGGAGCATTCAATACTGGTGGGGTTTTTTGTTTAGATACACTTTTTCTAGTTAGCCTAGTAGTCCGTTATTTCACTTGGAATGCACGGTGTCAGGTCTGCATTCGGCGTAAAATCCTTCCTGTTCAGGTGGTGGTGTATGACATTTTGCATGAGGTGGAGAAGATTCGGGTACTTGAGAGAGACAAGCGGAGTCAGGGGGCTTGGTTGAAGGCGTGGAGGGGTTTCAAGCCTCCCTGACTGCCAGGAGTCTCTTTCCCGGGTGTGGCTGTCTGTCTCTTATCACCCTAGATTATTTTTTTTTTGGATTAATTTTTGATAAATGGCTGCGTACATAGGTGATGGGTTGTGCCTCTTAGGCCCTCTCTGCTGCTTTATGTAAATAGTTTTGGTAGTGGATTATGTATATATTGTATATATTCTGAACATGGATGTGTATTCCTTGGATTTCTGTTGAAGTTTTGTACTATGGTTTTGTTTTTTACTTTTGTATAAAATTGGTTGCTTGATTCTTTTAATAAAAGATCAATAGCGCCCCAATGCTGGTATCAGTCGGAGAAATAGTGTCCCAATGTTGGTATCAGTGGGAGGAATAGGGCCCCATCATTGGTATCAGTGGGAGGAATAGTGCCCCATCATTGGTATCAGTGGGAGGAATAGTGCCCCATCATTGGTATCAGCGGGAGGAATAGTACCTCTGATGTTGGTGTCAGTGGGGATAATTGTGCCCCAAGAACTGGATAAAGATAAGTCACATCTGGCCCCCGGGCAGTAGTTTGGAGACAACTGTTTTAGAGCTTAGTAAATGAGGTAAGGCTTCCCTTTACAAATAATACCTAAACACATGCAAGGAAAATGAAAAAAAAAAAAGACTATTTTACGTGGACAAGATTGGATAATGGAAGAGCTTCCCCTCATTTACTAAGCTCTGGAGCAACTGCACTTGCAGAGTGCAAAGTCTATTTGCCCTTAGTAAATCAACCCCGGTGTGTTTTAGGATTAGCCCTACACATGGTTGCTACAAAACAGCAGGTTAGGCCTCCCACAACTTTGGACTGATCCCGTTCAGATCTGCTGGTAAGAGCGATTAATGCTGTTCACATTCGGAAAGTGCCAACCAGCTTGGTTACATGAACACATGATGCAGAGCAAAGGATGATACCTAGGTCTGCATGGGGAGCTTTAGGCCTGTGTCACATTAGTGATCCTGCCACTGGTGACAGCTCACTAATTAGATGCAGCTGCCCCTTTCTCAGCTTGAAACTGCAGAATCTTGTGTTATTATGTTATTATGGCTATTTTAATGATTTTAAAAGCATACATATAATTTGAAGCTGGGCTTCCCCAATTAATATGCTAATAAACTAGTTGGATTGGTTCATGAAGCTCAGGACAGGAAGTAGGGAAAAAGGAATTGAAAACAGCCATGTGCCGAAGAAAGGAAACAGAGGAAGTGTTGTAGGACTCCAAGAAGTACTCCAAGAAGGATTTCCAGCTTCTAGATCTAGAAGGATCACACAGGTATGGTTTATGCTGTACATAGTTACGTTGGTCCAAGCTGTAACAATGTAAACATATTTATACCTAGCATTCTTCTGTAAACAATTGTAGAATGTTGCCCTTGCAGTACCAGAAACGTTACCTTTGCTTCAGGAGAGCTTTGTTGTCTTCAATGCCGACTCTGTCCGGATAATCGCGCTTGAAGATTTCAAATGCTTCTTGGCGGCCCAAAGACATTTTCTCCCCTGTGGACACAGACACAGCCAGATGTTACTTTGCACTGACCATACGCTCTACACCTCTTACATGGAATGCTGCCGTCTGCACAAATTGGGGGCATTTTGGAGGATTAGATATTACAAACCTGCAGTATTGTTTGTTTGTGTCTGCTCTTTGTTACTGAATGAATTGTTTGCCAGAAAAATAACTCTCTGTAACATTTTGGGCCTTCAGCGGTAAACAAAGCATGCCTATGACATTGTCCTGCTTCTGCATTCCACACAATCAACTGGGCAGTTTAATTCCACCCAACAGTAAAGACTTAGACTGTCCAATAATTCAAGGGATCAGCGGATTTTGATCTTTGCTGCCAAATTTGTATGATTGCTGATGTCCTGGAGGGTGACAGAGAATCAGCTGTAGATGATTGCTATCACACATCAGATCTTCCTGGACACGGGACAATCCTCTCCTTTGTTATAAAGCAGGATAAGGAGCCATTGTCGTTGTCAGGCAGGGTTTCCAGCACATCTTGGTGCTTGGCCAATGGCTGGCCCTTTGTCTTTCAATGGATATCTTACTATTGCTACACACATAAGATGATAGTCAGAAAGTCAGGCTTCCAAAACATATTTCCTATGATGGATCTTTACACAATGCTGTCTGTGATGGACCCCCCTACTCAAGAGGAGTATGTCCGCCCTATAAACTTCCCTTGTCCGATACCAGCACGATCCAAGATCCCTTAACCCACCCAGTCACTTGTTGAAACATCAGTGTAGGGTGGTAAAAAAACATAAGACTGTTTATTTAAACACAGGTACAAAGAGATATACAGTATCTCACAAAAGTGAGTACACCCTTCACATTTTTGTAAATATTTTATTATATATGTAAATGTAAAGTAGTGAGTGTACAGCTTGTATAACAGTGTAAATTTTCTGTCCCCTCAAAATAACTCAACACACAGCCATTAATGTCTAAACCGCTGGCAACAAAAGTCAGTACACCCCTAAGTGAAAATGCCCAAATTGGGCCCAATTAGCCATTTTCCCCTCCTCAGTGTCATGTGTGTAGTTACAAGGTCTCAGGTGTGAATGGGGAGCAGGTGTGTTAAATTTGGCGTTATCGCTCTCACTCTATCATACTGGTCACTGGAAGTTCAACATGGCACCTCATAGCAAAGAACTTTATGAGAATCTGAAAAAAAGAATTGTTTCTCTAGATAAAGATGGCCTAGGCTATAAGAAGATTGCCAAGACCCTGAAACTGAGCTGCAGCACGGTGACCAAGACCATACAGCGGTTTAACAGGACAGGTTCCACTCAGGCCTTGCCATGGTCGACCAAAGAAGTTGAGTGCACGTGCTCAGCGTCATATCCAGAGGATGTCTTTGGGAAATAGACGTATGAATGCTGCCAGCATTGCTGCAGAGGTTAAAGGGGTGGGGAGTCAGCCTGTCAGTGCTCAGACCATACGCCGCACACTGCATCAAATGGTCTGCATTGCTGTCATCCCAGAAGGAAGCCTCTTCTAAAGATGATGCACAAGAAAGCCCACAAACAGTTTGCTGAAGACAAGCAGACTAAGGACATGGATTACTGGAACCATGTCCTGTGGTCTGATGAGACCAAGATAAACGTATTTGGTTCAGATGGTGACAAGCGTGTGTGGGGGCAACCAGGTGAGGAGGACAAAGACAAGTGTGTCTTGTCTACAGTCAAGAATGGTGGTGGGAGTGTCATGGTCTGGGGCTACATGAGTGCTGCCGGCACTGGGGAGCTACAGATCATTGAGGGAGCCATAAATTCCAACATGTACTGTGACATACTGAAGCAGAGCATGATCCCCTCCCTTCAGAGACTGGGCCGCAGAGCAGTATTCCAACATGATATCGACTCCAAACACACCTCCAAGACCACCACTGCCTTGCTAAAGAAGCTGAGGGTAAAAGTAATGGACTAGCCAAGCATGTCTCCAGACCTAAACCCTATTGAGCATCTGTGGGACATCATCAAACGGAAGGTGGAGGAGCGCAAGGTCTCTAACACCCACCAGCTCTGTGATGTCATCATGGAGGAGTGGAAGAGGACTCCAGTGACAACCTGTGAAGCTCTGGTGAACTCCATGCCCAAGAGGGTTAAGGCAGTGCTGCAAAATAATGGTGGCCACACAAAATATTGACATTTTGGGCCCAATTTGGACATTTTTTCAGTTAGGGGTGTACTCATTTTTGTTGCCAGCAGTTTAGACATTAATGGCAACAAAAATGTGAGGGGTGTACTCACTTTTGTGAGATACTGTATGTCAGCTGACAATCCCCCCTTCTTTGCATAATGACACAGGGCGGGGTAAACTAGATTCAGTAACAAGAGACACACAGACAACCTTTAGGAAGGGCTGCAGGAGAAATCTCCCCTCCCCTCTAGCAGTTAATCCACATACACATATACATCCCATAATAGGTTGCTCCCGAGGCAGACAGAAACAATAGAACAATGGGATACAGCCCCTTAATAATAAACACATAGCAACCCCCACCCCAAACTATCTAGCAATGGTCTATGAGACACTCCTACAATATTCTAGCAGTCTGAAAGGTGGAATTATTTATCTTCATATATTTCTTGAGGGAAATTGTTCAGAAATATGACTGACCCAAGTGAAAGAGCCCCTTCATTTTTTCAACACAAACCACACATAGAATCCAGGATGACAGGGGTAAAACTAAATGCTGAGTCCGGTGTGGTTGGACATTGAGTCCGGTTGGGACAGACCTGGGTTTCTCAGTCACCCAGTGCCCCTAATAGAAACAGGGTAACTTACACATAGGAGGGGCCGGGGGAGCTAGAAAATGGCTTTCCGGAGCTCTCTAAGGTAAGCTGGGTTCCACAGGCCCCCCGCCTCAAGTGACTCCTGTCACACTACCAATGCCTATATGTACACTTTTCTGCAATCCAACAATATTTATGGGACTTTATGGGTACTACTAGACAGACAGTCAAGTTCTTAAAAATGAATCTTCTTTTTTACTGTTATCAATAACCACTTGCAGACCAGGCTTTTTCTGGCACTTTTTCTTTACAAGTTTAAATTAGTATTTTTTGCTAGAAAATTACTTATAACCCCCAAACATTATATATTTTTTTTTAGTAGACACCCCAGGAAATAAAATTAAGATCGTTGCAATTTTTTAATGTCACACGGTATCTGTGCAGCGTTTTTTTCAAACACAATTTTTTGGGAAAAAATACACTTTAATAAATAAAAGACAAAAAAAAAAAAAAAAAACAATATATACACCAATTTTTTTGTAAAATGTGAAAGATGATGTTACACCGAGTAAATAGATACCAAACATGTCTCGCTTTTAAATTGTGCACCCTCGTGGAATGGTAACAAATTAAGGTACTTGAAAATCTCCATAAGCGATGCTTTAAAAATTTTTTACAGGGTACCTGTTTACAGTTACAGAGGGGGTCTTAGCACTAGATTTATTGCTCTCGCTGTAATGTTCGTGGCGATAGCTCACGTGTGGTGTGAACACCAATTTCATATGTCTGTGCGACCTACGTATGCGTTCACTTCTGCACGTGAGCACGGAGGAATGGGGGTGGTTTCATTTTTTTTTCTCTCATTTATTTTACTTTTTATTTTTACACTGTCCCTTTAACTTTTGACCACTTTTATTCCAATACAAGGGATGTAAACATCCCTTGTAATAGAAATAAGGATGACAGGTCCTCTTTATGGAGAGATCTGGGGTCAAAAAAGACCCCAATTCACTCCATTACTTTTAAAAGCAAAAGATAAAAAAAAATGTAATCTTTTGTTGAAAAAAAATAAAATAAAAATTGTTTACTTCCACCCTAGACCAGAAGTGAGGTCATGACATCGCTCCGGTCCCCCAAGGCCATAGAGGCATTTAAAGACAATTTAGTCTTTTATCGCCTCTGTGACCAGCCGGCCGCACCGCCTACTGCGCCCGAGAAATACCAGCGAGTGTCAGGAGGGGGCATCCTCTCCCTCAGCTTCTGAAAGCGTTCCACCGACTCATGGGATAGCCAGCCACAGGCTGCAAAGAGAAATACTGGGGTTATGGCTGATAGCTTCCATCATAACCCTGGTAAACCACTTGCAAACTGAAACGTATATATAAATATAGCAGTCAGCAAAAACATAAATGCATAAAATATAGAGCGCTCATATTAATCCACTATAATATTTCCACATTTCCTCCATCCACATGCCCCAACATTAAAGATCAAACGATCAAATGTTCTAACCACAAATACACCGTTCCCCAGTAGTGGGGTTACATTGTGTACTCAATGCGTTTCATGTCTGTTAATCACTTTCCCAGGATTTCCTGGAGGACAAAAGTATCTATTGTTTCACATTGTTTAAGGAAATAATTAGTATGAATAAAAACATTCATTCCATCAGTGCATGCAGGGGTCCAGTCCGTACAAATGAGGAGGGAGACCACAAGGGATGACAGAGGTGTTTGCACCATATTGGGGGCTGTTTTACTAATATCTGAAGAAAAAAGGAGTTTGTCATCAGGTTGAATAGATTATAGATTCCAAAACACTGGAGAGTACAGGTGTCATATAGTCAATTTTTATAAAAGGCAAAAAATTACTTCTAGGCATCTTTCTCTGTTCACACGCAAACCACATCCAACATTGTGTCTAAAGGAGAGGGGGGCCTCTGGTCCCAAGCCACCTCCTGCAGGTCCGCAGTTGTGGTATATGGATTCTATGCATCTACTTGGTCAGTATACCCAAAAGCGAGCATCAATGGAGAGGTCCCAACTTGGTGTTCTGTGTGGATATGCTAAACCAGTGGTTGCACAGGAGTCATATACCACATGTGGCTTTTGTCAACCAGTCTTGGATGGGTCAACCTATCTTAGATGTCCACTTATCTTGGGTACATCTTAATTTACATATGACAAAGCTTCACAGTCTGTAAACCTGCATACCTTAAGTGGAATGAAATTATGATTTGCTAGATACCAAATATGATATACAGTATATTTTTCTTAAGAGTGTAATAGGTGTTGTTAGCCTTCTGGACCTTCTAATATGGGTGTGTTCGTTGTCCAAGAGGTATTGTAAGGGAATTCCTGTGAGATCTCTGGTGCGCAGGCATGTGCCTAACATTTTCCATAGAAAGGTGAAAAGGTGAGCAGTAATGCACACAGGAATGTGTATGTGTGCATGAGCACATCCACAGTGCCCGTTTGTGCCAAATGGCCTATTTAAGGATGCCATCAACCACGCTCAAGTGTTGACTGGTATTTAAGCTGTTTCCTGTTTCTTGCTTGCACCCTGTGTATCCTTGCTGCTGACCTGACCTTGGATTGTGCTACTCTTCTGACACCTGTTCCTCACCTTGGCTCTGTTCCTGACTACATCTCTGCTGATGATTCTGTGCCTCACTGCCTGATTGCTGCTGACCTTGGCTACCCTTGTGACTATGGTTCTGTCTCCAATTTGGCTTCACGTTCCTTTTGAGTGTATGCCCTAGCTGTCATCTATACCAGCTTTGCTCATCACAATGTGTTCTTGTCTCAAGGCAGTTAAGAGCTCTGACAAGCCACACACCCAGAACCTGCAGTGTATGTGGAGTGCTTCTTTAAACTCGGCTGGACCACATTGCACAGTTCCTGTTCCTGACCCGATCTACTGCCAAATACATCTGGGCCTGCATCTCCTACTGCAAGTTCTACTATCAACACCCGCCGGCACTCGTGTCGATCTTGTCCTTTGGCACTCTCTGTTCCACCTTCAGTGAGGCCTAAGCTGGAGATACAAGAGAGGCCAACCTCATCAATTCAGTCTCCTATCGGGTACCTGAGAAGTATCCACTTCTACATTGGTGTAATCACTTTTAAAGGTAACTCCATTACCATAAGACTTATGCAATATGAATGAAAGTTAAACTGGAAGTAAACCCTCCTATCATTTTCAGCCAAGGAAGCCACCATCTTGGCATCTGTTTAATCTTTAACTGCCATGATGCTGCACATGTGATCAGTTATCACCCTGGCCATTGGATGATTTGACAGTTTGGTTGAGAGCACAACCAATGTGACAGTTACATTCCCAGCACATGAAATAGTTCAACTTACCATATTGCAGAATGTGCCACCAGATGCAGAGTGTCACTTGCCACTAGATGCGTTTTGTCCCTTGCCACGTCGCCTGTCACCAAAAGCGTTTTGTCCCTTGCCACGTCGCTTTTCACCAGATGCGGATTGTCACTTGCCACGTCGCCTGCCAGTAGATGCGGATTGTCACTTGCCACATCGCCTGCCACCAGATGTGGATTGTCACTTGCCACGTCGCCTGCCTTCAGATGCAGCTTGTCACTTGCCATATCGCCTGCCACCAGACGTGGTTTGTCCCTTGCCATGTTGCCTGCCACCAGATGCGGATTGTCACTTGCCATGTCGCCTGCCTGCAGATGCGGTTTGTCCCTTGCCACGTCGCCTGGCACAACTCTTCAGCATATGCGGATTGTCACTTGCCACGTCGCCTGCCACCAGATGTGGATTGTCACGTCGCCTGCCAACAGATGCAGATTGTTACTTGTCACGTCGTCTGCCACCAGATGCAGCTTGTCACTTGCCACATCGCCTGCCTTCAGATGCAGCTTGTCACTTGCAACGTCGCCTGCCACCAGAGGTGGTTTGTCCCTTGCCACATCACCTGCCACCTGATGCGGATTGTCACTTGCCACGTCGCCTGCCTTCAGGTACAGCTTATCACTTGCCACGTCACCTGCCACCAGATGCGGTTTGTCCCTTGCCACGTCACCTGCCACCAGATGCGGTTTGTCCCTTGCCACGTTGGCTGCCATCAGATGCGGTTTGTCCCTTGCCACCAGATGCGGTTTGTCACTTGCAACGTCGCCTGCCACCAGATGCAGCTTGTCATTTGCCACTTCGCCTGCCACCTGATGTGGTTTGCCACCTGATGTGGTTTGCCACCTGCCACCACATAAAGATTGCCACTGCAGTGGTGGCAGCACAGGCGTGCACATTAGTTCAGAGGCAGCCCTGGAGTAGTGGGTAGTGAGGGAGAACAGCGGTGATGGGGGGCTGGCGGTGAGAGATGATCTCATCTCCCTGCACCCCCGCCTCACCTCCAGCAGTATAGCGGTGTTCCGCCTCGCTGTGTGCACAGAAGAGCAGTGATGCAGGCGGAGGGTGAGAGATGATGTAATCTCTCTGCTCGCTCCACCGCCGCACGTCAGACAGCGCAGCCTTCTCGGCCCGGCTGCAAACAGGCCACGGCCCGGAGGTTGGAGACCCCTGCTTTAAACTATACTCCAGATCATTTACAACTTGACCATTTATGACAAATCCTCGTCAGAAGTCCTTCAAGGACCCTGGGGTTAGTTAAAGAGGAAGTAATCCAAAACGATTTGACCATTTCAAAAAACAGTGACATTGCCTGCACATGTCGGGAATGTAATTGTCACATTGTTTGTGCTCTCAACCAAACTGTCAAACCATCCAATGGTTGGTGCCATAACTGATCACATGTGCAGTATCATGGCAGTTGAAGATTAAACAGAGGCCAAGATGGCAGCTTCCTTGGCTGAAAACAATAGGAGGGATTACTTTCACTTTTAGGTTTATGACCCTTCTGAGTTCTATCCTACTTGTCTGCTTTTCCTATGGAAAACACAATTTAAAGTGGAGTTCCACCCACTTTTACAACTCTTCAGCATCCCTCACTAAACTGTGCACTGTAAAAAAATTGGATATTTTTTTAAATTTTTTTTCTTATCACCTACTGTTTATCTGCTGTATTTATTTTTCACTTCCTCCTCCCTGGCCGCGGCCCATCGCATCATTTCCTGTTTGCAATGCCTTCTGGGAAGAGGCGGCAACTTCCTCTGAAACTGCCATTGCTATGGAAACCTGACCTGAAAGCTGTTACACTACTTGTGCTGCACTGAGCATGTGCGAGATCTGCAAGGATGAGATCCAGGAAGAAATACAGTCTGGCTTCAGATGCCCACACTTAAGATGGCCACGGCCTGCTGTAAGTTTATAAAATAACAAACTACTGCTATAAACTAAGAAAACAGACCTTAGTTTACAGACTAACTTTACTAGAATACATTAAGCTTGTGTATTATAGGGGTATTTTTATTTAAAAAGTATAATTTCGTCTGGAACACCACTTTAAGATCAAATTCTATGCTTTACTTATTAATAAGTAGAAACGGTAGGCCCTGGAGCCACTAACAACCCTCCTCCGTTACACACGCAGGGTGGGCAGTAAATCCCAGTGCCAATAGGATTGTGGAACCCGAGTGCAGTGTTTACTGCAGGGCGCGCTCTGAGGAGTCGGGGCAAAAAACCGCCATGGTGATTACGGACGGTAAGCCGTTACCTTATGGGACCTATAAAGAGCTTCCAGGGAAAATAAACAAAAAAGGTCACCCCCTATCATGTGTTAGACAGTCTGCTGGAGCTGGCACGCGGTAACGTAAATATAGGACGAGCGGCAGCGTCTTGGCTGCGGTCATATAGGAAATCTGCTCTGTGTCTCTCTGTATGAAGCCGGAATCAGCGAGGTTCTATATTAAAATGTCTTCAGCAGGCCTACACCAGGGTAGGTTCAGGAAAACTGTAAACTATGCAGTAAATACTACTTTGTTTTATCTGCCAAAAAAAATCTGTAAAATAATTTCCATTCTCCATGATCTCTCTCACCTCTACTGTGTTTTATGGCTGCACACCATCAGGATGGCGACAACACCTCTCAGAACCGGCGTTATTCCATACTGGGCCACTGCCCTACCCCCTGCCTGGAATACTAATGGTCATCAGGACACTGGTGACCCCCATGGAAGGGTTGTTTTGAATTTTCCCCAGAATTCATTGCAGTACCGTGCAGGATAAACATCTAATAAAACTACAGTGCCTTGAAAAAGTATTCATACCCCTAAAACGTAAATGTATTTTATTGGGATTTTATGTGATAGACCAACACAAAGTGGCCCATAATTGTGAAGTGGAAGGAAAATGATAAATATTTTTCAATTTTTTTTTTTACAAATAATTATGTTAAAAAAAAAGTGTGGGGAGGGCATTTGTATTCAGCCCCCTTTACTCTGATACCCCTAACTAAAATCTAGTGGAACCAATTGCCTTCAGAAGTCACCTAATTAGTACATGGAATCCCCCTGTGTGTCATTTAGTCTCAGTAAAAATACAGCTGTGAAGCCCTCAGAGGTTTGTTAGAGAACCTTAGTAAACAAACAGCATCATGAAGGCCAAGAAACACACCAGACAGGTCAGGGATAAAGTTGTGGAGAAGTGTAAAGCAGGGTTAGGCTATAAAAAAATCTCCCAAGCTTTGAACATCTCACAGAGCTCTGTTCAATCCATCATCCAAAAGTATGGCACAACTACAAACCTACCAAGACATGGCCGTCCACCTAAACTGACCGGCCGGGCAAGGAGAGCATTCATCAGAGAAGAGCCAAGAGGTCCATGGTAACTCTGGAGGAGCTGCAGAGATCCACAGCTCAGGTGGGAGAATCTGTCCACAGGACAACTATTAGTCGTGTTCTCCACAAATCTGTCCTTTATGGAAGAGTGACAAGAAGAAAGACATTGGTGAAAGAAAGTCATAAGAAGTCCTGTTTGCAGTTTGTGAGAAGCCATGTGGAGGACACAGCAAACATGTGGAAGAAGGTGATCTGGTCACATGAGACCAAAATTCAACTTTTTGGCCTAAAAGCAAAACGCTATGTGTGGAGGAAAACTAACACTGCACATCACCCTGAACACACCATTCCCACTGTGAAACATGGTGGTGGCAGCATCATGTGGTGGGGATGCTTTTCTGCAGCAGGGACAGGGAAGCTGGTCAGAGTTGATGGGAAGATGGATGGAGACAAATACAGGACAATCTTAGAAGAAAACCTGTTAGAGTCTACAAAAGACTTGAGACCGGGGCGGAGGTTCACCTTCCAGCAGGACAACGACCCGAAACATCCAGCCAGAGCTACAATGGAATGGTTTAGATCAAATTCATGTGTTACAATGGCCCGGTCACAGTCCAGACCTAAATCACATTGAAAATTGCTGTTCACAGACGCTCTCCATCCAATCTGACAGAACTTGAGATATTTTGCAAAGAAGAAGAATGGGCAAAAATGTCCCTCTATAGATGTGCAAAGCTGGTAGAGACATCCCCAAAAAGACTTGCAGCTGTAATTGCAGAGAGAAGGGGTTCTACAAAATATTGACTCCGGGGGGCGCCATACAAATGCCCCCCCCCCCACACTTTTCACACATTTATTTGTATCATTTATCATTTTCCTTCCACTTCACAATTATGTGCCACTTTGTGTTGGTCTATTACATAAAATCCCAATAAAATACATTTATGTTTTTGTTTGTAATATGACAAAATGTGGAAAATGTCAAGGGGTATGAATACTTTTTCAAGGCACTGTATGTTACGGGGGGGTCACTGTGATAAAGCTGCTGTCTGACTGTATTGTCTCATATTTGTCATCTCTGATTCTGCAGACGGCTCTATTTTAGGGAGCAGAGATCTGTACGTGATGCGCTCCATCCATCTGCGGGATTCATTCCCAGCATTTGTACAGCGGAGTGGAGAAAGTGAATGTATCTGTAATGACTGGTTAGATGGAGACACGCAGAGCCTGGCTGCAGCATGGCAGGACTGGCAGAGCTCGTCAGGAATGGATACAAGTCAAACCCACAAAAGCGTTTAGCAGACGCGCCCAGCCCAGTCACCACACCTATGTAAATAGAGAGGGAGAAGCGCCTTGCGGTGCCAGAGATCACACATAGTGTATGCTGCATCTCCACACAAACAGGATGTGCGTCACAGACCGCATGGCCTGGTCTGCTCTCCGGAGGGCGCTGGCGCGGTCACGTGGCTCTCTGAGGATGCTTAAAGGCGCACGCAGGAGACGTCTTATGCCAAACGCAGATCAATGCAACGTACAGAAACCACGCTGGCACTGGACAGAAAACCAGAGAGTTGTGTGCCTGGCTGTGTGACAACGCTATCTCTACATCCGCGGATCATTCATAGGGATTTATGGTAGGAAAAAGGTACAATATCACTCCAATATAAAGGGCTTCAGTGTTTATTAAAAATAAATAAATAAAGCTCTGCTCCAGAAAATTTTTTAGCTGGAAAAAAAAAACTTTTGCTGCAATACTCACCTTCAATCATGAGCTGTCCTCTGCAGTAGTTTATCTTTGCCAGCAGATGTCCTCAGGCTCTGGACATACCCTGTTTCCCCGAAAATAAGACCTAGCGTGATTGTCGGTGATGGCTGCAATATAAGCCCTACCCCCCAAATAAGCCCTAGTTAAAGTCCTTATAGGTCTTATTTTCAGGGTAGGGCTTATTTTCGGGGAAACAGGGTAGGGCTTATTGGGGGTGGGGGGGGGGTAGGGCTTATATTGCAGCCACCACCGACAATCACGCTAGGTCTTATTTTCGGGGAAACAGGGTACAATGAGCGCTGGCCATCATGAATCCACCCCCTAATGGGGTATTTTGCACACAATGGGGGTTGATTTATATTGTCAAGTGCTGTGTAAACTGTTGGCGCTATATAAATCCTGAATAATAATAATAATTTACTAAAACTGGAGAGTGCAAAATCTGGTGCAGCTCTACATAGAAACCAATCAGCTTCCAGGTTTTTTTTTTGGTCAAAGCTTAAAGTGTATGTAAATCCTCACTGTGTAAAAACAACCCATTCGGTTTATAATGGAAATGGAAGGGAAAACATTTTTGTATAGATTAAAAAAAAAAGAAAACATTGTAAATAATTGTTTTCCCTTTTTTTTATAAGTGATCACATTCCCTCTGTACCCAGCAGCATAAGAGCTGGGGGGAGGAGAAGCAAAACACTGACCTTACCAGTGAATGGCTGTGCAACGGAGAACGGGGGTGGGGGGGGGGGGGTGGCAGGACAAGTCTGATCACTTAAGGACAGTGGGCTGAGTTCCCAGCATAGGTAGAGAACTGACCACGCTGTGCTCTCCTGCTTAGTGTGGTCAGTTTTTAATAGGAAAGCAGAGGGACTGGCAGGGTCACCGGGGATTTCACACACAGGAAGCAATATAAAGAACAGGAGACTTTCTCATACAAGTAGATGGTACGGCAGACACATATCAGGAATATGAAATGTTGGGGTAACAAACGCTGTAACTGAACGAGCTGAAGCTGGAAGTGGATTGGCTGATATGCGCGGCGTTACCAGACTTTGCACTTTCCTGTTTAAGTAAATCAATGCCAATGAGTGAAGGGCATCGTGCACCCGCCTCCCTAAGGGGGGGCTCTGCACACAATGTAATGACGCAGAGAGTGGTGCGGATGTCTTGTTAGCGCCACTCTCTCTTCCTTGTGTTACATCAGCGCAGGTCTCTGTAGCATTATAATTTGAAAAGTAATGATGTGCCCCCAGGGGGCGTGTCCATGACATCCTTGGGTTACAAGAAGTAGGTTGGACGGCCGGTCATCATACAATCTGGAGGATCGCCAGTCGTCAGCAGCAAAGCCGCATTTCTGAGGAGGATCACACCGGAGACAAGGGGAGCATCGCCAGATGGATTTCATCATTTGGTAAAATAGCTAGTAAATTTAATTAAAAATAAATAAAAATGGAGTTGTGTTTGAAATTTAGTTATTTCAGTTCTGGCAATAATGAAAAAAGATAACAAAAACATCCAGAGCGCATGTCAAACACAAGGCCAGCAGGCCAAATCCAGCCTGCCAGGACATTTCAATTGGCCCTCACACCTCTCCGGAAGCTGTGGAACCCCCCCTCATCTCCGCCCCCACCTTGCCTCAGTAGACAGCAGCAGAGAGGAGGACAGAACTCCTCCTAGAGATCCTGCGCTTTTCCGTGCTGCTTATCTCTGCCACCGCCCCCTCCCCCATTTCATTTAGTAGCAGAGAGGAGGATATAACTCCTTCTACAGATCCTGCGCTTCTCTGTGCAGCCAAAGAGAGGCTCATCAATGCCCCCCCATTTTAGCAGTCAGCAGCTCATCTCTGCCGTCCAACCCCCCCCCCCCCCCCCGCAGCAGAGAGGAGGATATAACTCCTCCTACAGATCCTGTGCTTCTCTGTGCAGCTGCAGCACCCCGTCATCTCCACCTCCCCTCGTCTTGGTATTCAGCAGACTACAGGAGCGGACTCCAACCCTCCTCAGGTCCTCTCCCAGACCCTGCACTTTCTGCTTCCCAGCTCCGCCCCCCAGCTTGTTTCCGGCAGCAGTACAAGGTAAGGGGGGTGCGTTGTGATGTAAAGGAGGGTGGGGGAACTCTTAACTTCTGATAGTGGGGGGGGGGGCTCTTGACATCTGATGTAAGGGGGGGGGGCTTTTGACATCTGATGTAAGGGGGGGGGCACTCTGGACATCTAGTCTTTTACATACAACCGGCCCTTTGAGGGCATCCATAATGCTGATGCGGCCCGCAATGAAATGGGGTCTGACACCCCTGATCTAGAGGTTCTCTGGTACCTGGCTATCAAAAATGAAGCTGGCTTACTTCTAGCACTGAACACACATATAAAAAAGTAAAAGAGACGCAAGTCCCAGGCAACCGTCTAGACCAGTGATGGCGAACCTTGGCACCCCCAGATGTTTTGGAACTACATTTCCCATGATGCTCAACTACACTGCAGAGTTCATGAGCATCATGGGAAATGTAGTTTCTAAACATCTGGGGTGCTGAGGTTCCCCATCACTGGTCTAGGAGAAGGCCACTGTGGTGGGCAATGATGGTTGAGCTGGAAAGTTCTGGCAGATAACCCAACACTCCCACCATTGATGAAGTCAGCAGTGCAGGTCTCTGAATGTTACATAAACTCGTATAGTTGAAGGATATCGGCCTCCATGTGTGAGTATGAGGGGGGGGGGGGGGTGAAGTCACATATCCTTCAACATTACACGTGGGGGAGACTTCACTCCCTGGGATCGCCCCGTTCCACATGTCAGACGAGATTCCCAGCCAGGAAAACCTCAGCAATGAGGACCAGCACATGGCAGTGCCCGACTTCTGGAGAGGTGCCGCTCTCCGCCCTCACACTGTGGCAGTGCCCGACTTCTGGAGAGGTGCCGCTCTCCGCCCTCACACTGTGGCAGTGCCCGACTTCTGGAGAGGTGCCGCTCTCCGCCCTCACACTGTGGCAGTGCCCGACTTCTGGAGAGGTGCCGCTCTCCGCCCTCACACTGTGGCAGTGCCCGACGTCTGGAGAGGTGCCGCTCTCCGCCCTCACACTGTGGCAGTGCCCGACTTCTGGAGAGGTGCCGCTCTCCGCCCTCACACTGTGGCAGTGCCCGACTTCTGGAGAGGTGCCGCTCTCCGCCCTCACACTGTGGCAGTGCCCGACTTCTGGAGAGGTGCCGCTCTCCGCCCTCACACTGTGGCAGTGCCCGACTTCTGGAGAGGTGCCGCTCTCCGCCCTCACACTGTGGCAGTGCCCGACTTCTGGAGAGGTGCCGCTCTCCGCCCTCACACTGTGGCAGTGCCCAACTTCTGGAGAGGTGCCGCTTTCCGCCCTCACACTGTGGCAGTGCCCGACTTCTGGAGAGGTGCCGCTCTCCGCCCTCACACTGTGGCAGTGCCCGACGTCTGGAGAGGTGCCGCTCTCCGCCCTCACACTGTGGCTTTGCTGCTGGGCTCCTGGCACAGATGGCAGCCCCAATGGTCAAACCATAACCCACAATAAGGCGTGGGCTCAGCGAGAGAAAGGCTCCGGCCAGGAAAAGGATTACGTTAAATATCAATTGCTTCACTCCAAATCCTAAATCATTTTCTCTCTTCATTTTAACCTACTTGTGTTATAAAAATACAAGTTCCACATATATATATATATATATATAGTGCAGCACTACAAATTATTACAGAACATTCCAACTACAACACATTTGGGATTTTTATGGTGCTACAACAACAAAGTTTCTTTAAAAGGCGCTATTTTATTTCATACACACTATATTACCAAAAGTATTGGGACGCCTGCCTTTACACGCACATGAACT
Source organism: Lithobates septentrionalis (assembly GCA_037952835.1). Lineage (NCBI taxonomy): Eukaryota > Metazoa > Chordata > Amphibia > Anura > Ranidae > Lithobates > Lithobates septentrionalis. Next base: position 312,112 of record JBBDGP010001717.1, on the reverse strand, counting down.
TTAATGGCATCCCAGTCTTAGTCCGGAGGGTTCAATATTGAGTTGGCTCCGCCCTTTGCAGCTATAACAGCTTCACCTCTTCTGGGAAGGCCGTCCACAAGGTTTAGGAGTGTGTCTATGGGGATGTTTGACCATTCCTCCAGAAGTGCATTTGTGAGGTCAGGCTCTGATGTTGGATGAGAAGGCCTGGCTCGCAGTCTCCTCGTGTTCTATCGGGTTGAGGTCAGGACACAAAGCAAGGTCTATAAAGACATAGATGAACAAGTTTGGGGTGGAGGAACTTGATTGGCCTGCACAGAGTCCTGACCTCAACCCGATAGAACACCTTTGGGATGAATTAGAGCGGAGACTGCGAGACAGGCCTTCTCGTCCAAAACATTCCCATAGCCACACTCCTAAACCTTGTGGACAGCCTTCCCAGAAGAGTTGAAGCTGCAAAGGGTGGGTCAACCTAACGGACTAATGCTGGGATGCCATTAAAATTCATGTGCGTGTAAAGTCAGGTGTCCCAATACTTTTGAAAATATAGTGTATTTCAAATGGAAGCTTTTGCTTAGTGTGAATGGAAATCCTTGGGGGGAAGAAGTGAATAATGTGAGGAACAGAATCAGTCAGTACCTGTCTTAGTAGGGGACAATAGTGTAGGGATGGGGCGCTTTTCTTCTGTTAAAAGGCTGACAGGAGTAGTGACAACGGCATCACTACTCCTGTCAGCCCTGCGCTGAGAGCAGCAAGGAGAGGTGGAGAGAGCCGGAACGTGGTGCGGGCTGTGTTCTCACTCCCCCTCCTCTTTCCTGACAGTGCAGCACTCCTGTAATAACAAGCAGGTGTCGGTGTTTGCAGACACACAGGAGCTGCACTAGCAGGAAGAAGGAGGGCAAGAGAGAGCACAGCCCTCATCACTGAGTGGAGAAGTGTCCAGGAGAGACCCGGAAGTGGAGGAGAGAGCCAGGAGTGGAGGAGAGAGCCAGGAGTGGAGGAGAGAGCCATGAACACAAACATGTGCCCAGTGTTAAGACTGAGCTGCACAGTGATTTTGACAAGTGAGAGACTACTGAGCGTAGGATCCCCCAAGCTTGCAAATCATGAATGGGGGGGGGGGTGCAGTTTGGAATTTTTGCCCTGGGCGTTGGATGACCTTGTCCCGGCACTGCATACAACAGGGTTCAGAAGTGGAAACAAGAAAAATCAGATGCCGCACTTCCGAACAAGCATGCCCAGTTTTAGAAGGTGAAAGCAGCTTCAGCCTGGCTCCTTCCAGGGCATGCCCCCCCGATGCGTTTCGCCCTGCCCCATAGCGTTACCTCTATGGCTAAGCCCTGTGGACAGGGCAAAATGTGTCAGCGGGTCGTGTCCTGGGAGGAGCCAGGCTGAAGCCGCTTTCACTTTCTGCACTTCGGCTGCTTGCTCTGAAGTGCAGTGTCTTATCTTTCTTTTTTCCATGTGTGTGCAATGAGCTGGAATGGGCCCTCTTGACACCGGCATCTAAGACTAGTGAGAAGCAATGGAGTGTCACAGGATAAGTGCTTGGAGCGGCGCACAAAGTTTTTTCCGTTTCGGTTTCAGAAGTGATCTATGGGTAACATAAGGTTTTGGAGTGTGATACAGGTTTACAAAAGAAGACCCAAACAGGGTCTTCTTCTGTAGACCCAAACAGGGTCTTCCTCTGAAAACCCAAATGGGGTCTTCTTCTGTAGACCCAAACGGGGTCTTCTTCTGTAGACCCAAACAGGGTCTTCCTCTGTAGACCCAAACAGGGTCTTCCTCTGTAGACCCAAACAGGGTCTTCCTCTGTAGACCCAAACAGGGTCTTCCTCTGTAGACCCAAACAGGGTCTTCCTCTGTAGACCCAAACAGGGTCTTCCTCTGAAAACCAAAACAGGGTCTTCTTCTGTAGACCCAAACAGGGTCTTCTTCTGTAGACCCAAACGGGGTCTTCTTCTGTAGACTCAAACAGGGTTTTCCTCTGAAAACCCAAACAGGGTCTTCTTCTGTAGACCCAAACAGGATCTTCTTCTGTAGACCCAAATAGGGTCTTCTTCTGTAGACCCAAACGGGGTCTTCTTCTGTAGACCCAAACGGGGTCTTCTTCTGTAGACCCAAACGGGGTCTTCTTCTGTAGACCCAAACGGGGTCTTCTTCTGTAGACCCAAACGGGGTCTTCTTCTGTAGACCCAAACGGGGTCTTCTTCTGTAGACCCAAACGGGGTCTTCCTCTGTAGACCCAAACAGGGTCTTCCTCTGTAGACCCAAACAGGGTCTTCTTCTGTAGACCCAAACGGGGTCTTCTTCTGTAGACCCAAACGGGGTCTTCTTCTGTACACCCAAACGGGGTCTTCTTCTGTAGACCCAAACGGGGTCTTCTTCTGTAGACCCAAACGGGGTCTTCTTCTGTAGACCCAAACAGGGTCTTCCTCTGTAGACCCAAACAGGGTCTTCTTCTGTAAACCCAAACAGGGTCTTCTTCTGTAGACCCAAACAGGGTCTTCTTCTGTAAACCCAAACAGGGTCTTCTTCTGTAGACCCAAACAGGGTCTTCTTCTGTAAACCCAAACAGGGTCTTCCTCTGTAGACCCAAACAGGGTCTTCTGCACCCCAACACTCTGGTGCAAACAGGTATACAAAAGTACGCAGCCTGCCAGATAAGCACAAGTTCCAGGCTTGTACTTGTTTCAGCCCCTCTTTGAAAATGCACCACAGTTATAAAAGTTCTATTATTGGACCTGATGAATGGAAAGGAAAAACTGAAGAGTCACGACAAGGGGGATCTGGAGACGAGAGCTTGGCGTCCTTACCAAATAAATATTCAACATTTCTGCTCAATTAATTAGGCGATTGGAAGGGAGAGACAACAAATGATTGCAGCTGCATGCTTGGCTTCGCCTCATTTTATTTTCAGTTTGGAAAGCCGGGAAAAGAACCCCTAAAACTACATTTAGAGTCCAATTATAGATTTAATGCTGTATTTTTAGCGTGCGGAGCAGGCTGCGCTGGAATGTTGAGCTGTATAATTTGTGTGTTTACTAGTCGAAGAATTTATAGATGTGCAGCCAATCGGAGAGCATGGCTGGAACACAGAACCGCTCAGTGAATATCCGGAGTGTGATATAATTACTCGGGGAAGTGTATGAATCAGACAGGCAAGATCTGAGAACACTAACCTCTCACATCGCCGGGTCTCCAGGGCCAAATTACCCCGCTGAGCTCACCTATTCATTAACCAATACACCATGGAAGGATAGCGTAGTGCCTGCTAAAGGATGTGATAAATCAAATGGTTCCATTTAAGTTCTTTTTTATATTTCCTGGACAAACTACTAACTCAATAGTGTGCAAAAAAAAAACAAAAATTGTACAAGTCTGCATGACCGCGTCACAGTCCCTCTTCCTCTCTCCCCTTTTTCTCTGTTTTTATTGTTCACTCACCGGACACTTTATTAGGTCCCCCTTGCTAGTAGCGGGTTGGACCCCCTTTGGCCTTCATTCTTGGTGGCATAGATACAACAAGGTGTTGGAAACGTTCCTCAGAGATTTTGCTCCATAGTGACCTGATAGCATCACGCAGTTGCTGCAGATTTGTCGGCTGCACATCCATGGTGCCAATCTCCCTTTCCACCACATCCCAAAGGTGCTCTATTGGATGAGATGTGGTGAGTGTGGAGGCCATTGGAGGACAGGGACCTCATTGTCCAGTGGTGAGATGATTGGAGCTTTGTGACATGGTGCATTATCCTGCTGGAAGGAGCCATCAGAAGATGGGGACACTGTAGTCATAAAGGGGTGGACATGGTCAGCAACAATACTCAGGTAGGTCGTGGTGCTTAAACCATGCTCAATTGGTACTAAGGGGCCCAAAGTGTGCCAAGAAAATATCCCCCCCACACCATTACACCCCCACCACCAGCCTGAACCGGTGATACCCCATCCCCCACACCATTACACCCCCACCACCAACCTGAACCAGTGATACCCCATCCCCCACACCATTATACCCCCACCACCAGCCTGAACCGGTGATACCCCATCCCCCACACCATTACACCCCCACCACCAGCCTGAACCGGTGATACCCCATCCCCCACACCATTACACCCCCATCACCAGTCTGAACCGGTGATACCCCATCCCCCACACCATTACACCCCCACCACCAGCCTGAACCGGTGATACCCCATCCCCCACACCATTACACCCCCACCACCAGCCTGAACCGGTGATACCCCATCCCCCCCACCATTACACCCCCACCACCAGCCTGAACCAGTGATACCTCATCCCCCACACCATTACACCCCCACCACCAGCCTGAACCAGTGATACCCCATCCCCCACACCATTACACCCCCACCACCAGCCTGAACCGGTGATACCCCATCCCCCACACCATTACACCCCCACCACCAGCCTGAACCGGTGATACCCCATCCCCCACACCATTACACCCCCACCACCAGCCTGAACCGGTGATACCCCATCCCCCACACCATTACACCCCCACCACCAGCCTGAACCGGTGATATCCCATCCCCCACACCATTACACCCCCACCACCAGCCTGAACCGGTATTACCCCATCCCCCACACCATTACACCCCCACCACCAGCCTGAACCGGTGATATCCCATCCCCCACACCATTACACCCCCACCACCAGCCTGAACCGGTGATACCCCATCCCTCACACCATTACACCCCCACCACCAGCCTGAACAAGTGATATCCCATCCCCCACACCATTACACCCCCCTCCACCAGCCTGAACCAGTGATACCCCATCCCCCCACACCATTACACCCCCACCACCAGCCTGAACCGGTGATACCCCATCCCCCACACCATTACACCACCACCACCTGCCTGAACCGGTGATACCCCATCCCCCACACCATTACACCACCACCACCTGCCTGAACCGGTGATACCCCATCCCCCACACCATTACACCCCCACCACCAGCCTGAACCGGTGATATCCCATCCCCCACACCATTACACCCCCACCACCAGCCTAAACCGGTGATATCCCACTCCCCACACCATTACACCTCCACCACCAGCCTGAACCGGTGATATAAGGCAGGATGGATCCATACAACAAATTCTGACCCCACCATCTGAATGTCGCAGTTGAAATCCAGACTCATCAGACCAGGCAACGTTTTTCCAAACTTCTATTGTCCAATTTGGGTGATCCTGTGCCAATTGTAGCCTCAGTTTCCTGTTCTTAGCTGACAGGATTGGCACCCAGTGTGGTCTTCTGCTGCTGTAGCCCATCTGCTTCAAGGTTTGATGTGTTGTGCGTTCAGAGATGGTATTCTGCATTCCTTGGGTGTAACGAGGGGTTATTTGAGTTACTGTTGTCTTTCTATCATCTGGAACCAGTCTGCCCCATTCTCCTCTGACATCAACAAGGCATTTTCTCCACACAACTGCCGCTCACTGGATATTTTCGCTTTTCCCACCATTCTCTCTAAACCTTCTCTCTACACTGGCCAGTCAAAGAGTGAAAGCACAAGGCTCACTCAAGCTGTGTTTAAAACAAAGGGTACATATCCTTTTTTGCTACTTTCCCCTGATCGAATCTAGCCCACCTAGATTTGATAAGGGGAAAGTAGCAAAAAGGATAAGCGCTCACCCTCCTCCTCCTGATGCATATTTACCCAGATCCAATGGTTACAGTTCTGCTGCTTGTTTATATCCAGCACTGCAAGTCTTTGCTATAGATAGGAAATATTTCTGGACAGCCGCACTCTGAAAAAATTGCCTTTTATTCAAAAAACAAAATCAAAAGCACATGCCACAGCAGAACAGAAGAGCTGACGCGTTTCACACTACAGTGCTTAATCATAGCTATGATTAAGCACTGTTTGTAGTGTGAAACGCGTCAGCTCTTCTGTTCTGCTGTGGCATGTACTTTTGATTTTGTTTTTTGAATAAAAGGCAATTTTTTCAGAGTGCAGCTGTCCAGAACTACTTCCTGTCTATTGCTATATGCATTGCCAGCACCTGTGGCTTCTAAACTGGTGAAGAGGTTTATTATCATTTGACCTTCCTGGAGCGGTGATATCTCCCCTCCCCTGCAAGCCTTTGCTGTTCTGACTGCACCTGCACATTGCAGTCCCACAGACTTCTACAGGACCGTGTCAGATCATCTTTGGCTTTGACACAGCGCCATGGAAGTATATGGGGCATTAATGCCCAAGTGCATACAGGACAGTGAAGACTTTAGCACTGGATATAAAGACTGTCAGATAGAGGTAGTTAAGTATCTGTGAAGGGGAAGTGTGGGTTAGGTTAGGTCAGGTGAAAGAGACAAATATGATATGTTAACATGTTAAACCCCTACATCCCACCCCCCCCCCCAAGCCCCCGTTGTGACAGCGGGCCTGGGATCTTCTCCCCACACCAGCTGTCACAACTTTAAAAAACCATGACCACGCCGGGCTCCGGCCCCCCGATTGTGTCATTCATTCACAGAATTCTGTGAATGGGAGAACTACATGTACCATCAGCCATTGCAGCTGACGGCTTGTAGTTCTCAACTACCAGGGAGCTTACGAGGGCTCTTGGTAGTTCATTGATTCTTCCTGTTATTCAGTAACAGCCTGCCCATATATACCAGACACTCCCAGAATATACACATATGAACTGGAAGTGACTGCTGGTGACGTCTTTCTTGGTTTCCCAGTGCATCCTGGGATATCTCATACCTGCAATACCTCCAAAACAAAGCAAAGCCAACGCTGAATAAAAGCCCCTCAAAGGCTTCAGGTGCTGTTAGCGAGCATTTTCATAGACTTCTATGGAGGCTTTGGAGATGGTTTGAAGCACCAAGAAAGTGACATGGGGGATCATTTTTGAAGCGTGTGACCAGGACTGTAAGAAACCATTTTATTTAGTGACAGGAGCTTTGATTGGCATTCAGAGCACTTTGAAAAAGGTTGTCCAATGCTATTTTTACGCGAGTGTATACAAGCCCTAACACATTTGTATCTGATGTTAAGTCTACTTTAAGTACAATGCTTATTTAATTGATGTTGAACTTCTTCTAGATGTACAGTGCCTTGCAAAAGTATTCACCCCCTTTGGCATTTTTCGTGTTTTGTTGCCTCACAACCTGGAATTAACATGGATTGTTTGAGGATTTGCATCATTTAATTTACAGAACACGCCCACAACTTTGAAGATGTTTTTTTTTTTTTTTTTATTGTGAAGCAAACCACAAATAGAACAAAATAACAGAAAAAGTCAATTTGCATAACTATTCACCCCCCTAAAGTCAATACTTTGTAGAGCCACCTTTTGCGGCTATCACAGCTCCAAGTCTCTTTGGATAAGTCTCTATGAGCTTGCCACATCTTACCACTCAGACTTTTGCCCATTCCTCCTTGCAAAACTTCTCCAGCTCCTTCAAGTTGGATGGTTTGCGCTTGTGAACAGCAATCTTTAAGTCTGACCACAGATTTTCTATTGGATTGAGGTCTGGGCTTTGACTAGGCCATTCCAACACATTTACATGTTTCTCCTTAAACCGCTTAAGTGTTGCTTTAGCAGTGTGTTTGGGGTCATTGTCCTGCTGGAAGGTGAACCTCCGTCCTAGCCTCAAATCACACACAGAGTGCTACAGGTTTTGCTCAAGAATATCCCTGTATTTAGCACCATCCATCTTTCCCTCAAGTCTGACCAGTTTCCCAGTCCCGACTGCTGAAAAACATCCCCACAGCATGATGCTGCCACCACCATGTTTCACAGTGGGGATGGTGTTCTTTGGGTGATGTGTTGGGTTTGCGCCAGACAGCCAGTCTCATCAGACCAGAGCACCTTCCTCCATACATTTTGGGAGTCTCCCACATGCCTTTTCGTAAACTCAAAAGGTGCCATTTTGTTTTTTGCTGAAAGTAATGTCTTTCTTCTGGCCACTCTGCCATAAAACTCAACTCTATGGAGCGTACGTCTTATTGTGGTCCTATGTACAGATACTCCAGTCTCTGCTGTGGAACTCTGCAGCTCCTCCAGGGTTACCTTAGGTCTCTGTGCTCCTCTCTGATTAATGCCCTCCTTGCCCGGTCCGTGAGTTTTGGTGTGCGGCCGTCTCTTGGCAGGTTTGTGTTGTGCCATGTTCTTTCCATTTGGTTATGATAGATTTGATGGTTCTCCTAGGGATCATCAAAGATTTGGATTTTTTTTCTATAACCTAACCCTGACTTGTACTTCTCAACAACATTGTCCCTTACTTGTTTGGAGAGTTCCTTGGTCTTCATGGCAGTGTTTGGTTAGTGGTGCCTCTTGCTTTGGTGTTGCAGCCTCTGGGGCCTTTCAAAAAGGTGTGTCTATGTAATGACAGGTCATGTGACACTTAGATTGCACACAGGTGGACATCATTTCACTAATTATGTGACTTCTGAAGGTATTTGGTTGCACCAGAGCTTTTTATGGGCTTCATAACAAAGGGGGGGGTGAATCCATACGCACATGCCAATTATCAGTTTTTTTATTTCTGAAAAATAGTTTTATGTATATATTTTTCTAATTTTACTTCACCAACTTAGACTATTGTGTTCTGATCCATCACATATAATTCAGGTTAAATAAACATTGAACTAAAGGCTGTAATGTAACAAAATCGGTAAAAAGCCAAAGGGGGTGAATACTTTAAGGCACTGTAACTCAAATCTCTTCAATATACCTTCACTATTATAACCAACACAAGAGCAAACCCTTCATCCTGAACGCTCCTCCATTGTTAGAACTGAATCTTTAATAAGTTCCAGCCTGTACAGTGCATCTGCGATCCCAGCAGAACCCGTATTGCACTTTCTTCTCCCATGTCCACCAAGAACTTGTTTCACTTGGATGACAAAACCCATTACAGCAGTGTTCGGCCATCCAGAGCATCTGCTTTGTGAATGAAATAAACAGTGGTTGCCATAGAGGTGTCTTATGGGACACCGCCACAAAGCCGTAGCTGTTCTTGGGGAAGAGACAGGCGTTTTTTTTTTCTTTTTGTGAATTTGGATGCTGGTGTTGTGAATCACCCTTGACTTAGAAAGCAGCTTACTGTGATTTAAAAACATCAATGGGATCGAGATTCGAAGAGAATCGAGCGGTGAGGTAATGGTGTGCGCTTGTCCAAGACAGCCCTCTGCACCTGTTTATTTTGGAAGCGGAGAGTAAAGTGAGCAGGAAAATGGAGCCAGCCATAATCAGTGTAGGCCTGCCAAGGATCCAAGAGAGCCCTGAAAGGGGAGGCGGCAGTCAGAGGACCTTTGGAACTACCACATTTTCTATGGAGGATATTGGCTCAATCTCTTTAAAGGGTCAGTTCTCTCAAAGGTGATATTTTAGTATAACCCCTTAGCACCGACCGTAAGCACATATGTGGTCTCTGCTTTCAGGGGTTATACCGGGATGATGCCTGCAGCTGGCGGTTGGCTTTTTAGAGCGGGCGGTCGGCGCTTTAGGGATAACAACCGATGTGGCTAAAAGCCGCTAGGCTGTTATCCTAAAGGAGCGGGAGGGGACATCCTCCCCTCCTCCTGCCACTCTTCCCGGGCAACCGTCCCACCGGGAGACCCCATTCATGATCCGGCACTTCCGCCAGCTAGAGTGAGACTGAAGCAAAGCTGGAAGCGGCTTCCTTCCAGTCTCCTATGAAAAAACACGAAAGCAACGGCACAACGTCACTTCCGGTTTAGGGAAAGGGAACACCAGGTGCCAGCTAAGCATACAGCAACATGAGGCAGAAAGGAAGTTCTGGACAGCCGCACTCCGGAATATAGCCTTTATTGGTAAAAAGTCCAACAGATACAAGCCACAGCACAGCCACTTCCGGTTTACTCGGCTGCCAATGGCGCCGATTTTTTAAAAAATACAGTATTCATAATCGCCGTTTTTGGCGATCTGAATACTTTGAAGTGCAAAGGAGGGATCTGGGGTCTTTTAGAAACCCGATTCCTCCACAAAGAGGACCTGTCACCACCTATTACTGTCATAAAGGATGTTTACATCCCTTGTGACAGCAATAAAATTGATCAGAATTTTTTTTTTTTTTTTTTAAGTGACAATGTAAAAAAAAAAAAAAAAATAATAAAAATAATAATAATAAAAAAAAATAATAAAAAAAAAAATTCAAGTGCTCCGTGCCCGCGAGCTTGCGAAAGCAAAGAAAACCCATGCGTAAGTCGCGCCCGTATATGTAAACGGTGTTCAAATCACACATGTGAGGTATCGCCGCGATCGATAGAGCGAGAGCAGTAATTCTAGCAAAAGACCTCCTCTGTAACTCTAACCTGGTAACCGTTACTTTTTTTTAAAGCATCGCCTATGGAGATTTTTAGGTACCATGGTTTGTCGCCATTCCACGAGTGTGCGAAATTTCAAAGCGTGACATGTTAGGTATCTATTTACTCGGTGTAACATCCTCTTTCACATTATACAAAAAATTGGGATAATTTTCCTGTTTAGTTTTTCTTTAATTCATGAAAGTGTCTTTTTTCCCAAAAAGGTGCGTTTGAAAGACTGCTGCGCAAATACCATGTGACATAAAATTTTGCAACAATCGCCATTTTATTCTCTAGGGTCTCTGCTAAAAAATATATTATATATATATATATATATATATATATATATATATATATATATATATATATATATATATATATATATATATATACATACATACACACATATATATATATATATATAATGTTTGGGGGCTCCAAGTAGTTTTCTAGCAAAAAATACTTATTTTAACTTGTAAGCAACAAATAGGCTTAAGCCCCATACACACTATCAGTTTTTCTGCTGAGTTTTTCCTTCAGATTTACCAAAACTATATAATATGGACGTCAAACCTGAGGAGTTTCAGTGTGTATGCAATCAGACAGGCTCCTGCACTACATGGTTTTGGTAAATCTGAAGGAAAAACTCAGCAGAAAAAACTGATAGTGTGGATGGGGCTTTAGGCATGAAAGTGATAAGGTAAATGTTGAAGAGTTAAACCAATGAATTGTTCTCTAACTTTTGAGGACTCTACTGCTGTGATTTCTGTAGTCAAGTTCTAAGGTATACTAGAGATCTGTGCAAGCCCTATAGTACCTGCTCAGTAAATAATTATTATTATACAGGATTTACGAGGGCAGTACTGAGGATAATGCTAAAGTGGTCATTGCACAGGTCATTGCACAGGTCAAACTATTCCTCTATACTATAGTACCTCCTCTTCTTTTTTTTTTTCATTGCAGGTAAATAATGGATTTCATGCAGAAGTCAATGAGTTCTTGATGAAGGAGGGGTGCAGGCTGTTCTACATCCACAGAAGGTTCAGAATGTTTACATACATGAAATCATTAACTAGAGCAATGTGCACAGATGTATGAAGAACTTCAAATGGTGTCATCTCCATAAACATTTTGTAGCCTTCTGTGGATGTTGGACAGCCTGCGCCTCTTCTTCGTCAATAACTTAATGACAGCACGTTGCTTCTGCTAGGAATCCATTATTTACCTGCAAAGAGAAAGAAGAGGAAGAATTACTAAAGAGCAGGACATCTCAACCAGGGTTCCTCCAGAGGTTGCTAGGGGGTTCCTTGAGCATTGAGCAATTTCTGCCTCTCGGATAAGTTCCCACTGACACCGTTGAACTTTGTAGCTATCTGTAAGGGGGGAATTCTTCCCAATGACACAAGTGTAGGGAGCATTCTTCTCACTGACCATCACACTAATGTATCACGAGTTGTAGTTATAGCAATTATTAGAAGATTCCTTGAGACCAGAAAGTTATTTCAAGGGTTCCTCTTTGTGGAAAAGGTGAAAAAGGGCATTATAAAAAGGAGGAGATTACTCTATCGACATGTGAAATTTGAACGACCTATGTAAATTAAATTGAAAAAAAAAGTTATATCCACTTTTACAGCACTCATATATAGCACATAACTTTACAATAGAAATGGAGACAGCAAAGTTACAATTTCATCCAATACAAGAGGATTAGGTGAGCCCTGTTGTTGGGAGTGTACAATCTAAAAGGAAAAGCAGAGTGGTACAAAAAGGTAATAACTGTGAGAGGGATGAGCTGATGGAAAAATAAAAGTTCAGCTTTTAGGTGGAGGTAGGATAAGCCTCCCATAAGATATGAGTTTTTAAGGATCGCCTAAAAATGGAGTAGGAGATAGCCGGGCACAATGGGGAAGGGAGCTCCAGAGGATGGGAGGTTCAATCCCCTCAGCGTCTCTCCCAAGACCAACTGCCCTCTAGATCCCTTGTCTCCACCTCCCATGCTTAACTCCAGGACTTCTCCAGAGGATGGGAGATGGAGAATGGATGGAGAAGTCCTGGAGTTATGCATGGGAGGTGGAGACAAGGGATCTAGAGGGCAGTTGGTCTTGGGAGAAGCTGAGAGGACGGTTTGGGTGACATAGTAAGACAAGATTTGTGATATAGCTGGGGTCAGAGTTGTGGATGGCTTTGTATGTTGTTGTTAGTATTTTTATATTTTATTTGTTGGGTAGTTGGAAGCCAGTGGAGGGATTGTCAGAGATAACGCAAGCAAGACATTGGGTGACTCAAACCACCAGACTTCACTCATAACATATCACTTTTGGGTGGTCTAAGTCTTTTCTTTCAGTGATAACCTATAACATTTTAGTTTATTGATAATCATGAAAAATGTGAAGTTAAAGAATTACTAAAGCCAAAAAAATGTTTTTAAATCAAAATGACATACATGTTATGCTCACCTGCTCTGTGCAGTGGTATTGCACAGAGCAGCCCCGATCCTCCTCTTCTCAGGCCCCCTGGCGGCGATCCTGGCTCCTCCTCTTCTTCGTGTGTTCCCATAGCAAACAGCTTGCTATAGAGGCGCACAGTGTTTGTGCACTCTCGAGCTACGTGCCTATGGAGCCACGCTCCATAGACTTGCACAGCTGGACTTAGCCCCTCCCCCACTTTCTCCTCACTGCATTTGATTGAAAGCAGCAGGAGCCAATGGGTTGAGTGCTGTGTGAAAAAGAAGAAAGTGCAGAATAGATGCTTCCGTGCACAGTGCTGGATCTATTCTCCCTTCTCTTCCCCTTCACACAGGGAAGGGGGGGACAGAGAAAGAGAAAACATTTTTTACCTTAATGCAAAGAACGCATTAAGGTAAAAAACGTTTTTAACTTTAGTATCACTTTGAAGGATAAGTTCACAAAAAAAATAATAAAATTAATAAAATGCACATCTTTTTGCGGGGTAAAAAATAGTGCATTTATTATTTTTTATTTTTCCTAGCATTGCACTGGTGATCAGCAGATTGCGGGGAAATGCAATGAATATCCCCCCCCCCCCCAAAAAAAAACCCCATACTTCTCTTTTAATGAACAAAGATTTTGTTACTGCTGAAGGGAGGCCCAACATTCAGATGTAGGATTTGTAACAGCCCAAAAGCTGGGCTCCTGGCCTTAACAAACTGCCTTCTCTCTCATGCCTGAACCTCCTGCAGACCTCCTTTTTATGGCCTGTGGGAGGGCTGAACGTTCCATTCTCCTAAATAAAAAAAGAATAGAGTGGCCACAGGGTTCTGTCTCATCTTGCATGTGGACAACTCCATCAAGAGCCCTGTGGGGCTACAGAGCTGCAACCAAATGCTACCCTTGGGAGAAGAATTGCACAAGATAACCTCAAGGCCAGTCAGGGCCGTTTTTTAAGGCAGGGCAAAAGGGGCAGCTGCCCTGGGCCCTGTCATTGTTGTGGGGCCCAAAGCAGCTGCCTCATACTTGCCAACTATCCTGGTTTAAATTTCCTTGTCCCTTGAGGTTTTAGTCCCGTGCTGTGTCCCGATATCTCAGTGTGAAGTGCTGTTACTAATGCTGCCCTATTGTTGTGTACAGATGACTCACCTGCAGACCCTGTGTTTAGATGTAAATTACCAGCATTCATATGTATATCATGCCCCCCTGAGGTCATATCCACAGTAATCTCTAGCAACCAATCAACAAGCAGAAATCATGTGCTGTAACCTCTAGCAACTAATCAGTGAGCCGTAATGTGTGCTGTAACCTCTAGCAACCAGTCAGTGAGCGGTAATGATACACTGTAACCTCTGGCAACCAATCACAATAGCTGCCTGATCTGATTCATAGCTGCTATTTATTGTATGTCTCAGAGCAGGTGGAGAGCGAAACTGCATGGGGGAGGGGGGCCCAAGAAAAGTTTTGCCCAGGGTCCAATCAATATTCAAGACGGCCCTGGGGCCAGTGAAAGTTTTCCACCACTTGCTTCAATATACTACATCACCCAGGTGTTTAGTTCCTCCATAGCTACTTGCTGAGATTTGTAGTTCTTGTAGTTGTAGTTATGATTCCCAAAAAGTAGGCAGCAAAAGGCACCTGCTCCCACTTCAATCTGGCACCTCTGTATTGGTTTTGACAGCTAGCCGTGGAGCTTAGATTGAGTGCTAGATGCCAGCAGATCAATTTCTGGCGTTTTCCACCTGAGGCACGGGAATTAAAACGCCTCTTAATGTGAAGACCATACTCCTGGATCCAAGACGATAACGACTGAGAAATCCACCTAACTTCTTCCCACACCAGTGATGTGGATGGTGGACAGGGCCAGAACGCAAAGTTCTGCTCAAGAGAAGATTAATTCCACTTCCTTTTGAGCAACAAGACATCTGATGCTTCCTTGATGACGGGTGTAGGCCACAGCCTTGGCATTGTCCAACTAGATTCCCATCAAGTGTCCTTGCAATAAAGTAGTACAGCGTTAAAGAGACAACCAAATTGCTCTGTGCTCTAGAATGTTGATGAGAAGGTGAGCGCCGTCCGACAACCAAGTCCCCTGTTCTGAGAAGGCATCCAGGACTGCTCCCCAGCTTCAATAGGCAGGCATTCGTTGTGAGATCTTTCATGCCTGACAAGGAAAGGGCTTCTCTGAGGTTGGAAGTTCACCACGCTAGGGAGAGTCTGGCCTTGGCGGTCAGGTACACGTGACGGCCCATGGACTGACTCTTTTTGTTCTAAGCTGCCAGAATGTGGAGTTCCAAGGGTCTGGAGGAAAACTGAGTGTACGGTGATGCCTCAAGAGAGGCAACCATAATACTCGCTCATGCAGGTACAACCTGAGGGCATGAGAGCAAAGTACCAGAAGGTTGTCCCAAGGCAGGAAGGTCCTGGACAGGGCCTTGTCTAACTTCAAGCCCAAATACTCCGATCTATGAGATGGGTCCAGAAAAGACTTCCTCAAATTGGAAATCCAACTGAAGCACTAGAGTCTGCAATGTCCATTGAATGTTGGTGATCAGGGACAGGGAGGAGGGGTGGTTCCTTTACCAGGAGATCATTTAGGTACCCCATGACATGTATCCCCAGAGCACACAGCAAGGCCAAAACAAGCATCTTGGTGAAAACATGGGGAAGTGCAGACAGGACAAAGGGAAGGGACACAAATATGTAATACTAATTGCCCTCTGCAAACTGCAGAAGGGTCACTATGAGCAACAAAAGCTGAAACGGGGACCTATCAAAAACGACGCATCCTGTCCCTTTACTGACCACATGGTGCGCGCGTCTTTGTTTTTTGAGACGTTTCGGAAAGCAGAAATGTAAAGAATGTGAATAGATTTCTTTACCCATCCACATCCAGCCTCATAAAACATAAAAATAAAAGGCTGAAACATATTTATGAGTTTTATCTTGGAGGCAAAAGATGAGATTGCCGTTATCAGAAATGAAGTTATAAGGGGGAAAAGTTCATGGAAAGCATTGCAAAAAAATCTGAGGGAAAAAAAACAAAAAACCCCATAAATCTAACCTCACAAATTAAATCTGAAGTGTTGTGTGTTACAAATAATGACCAGAGTGCATGTTCCCCCCTCCCCCACTCCTCCTCTATTCATCTGATTTATCATCAGAGCTCTGTATGTCAAGGAGGACCTGTCACACAGCATCGAGGTCCCACTATAAAATCCTACAAGCTCTATGAGTAATTGATTTTAATAGCGCTGAAGGACAATAAAAGGAAGAAACATTTTATTACATACAGTTGATTTGAGGAATACTGACTGCCAATAGCCTTAAATGACAGCGATCATATATCAATAAGAGGAGCCACTCCCTCCAAATGTTCTACCCTGCCGGAGGACTCTGCTCCTTCCTCCATAACTCTCCTCTCCTGAAATACTGCTGGAGGACTCTACTCCTCCCTCCATAACTCTCCTCTCCTGAAATACTGCCGGAGGACTCTGCTCCTTCCTCCATAACTCTCCTCTCCTGAAATACTGCCGGAGGACTCTGCTCCTTCCTCCATAACTCTCCTCTCCTGAAATACTGCCGGAGGACTCTGCTCCTTCCTCCATAACTCTCCTCTCCTGAAATACTGCCGGAGGACTCTGCTCCTTCCTCTAGAACTCTCCTCTCCTGAAATACTGCTGGAGGACTCTGCTCCTTCCTCCATAACTCTCCTCTCCTGAAATACTGCCGGAGGACTCTGCTCCTTCCTGCATAACTCTCCTCTCCTGAAATACTGCCGGAGGACTCTGCTCCTTCCTCCATAACTCTCCTCTCCTGAAATACTGCCGGAGGACTCTGCTCCTTCCTCCATAACTCTCCTCTCCTGAAATACTGCCGGAGGACTCTGCTCCTTCCTCCATAACTCTCCTCTCCTGAAATACTGCCGGAGGACTCTGCTCCTTCCTCCATAACTCTCCTCTCCTGAAATACTGCCGGAGGACTCTGCTCCTTCCTCTAGAACTCTCCTCTCCTGAAATACTGCTGGAGGACTCTGCTCCTTCCTCCATAACTCTCCTCTCCTGAAATACTGCCGGAGGACTCTGCTCCTTCCTGCATAACTCTCCTCTCCTGAAATACTGCCGGAGGACTCTGCTCCTTCCTCCATAACTCTCCTCTCCTGAAATACTGCCGGAGGACTCTGCTCCTTCCTCTAGAACTCTCCTCTCCTGAAATACTGCTGGAGGACTCTGCTCCTTCCTGTATAACTCTCCTCTCCTGAAATACTCTGCTCTGCTGGAGGACTCTGCTCCTTTCTCCATAACTCTCCTCTCCTGAAATACTGCCGGAGGACTCTGCTCCTCCCTCCATAACTCTCCTCTCCTGAAATACTGCCGGAGGACTCTGCTCCTTCCTCTAGAACTCTCCTCTCCTGAAATACTCTGCACTGCTGGAGGACTCTGCTCCTTCCTCTATAACTCTCCTCTCCTGAAATACTGCCGGAGGACTCTGCTCCTTCCTCTAGAACTCTCCTCTCCTGAAATAGTGCTGGAGGACTCTGCTCCTTCCTCTAGAACTCTCCTCTCCTGAAATACTCTGCCCTGCCGGAGGACTCTGTTCCTTCCTCTATAACTCTCCTCTCCTGAAATACTGCTGGAGGACTCTGCTCCTTCCTCCATAATTCTCCTCTCCTGAAATACTGCTGGAAGACTCTGCTCCTTCCTCCATAATTCTCCTCTCCTGAAATACTGCTGGAGGACTCTGCTCCTTCCTCTATAACTCTCCTCTCCTGAAATACTCTGCACTGCCGGAGGACTCTGCTCCTTCCTCTAGAACTCTCCTCTCCTGAAATATTGCTGGAGGACTCTGCTCCTTCCTCTAGGACTCTCCTCTCCTGAAATACTGCTGGAGGTCTCTGCTCCTTCCTCTAGAACTCTCCTCTCCTGAAATAGTGCTGGAGGACTCTGCTCCTTCCTCTAGAACTCTCCTCTCCTGAAATACTCTGCCCTGCCGGAGGACTCTGTTCCTTCCTCTATAACTCTCCTCTCCTGAAATACTGCTGGAGGACTCTGCTCCTTCCTCCATAATTCTCCTCTCCTGAAATACTGCTGGAGGACTCTGCACCTTCCTCTATAACTCTCCTCTCCTGAAATACTCTGCACTGCTGGAGGACTCTGCTCCTTCCTCTATAACTCTCCTCTCCTGAAATACTCTGCACTGCTGGAGGACTCTGCTCCTTCCTCTATAACTCTCCTCTCCTGAAATACTCTGCACTGCTGGAGGACTCTGCTCCTCCCTCTATAACTCTCCTCTCCTGAAATACTCTGCTCTGCTGGAGGACTCTGCTCCTTCCTCTATAACTCTCCTCTCCTGAAATACTCTGCTCTGCAGGAGGACTCTGCTCCTTCCTCTATAACTCTCCTCTCCTGAAATACTCTGCACTGCTGGAGGACTCTGCTCCTTCCTCTATAACTCTCCTCTCCTGAAATACTCTGCACTGCAGGAGGACTCTTCTACAATTTACTCTTCCTCTTCTTTAAACTCTCTGCCTCTGGACTCTTTCCTCTGACATCACATCAAAGCTGTAGCAGCTCAAACAGTTAAAGGATGGAGCGGTGACTCACGGGGATTTCAGAGCTGCTGAACGGTTCCAGGTGATGAGTTGGACGCCATGAACAGCGAGCGCGCGGTATGAGCGAGGCTCAGACAGACTGCTGTTATGTTAAGGAGAACAAGATGGCCATTTTCTAAACTTTATGGTCAAAAAAAGATTTTCAAAATTTTAATAGTATAAAAACCCTCATTTGGGGAGAGGCTGGCATCGTCCGGCGCCTATAGGACTGAACACGGAACATGAACCCCGGGGCGACTTTTATTTCACGTTACAATAGATTCAGGTGTGCGGAAAATTTATAGGATGCGTGAAAAAGCCAAGAAAATATGGACGGCGAATCCGGGAAGAGACACAAGGTGGGCGGCTTCCTGCAATACATACATAATGAGTATCTGAAGCATGCGGCCACACCCCTGAAGCTGCGATTTAGGGGTTATCGCTGTTCCAGTTCACAGGGAACTTTGCAAGGTGGCAGGCTGGGAATCAAGCAAATATTGTCCTTGTGTCTCTTTGGATCTCGGTGATCTTTATGTATTTCTCCCAGATCTGGGCAGTAATCAGGTGTGAGACTTCCTGTAATAAAGACCGCCCACTGCTACTCTCTCTCCTTGTGCAGGGGGACTCGTCTAGTCTCCGCTCCCTCTTGTAGGTTTCTGTAGTGGGTGGAGCTAGCTGTGCCCCTCCCACAGCTCTGCTCTCTCTCTCTCTCCTTGTGTAGGGTGACTGGTCTGGTCTCCACCCCCTCCTGTAGTTTTCTACAGGCGGCCTGTAGTGGGTGGAGCCTTCTGGGCCCCTCCCACAGCTCTGCTCTCTCTCATTGTGCAGTGGGACTGGGCTCGTCTCCGCCCCCTTCTGTAGGTTTCCGTAGTGGGTAGAGCTAGCTGAGCCCCTCCCACAACTCTGCTCCTTTTTCTTGCGCAGGGGGACTGGTCTTGTCTCCACCCCTACTATAGTTTTCTATAGGCAGCCTCTAGTGAGTGGAGCCTGCTGGGTTCCTCCCACAGCTCTGCTTTCTCTCCTTGTACAGGGGGACTGGTCTTGTCTCCACCTCTCCTGTAGGTTTCCGTAGTGGACGGAGCTAGCTGGGCCCCTCCCACAGCTCTGCTCTTAATTCTGGTGCAGGGTGACTGGTCTTGTCTCCACCCCTCCTGTAGTTTTCTAAAGGCAGGCTCTAGTGGGTGGAGACTGATCTGGTCTCCACCCCCTCCTGTAGTTTTCTACAGGAAGCCTGTAGTGGGTGGAGCCTTCAGGGTCACTCCCACAGCTCTGCTCGCTCTCCTTGTGCAGGGGGACTGGTCTAGTCTCCGCCCCCTCCTGTGGTTTTCTGCAGGCAGCCTGTAGTGGGTGGAGCCTTCAGGGCCACTCCCACAGCTCTGCTTTCTCTCCTTGTACAGGGTGACTGGTCTCGTCTCCGCCCCCTCCTGTAATTTTTTTTGCAGGCAGCCTGTAGTCGTTGGAGCCTTCAGGGCCACTCCCACAGCTCTGCTCTTTCTACTTGTACAGGGTGACTGGTCTTGTCTCCACCCCTCTTGTATTTTTCTAAAGGCAAGCTCTAGTGCAGGGGTCTTCAAACTATGGCCCTCCAGTTGTTCAGGAACTACAATTTCCATCATGCCTAGTCATATCTGTGAATGTCAGAGTTTTACAATGCCTCATGGGATATGTAGTTCCACAACAGCTGGAGGGCCGTAGTTTGAGGACCCTTGCTCTAGTGGATGGAGACTGTTGGGCCCCTCCCACAGCTCTGATCTCTTTCCTTGTGCAGGGAGACTGGTCTTCTCTCCGCCCCCTGCTGGCCAGCTGTTGGGTCCCTCCCACAATTCGGCTCCCTGTACAGCACAGTGATGATGTCACTGCTTTTTTACAAGGTAATATCAGGATTTGCAAAAGCATTCAGTCCACACAAGCTGGGACAAAAAAGAAGAGAGAGAGGAGAAATGATACAAGGAACTGTGTACTGTTCATGCTGTCTGAGGCTACTGAAATATGTCAGGTACAGAATATCACATGCACAGGAAAAGCCCAACTATGGACTAAACCAAGGCTCTCCAAACCTGCTAAATAAAGGACCAGTTTACCGTCCTCCAGACTTTAGGTGGGGCAGACTTTGGTCAGTGGAAGTAGAAAATGCTTCAGGCTGGGCAGTCAGTGTAAGTAAAAAGATCACATAGTACCTGTTGTCTGTAGGAGGAGGAAGAGTGCCCCATCGATGGTGTCAGTAATAGTGCCCTATTGTTGGTGTCAATGAAAAGAATAGTGCCCCATCATTGGTATCACTGGGAGGAATAATGCCCCATTGTTAGTGTCAGTGGAAGGAATAATGCCCCATTGTTTATGTCAGTGAAAAAAATAGAGCCCCCTTGTTGGTATCAGTGGGAGAAATAGTGCCCAATTTTTGGTGTCAATGAGAGGAATAATGCGCCATGATTGATGTCAGTGGGAGGAATAGTGCCCCATCGATGGTGTCAGTGGGAGTAATAGTGCCCCATGGTTGGTGTCAGTGAAATGAATAGTGCCCATTGTTGGTGTCAATAGGAGGAATAGTGCCCCATCATTGGTATCAGTGGGAGGAATAGTGTCCCATCATTGGTGTCAGTGGGAGGAATAGTGCCCCATCATTGGTGTCAGTGGGAGTAATAGTTCCGTCAGATTAGGCGACCCGTCAAATCTTGTAACGGAAGTGATGTTCTGTCACGGCCATCTTGGTACACCCCGCACTCGGCCGCAGTAAGCCTACAGTCTGAAGTCGCCAAGCAGACATCTTTTTACACCCACCGAAATCTTGCATTTCATCCTTTTTTTGACCAGTAAACTGAGCTTATATCGTGACATCCAGTATTTAGAACTCCGTGACACTGTTTTGATGTTGAATTGTAAAAGCATCGGTCTTCTGTGAGATTAGCAAACGTGTGAGATCAACAGGCTTAAAGAGAAAATGTCACCAGCAGACCAGGATCTCCAAAAATGGGTCCAAAACTTCAATCAATGAAGGCTTTTCTTGTAACAATGCGATTTTCTCTTTATGACTGTATACGGTTCCAGCCGATGGTTGCTTCAGCACCCTATTAAAAATACAGCCATCTTTGCAGGAACGTGTGCGTTGGGAATATTGCATTGGAGATCAGCAGGCTTGCCGCTGCTTTTTTAAAATTCAACATCAAAACAGCGTCACGGAGTTCTAAATACTGGATGTCACGATATAAGCTCAGTTTACTGGTAAAAAGAAGTGTGAAATGCAAGATTTCGGTGGGTGTAAAAAAAGATGTCCGCTTGGCGACTCCAGACTGTAGGCTTACTGCGGCTGAGTGCGGGGTGTACCAAGATGGCCGTGACGGTACGTCACTTCCATTACGAAATTTGACGGCTCGCCTAATCTGACGGAACACCCCATCATTGGTGTCAGTGGGAGGAATTGTGCCCCAAAAGGCCAAATGAAGGCAAACAAAAGGACCACATCCAGCCCACAGCCTTCAGTTTGGAGAGCACTGGACTGAACAACAATCTACTAACCTTCTATGAGGAGGTGAGTTGCCATCTAGATAAAGGAAGGCCCGTAGACGTGGTGTATCTGCATTTTGCAAAAGCATTTGACACAGTTCCCCATAAACGTTTACTGTACAAAATAAGGTGCGTTGGCATGGACCATAGGGTGAGTACATGGATTGAAAACTGGCTACAAGGGCGAGTTCAGAGGGTGGTGATAAATGGGGAGTACTCAGAATAGTCAGGGGTGGGTAGTGGGGTCCCCCAAGGTTCTGTGCTGGCACCAATCCTATTTTTTGTTCATAAACGACCTGGAGGATGGGATAAACAGTTCAATCTCTGTATTTGCAGATGATATTAAGCTAAGCAGGGCAATAACTTCTCCGCAGGATGTGGAAACCTTGCAAAAAGATCTGAACAAATTAATGGGGTGGGCGACTACATGGCAAATGAGGTTCAATGTAGAAAAATGTAAAATAATGCTTTTGGGTGGCAAAAATCTGAATACAATCTATAGACTGGGGGGAGAACCTCTGGGGGAATCTAGGATGGAAAAGGACCTGGGGGTCCTAGTAGATGATAGGCTCAGCAATGGCATGCAATGCCAAGCTGCCGCTAACAAAGCAAACAGAATATTGGCATTAAAAAGGGGATCAACTCCAGAGGTAAAACGATAATTCTCAAGCTCTACAAGACTCTGGTCCGGCCGCACCTGGAGTATGCTGTCCAGTTCTGGGCACCAGTCCTCAGGAAGGATGTACTGGAAATGGAGCGAGTACAAAGAAGGGCAACAAAGCTAATAAAGGGTCTGGAGGATATTAGTTATGAGGAAAGGTTGCGAGCTCTGAACTTATTCTCTCTGGAGAAGAGACACTTGAGAGGGGATATGATTTCAATGTACAAATACCGGACTGGTGACCCCACAATAGGGAGAAAGGGTGTTTAACAAGACACATGGCCACTCATTAAAATGAGAAGAAAAGAGTTTTAACCTTAAACTACGTAGAGGGTTCTTTACTGTAAGAGCGACAAGGATGTGGAATTCCCTTCCACAGGCGGTGGTCTCAGCGGGGAGCATCGATGGTTTCACGAAACTATTAGATAAGCACCTGAACGACCGCAACATACAGGGATATACAATGTAATACTGACATATAATCACACACATAGGTTGGACTCGATGGACTTGTGTCTTTTTTTCGACCTCACCTACTATGTAACCATGTAACTAGCAATTCTGTGTTGATCCTATCCAAAAGTTAAACAATGATGACTTACAGTTGATGCATTTTATATTATAATACTGCAAGATCCTCTGAGCTCCAAGGTGTAGAATGAAGATCTAGAGATCTGGTGGCCCTCACTATGACCTCGGGGTCTCCAGTCTACAATCACCATCAATGTGATCTGGGAAGGGAAGGTGGGTGACCGTCAGCTCATAGTGCAGCTCACCGCACCTCCCGCTCTTGTACTGCAACATGATCGACATTTTATTTAATGCTCCTCAGACGTGTCCAGAGTGATCACATACATCCCCCCCATGACCCCTCCATACACGCAGTGCCAGACTTTACATCTATAGAACACAGAACAAGGCCAAAGTTAGGCTTGCTCTGCTCCAACTTTCTCTGAAACTTTTGTTCTCTGAATCTATATTACATATTGCTGGCAGAGTCAGGCGTACATCTGGACGCGCATATCTTACCATATAAGTAGCTGGATGTGGGTTCCATGTGTTTCCGTGGGGAGAACTACGAGATCCCAGAGAACAGGTCAGGGTTAGGACTGGAAGCTCGACACGCTTGGTGACTGCAGTGTCAATGTGGATGGCCAAATCTGCCACAGGTTATGTCACCTGACCAAAAAATGCCGGGAGGCCGGACTCATTCTGTATTGGTAGCTTTGCCTATTTAATTTGCATATACCCAGTAAAGTGACTGGCCTCAGGTGATACAAAGAGATGAAACAAATCCTCCTACACAGAGGGGTAGCTAGAACCTTTAGGGCCCCTGATGCAAGAAACCATTAAGGGGCCCCCCGGCCCTTGACCAGGGGTTTTTCCCCATTGATCCCGGGGGCCCTTTACTTCCGTTGTGGGACTCTTTATTAATGTCCCCCAATGGTGGCAGTGTTCTGTCGCATAGTGCCCGCTATCGAGAAGTGCCAGAGCAGCATGGAACTGCACAACAGCTAAATTCACGATCAGCTGTTGAGACGGCGCCTCCGCAGACAATAGCCGACAGCAGGGGCGTTGCTAGGTCTACAAAAGATCTGGGGCTAGAGCCCACAGCAGTGTAGTAAAGAAAGTCATGCGCTTGGGCGGGCATACACATGTATATACAGTAATATACGCGTATGTGTGTGTATATATCCCCAGAGAGTCCCCCACTTACATCAGGGTCCCCCAGAGAGCCCCCCACTTACATCAGGGTCCCCAGAGAGCCCCCCACTTACATAAGGGTCCCAAGAGAGGCCCCCCTTACATCAGGGTCCCCAGAGAGCCCTCCACTTACATCAGGGTCCCCAGAGAGCCCCCCCCTTACATCAGGGTCCCCAGAGAGCCCCCCCTTACATCAGGGTCCCCAGAGAGTCTCCTTACATCAGACTCCCCAGAGAGCCTCCCCCTTGCATCAGGGTCCCCAGAGAGCCCTCCCCTTACATTAGGGTCCCCAGAGAGCCTCCTCCTTACATCAGACTCCCCAGAGAGCCACCCCCTTGCATCAGGGTCCCCAGAGAGCCTCCCCCTTGCATCAGGGTCCCCAGAGAGACTCCGTCTTGCATCAGGGTCGCCAGAGAGCCTCCCTTTCCCTTGGGGACCCCTGCAGAGACTCTGGACTATGGGCTGGAGCTAGAGCCCACAGCAGCGTAGTAAAGAAAGTCATGCGCTTGGGCGGGCATACGCATGTATATACAGTAATATACGTGTATGTGTGTGTATATATCCCCAGAGAGCCCCCCACTTACATCAGGGTCCCCCAGAGAGCCCCCCCCCTTACATTAGGGTCCCCAGAGAGCCTCCTCCTTACATCAGACTCCCCAGAGAGCCACCCCCTTGCATCAGGGTCCCCAGAGAGCCTCCCCCTTGCATCAGGGTCCCCAGAGAGACTCCGTCTTGCATTAGGGTCGCCAGAGAGCCTCCCTTCCCCTTGGGGACCCCTGCAGAGACTCTGGGCTATGGGCCCCAGATTCTGGGCTCTAGCCCCAAAAGCCACCCCTAGTGACGCCACTGGCCGACGGGACAATGTTATTGTCAGATTGTGCCTCGTGCTTGTGAGGCGTGTTAATTTCGGTGAAGGGCGAGTTCGGGCGTCAAAACCCACCCTTCACTAAACAAAACACGCCCTGCAAGCGTCCAGGAAGAATAGCATAAAAACATTTCCTTTGCAGCACTGCCCATCATCAGTTAAAAATCCGCCCCTCTATCACTCAACCACATATCTCACTGCCTAACCTATGTAAAATCTTCGCACATTACAACTATCTCTCTAACTTCAAAGTAAACTATAAAAAAATCGGAGGCGTTGAACCTCCTTGTTTCCTTGTTTGCCCCCCCCCCCCAAAAAAAAAAAAACACTAGCCGCCACTGGACTTGACCATAGTTCAGAGCTCTACCATCCCGAGGAGACCCTGTGTCATTGCAAGGGAGCAGCCAGAGAGGTGTGCATGTCTGCACGGTGATGTCTGGGACAGGACAGACAGAGGCCCGAGCCAAAGAGATGGAGCAGCAAGAAGCTGCAGCAAAAAAAAAAAGAGAGCTGACAGAGATACAGCGTTTGTATGATAGCACAGTGCTGTGTTAGATGGTCAGGAAAAAGATGGTTCAAAAAAAGTGGGCCAAAAAGCCTATAAAACGGTATATCTGATGTGGACTGAACTCACAGCAAAGCGCTACCAATGAGCTGAAGAAGGCACAAGTCGTCACACTGCATATAAAAGTGATCTCTTTAAATACATTTAACACCTTCCAGAATTCCATTTTTTTCTACACTGGTTGTAAAGGTTTGTTTTACCTTCCAAAGATGTCGTTCCCGCCCCGCCCCCCGGGTCTCCCTGTGCTGAGTGATTTACTGAATGTCCAGCCATCTTATGCCCTTACGCCAGGGCTACATGTCGCTCCCGTGAACACTGTAATATACCGTATATACTCGAGCATATAGATTGTTATAATACCGCGCCTATCTGATAAGTGAAAACAGCTGCCAACACTACAAAATGACTGGGACTGTATAGAAAATGT
Organism: Lithobates septentrionalis; assembly: GCA_037952835.1. Lineage (NCBI taxonomy): Eukaryota > Metazoa > Chordata > Amphibia > Anura > Ranidae > Lithobates > Lithobates septentrionalis. Next base: position 286,073 of record JBBDGP010001717.1, on the reverse strand, counting down.
AAACAAAAAGTGTAGCGCTAAAGTGAAAATAATGAAGGGAAGGTTTTGAAGTAAGGAGAGGTGAAACCACAATCTCAGGTGGCCCGTAACCTCAACTAAGTCAAGACCAAATGTATGTGTAACCTAACGACGTGATATTATCACAAAAATACAAACAAATTAAAGTGCTCCTTCTTTTGAAAAGAGTGTGCAATAAATGAGAAAAAAAAAATAAAAAATAAAGTGAAAATACATCAATAAGTGATAATCTTAAAAGTCCACATTTGACTGGTGATGTAATACAAAAACTGTCCAAAATAGTAAAATGAAAGCATTAAGCCCATATAAGTGATGAAGACTTGGTAATATAGTCCATATATTGCATGGTATGGTTGAAACACAGGGACCCAAGGCAGATAGCCTTATAGTACAAAGACTCAAGACCCAAGGCAGATATCCTTACAGAGACTCCGATTCAGGGGGGGGACCCAGGGCAGATAACTTTGCAACACAGAGGCCCAGAAAAAAGTAAGGTAGAGTACTCTTACCGACTTCGGTGGACTCACAAGCCGTGGGCGGTGAGTCAAACGAGCTTGTACTGTCTTGTGACCCGTGACAGTATAGGGATGGATTATACACCAAAAGACGTCCTCATTGAATGGGGGAGCCTGGAACCTGTCTTGAAGGTCTGCGCGATCACCGTTTTTAACAGCATACATGGACCATAAAGAAAACAACGACAAGGAACCTCCACATAGTGTAAATCCGAAAAGGAATTTTTCTTCAATTGGCATTTATTAGATCATCATCAAAGCAATCCATAAAAATCGTGGTTAAAATAGAATCGATTCAAAGCACAATAAAATAAGCGTGGTGTGGGTGGCTGGATACAGCAAAGAGTCTCTTTGCTGTATCCAGCCACCCACACCACGCTTTTCGGATTTACACTATGTGGAGGTTCCTTGTCGTTGTTTTCTTTATGGTCCATGTATGCTGTTAAAAACGGTGATCGCGCAGACCTTCAAGACAGGTTCCAGGCTCCCCCATTCAATGAGGACGTCTTTTGGTGTATAATCCATCCCTATACTGTCACGGGTCACAAGACAGTACAAGCTCGTTTGACTCACCGCCCACGGCTTGTGAGTCCACCGAAGTCGGTAAGAGTACTCTACCTTACTTTTTTCTGGGCCTCTGTGTTGCAAAGTTATCTGCCCTGGGTCCCCCCCCTGAATCGGAGTCTCTGTAAGGATATCTGCCTTGGGTCTTGAGTCTTTGTACTATAAGGCTATCTGCCTTGGGTCCCTGTGTTTCAACCATACCATGCAATATATGGACTATATTACCAAGTCTTCATCACTTATATGGGCTTAATGCTTTCATTTTACTATTTTGGACAGTTTTTGTATTACATCACCAGTCAAATGTGGACTTTTAAGATTATCACTTATTGATGTATTTTCACTTTATTTTTTATTTTTTTTTCTCATTTATTGCACACTCTTTTCAAAAGAAGGAGCACTTTAATTTGTTTGTATTTTTGTGATAATATCACGTCGTTAGGTTACACATACATTTGGTCTTGACTTAGTTGAGGTTACGGGCCACCTGAGATTGTGGTTTCACCTCTCCTTACTTCAAAACCTTCCCTTCATTATTTTCACTTTAGCGCTACACTTTTTGTATACTCGAGCATAAGCCGAGTTTTTCAGCCCATTTTTTAGGCTGAAACTCCCCCGCCTTCGGCTTATACTCGAGTCAGGGTCTCGAGTGAGGGTGCAGCCTCACTCTCACTGTGCCCATCTGCAGCCGTACTTTTGATTACTAAAACAGCAGGTTTCTCCTCTACTCACAGTGCAGCCTCACTGTGCCCATCTCCAGCCTCACTGTGCCCATCTGATGCCTAACTGTGCCCATCTGCAGCCATACTTTTGATTACTAAATCAGCGGGTTTCTCCTCTCCTCACAGTGCAGTCTCACTGTGCCCATCTACAGCCTAACTGTGCCCATCTGCAGCCGTACTTTTGATTACTAAAACAGCGGGTTTCTCCTCTCCTCACAGTGCAGTCTCACTGTGCCCATCTGCAGCCTCACTGTGCCCATCTGCAGCCTCACTGTGCCCATCTGCAGCCGTACTTTTGATTACTAAAACAGCAGGTTTCTCCTCTACTCACAGTGCAGCCTCACTGTGCCCATTTGCAGCCACACTGTGCCCCCTCTCCAGCCTCACTGTGCCCATCTCCAGTCTCACTGTGCCCATCTCCAGCCTCACTGTGCCCATCTGCAGCCTAACTGTGCCCATCTGCAGCCGTACTTTTGATTACTAAAACAGCAGGTTTCTCCTCTACTCACAGTGCAGCCTTACTGTGCCCATTTGCAGCCTCACTGTGCCCATCTCCAGCCTCACTGTGCCCATCTCCCGCCTCACTGTGCCCATCTCCAGCCTCACTGTGCCCATCTCCAGCCTCACTGTGCCCATCTGCAGCCGTACTTTTGATTACTAAAACAGCTAGTTTCTCCTCTCCTCACAGTGCAGTCTCACTGTGCCCATCTGCAGCCTCACTGTGCCCATCTGCAGCTTTACCTTTGATTACTAAAACAGCGGGTGTCTCCCGCTGTGTTATGCAGTCTGTTCGGTCCTGTCCTTTGTAACAAAGCCCCGCCTCCTCCTCGTCCGTGATAGAGGAACACGGATACAATGCAGGGAAAATGTATCAGTATTCCGCCTATCATGGACGAGGAGGAGGCGGGGCTTTGTTACAATGGACGGAAGCCAAACAGACAGCATAACACAGCGGGAGACACCCGCTGTTTTAGTAATCAAAGGTACGGCTGCAGATGGGCACAGTGAGGCTGCAGATGTGCACAGTGAGGCTGCAGATGGCATTGTTTACCCAGCAGCTGCTGCATTTTCCCAACCTAGGCTTATACTCGAGTCAATAAGTTTACCCAGTTTTTTTGTGATGAAAGTAGGTGCCTCGGCTTATATTCGGTTGGCCTATACTCGAGTATATACGGTACCTGCACTCTGATGTTTCAGAGACTGTGCTAAAACGGAATGTCAGTTAGCTGTCAATCAAACCTGGGGGGGATACAGACATACTCATGCACTGCAGACCCTCTGCGCCAGCTCTATGGGTTTGTACAGAGTGGCTTCATGTCCATCTATAATCTTTGGTGGACAAGCGTGTATGGTTGCATGTTGCAGTGGATCCAATGGAGCTCAACAGAGACCATGCAAGCGAATGTAGCCACCCAAAAAAAACAAAAAACTGAAGTCTACTGCAGCAATCTGTGGAATGCATCTAGAGGAGATTAGCTGGTACTCAAAAAGACTGCGCCTAGAGTAATCAAGGGAAGTGTGGCTACAAAATGATATGTTTTGTCACTTGAGGATAATATGTTTAATACCTACTAATATTACTACTACTCTAATAATAATAGTGGAGCACTACCCCCAGAGGGGCCGCTGTAGACTGCGCAGGTTCTTGCCCACTATAGTGCAGCCAGGCACACAGCAACCGTTTATTCACTCTAGTTCAGTAATCAGTCTAGGGGTTATGTCTTATTGGTAGTAGAACTTGGGAGAGGGGATCTAGGGTGATGCAGGATACTTCAAAACGCAATATATTGCTAGCAGAGGACACCTCTTATGTAGTGGCAGTAGCACTAGTATAGGTAGACAAACAGTCCACAGTTCATGGCTGAGGACCATGAGACAGAGTGAGCACAAATAAAAGGCAGACCTGAATAGACCACGGTTCATGACTAGGGACCATGAATAAGCTTTAGTGCAGATAAGGGGTCTCTACTCACAAGATCCCAGCAATAATCACTCCACATTTACAGCCTCCAAGAAGTTAGTCCAGCTTCCAGTCCAAAAAGGGGTGGAGGGTCCAACAACAAGAAGTCCCCTTCCTCTTAGCTCACAGATCCATCTCCTCTGGGCTTCGAACTATTTAACAGCTCCCCCAGCCACCATCTGGGCACACCTCCCCAGGGATTGGCTGGGCCCTGCTCATTATTCAAGCTGTTCATTTAAATGCTCCCTCCTAGACACGTGCACTGACAAAAAATTTGTTCGTTTTCGTTTCATTCTGGTTTTTTTTTGGAAATTCGGAAAACCGAAAATTCTGATTCTCAAATTTCCGAAATTTCAAATTTCCGTATTTTCGGAATTCGTAAATTCAAAAATCCGAAAATTTGAAAATCTGAAGAAAAAAAAGAAAATCAGTAAAATTTGAAATAACTAACGCCCCGTACACACGAGCGGAATTTCGCTCAAGCTTGCCTTGTATACACACGGTCACACAAAAGTTCTCTAAACTTTCAACCGTCAAGAACGCGGTGACATACAACACTATGACGATCCGAGAAAATGAAGTTCAATGCTTCCGAGCATGCGTCAAATTGTTTCCGAGCATGCGTGATTTTTTGTGCGTCGGAATTGCATACAGACGAACGTATTTTCGGATAGGAACTTTTTCTGACCGAAAAGTAGAGAACCTGCTCTCAATCTTTTGCTGGCTGGAATTCCGCCAGCAAAAGTCCGATGGAGCATACACACGGTCGCATTTTCCGACCAAAACCTCTCATCGGAGTTTTGCTGGCAGCATTTCCGATCGTGTGTGCGGGGCATTACTATTAAATTATAGGTATTGAAATTTCCTTTTTAAATTTGGCTGTTTGTGAACGTAACGAGTACGAATTTATCTGAAGTTACGAATTATCCGAAATAACGAATGCCGCATCTAAACATGTGGAATGGAACAAATTAATAATAAATAATAATAATAAAAAGGTTTTATTATTATTATTTATTAATATATAGATCGTTACTTTCCATTTGTTTAGATACGACATTCGTTATTTCAGATAATTTGTAACTTCAGATAAATTCGTACTCGTTACGTTCACTAACAGACAAATTTGAAAGGAAATTCCAATACCTATAATTTAATATTTATTATTAGTTAGGTATTATTTCAGATTGTTGGGTTTTCGAATTGTCAGATTTTCATTCTTTTGAATTTTCAGATTTTCATTCTTATTCTTGGATTTTCAAATTTTAGAATTTTTAAATTTATGAATTTTCGAACTGTTCCAATTTAGAAAATCTCCAAATTTCGAATTTCCTAAATTTGAAAATTCGTAAATCTGAAAATTCGAAAATTCGGTAATTTTGAAATTTGGAATTTTAGAAATTCGTAATTTCGGAAATTTAAAAATTGGGGAAATTTCGGAATGAACAAATTTGTCAAAATTTGTTAAAAAACGAATTCAGAACTAAACGAATTGCACATGTCTACTCCCTCCCTGAACTCCAGAAACTTCTTCAAGAGGCAGAGGGAAGCAAACTCCCAGCCAGTGCAGCCCTGAGCAGACCAAAATCAAACAACCACTGCTACGGTAGAAGCCAACATTTTCATTGACCTTGCAGGTCCTTGACCTAACTAGGAGGGTGCTACATTAGCAAACAATGTGAAATATGTATTTGGTGTAGGTTTAGGTCACCTACCTGTCCTCCTTTGGAAAGCCACAGGTCTGGATTCTATAGCCATGCTGTCGCTGACTTGCTGGAGGGATGAAGCCTTGGATGTCAGAGGAGACTTCCATGCTGGTCTTCCACCAAGGCTGGCATCACTATGTGAACGAAGCTGGCCTCCAGACTGGCTCATTTCATACGTGGCATCCTGGTTCCTCTTCTTCTCTTTTTTCAACATGCTCACTAATATATCTGAATATTGTTAATAGGAACAAGTATTTTCTAATAAAAAAGGCTGCTTTTGCTAAAAATGGCTACATTTTGGAGCAACAGAAGCCTATGAAAGTGAACTCGACACATTTCTTAGAGCTACAGAGGCGGAGAGGGATTTAGGACGTGGCCCATCTTACAGGAACAGTTGCCGTTGAGCTTTTGCCAGAGTTGCAGCAAGCTGTATCTAATCTTTATTACAGTGAAAGCTTCTTCTGAAAGATTTAATTATCACCTTATTTAATTTTACTCTCAGGGTGACTCTTGGAGCCGAGTCTGAGTGCAAAGGCCCTAAGAGGTTTGCTGCCTGTCCTCATGCTGATAACACAAGCTGACTGCCGAGTGTGAAATAAAAGAGCAAAGTGACTGCTAAACTCCCCAACTGCAGAGCTCTGTGATGGGATCCTATAAAACACACCAAGCAGCTTGAGCTATCAGTAAGAGGTTGGTTAGTTGGCACTGTGGCCAGTGTTGGACATCACGTTATAATTCCCAGCTACAGAGTCATCTGCTAAGTAAGTAAATCTTAAAGAAGAATTCCAGGTTTGGACATTTTTACATAGTTACACTGTTCCAGCTTAGACCAACTATGTATATACCATACCTGTGGGATCCCTCTAGAACAGTGCTCTTCAAACTGTGGCCCTTTTCCTCCTTTATCTCTATTCCTTCCTCCTACTAATACCAACAATGAGGCACCATTCCTTCCACTGACACCAAAAGTAAGGCATAATTCATCCTACCGACACCAACAAGATAGCACTGCACCTTCCACTTATATCAATTATCAGCCACTATTCCTCCCACTGACACCAATGATGGGGCACTATTCCTCCCACTGACACCAACAATGGGGTGCAATTACTCCCACTGACAGCAAAGATGAATAACAAGTCCTCCCACTTATAACAATGATGGGGCACCATTCCTTCCACCGACACCAACAATGGGGTGCAATTCCTCCCACCAACACCAGCAATGGGGTTCAATTGCTTCCACTGACAACAATGGGGTGCAACTCCTTGCACTGACACCAAAGATGGGGCACTATTCCTCCCACTAACACCAATCATGGGTCACTATTCCTCCCACTGACACCAATGATGGGTCACTATTCCTCCCACTGACACCAATGATGGGTCACTATTCCTCCCACTGACACCAATGATGGGGCACCGCGTGACATAAAAAATTGCAATGATAGCCATTTTATTCTCTACGGTCTCTGCTAAAAAAAAAATATAATGTTTGGGGGGTTCTAAGTGATTTTCTAGCAAAAAATGTTTTGCTTGTTAAAAAAAAAGTGCCAGATATGGCCTGGTCCCTAAAGTAGTTGTAAAAGGCAGAAGGTGCATTCTATGCATTAAGATATACAACCTTCTGTGTGCAGCAGCCCCCACTAATATTTATCTGAGCCCCATCTTGATCCAGTGATGTTGCACAAGAGACTCGGCTGTCCGGGACTCTCCCTCCTCATTGGCTGAGACAACAGCATGGCGCAAATTGGCTCCCACTGCTGTCAAAGTCAGTAAGCAAATGAGAAGAGAGAGGGGGCGGGGCTGAGCCATGGCTCCATGTCTAAATGGGCACATGGAGCTGTGGCTCGGCTCGGGTGCCCCCATAGCAAGCTGCTTGCTTTGGGGGCACTCAACAGGAGGGAGGGGCCAGGAGCACCAAGGAGGTAACCGAGAAGAAGAGGAGGATCCGGGCTGCTCTGTACCAAACCAACTGCACAGAGCAGGTAAGTAGGTAAGTATAACATGTTTGTTATATTTAAACAAAAAAAATGAGACTTTAGTATCACTTTAAATGGTCTTAAAGGAGTTGTAAAGGCAGAAGGTTTTTTTTATCGTAGAGACAAAAAACCTTCTGTGTGTAGCAGCCCCCCCCCAGAGCACCCCCTAATACTTACCCTGAGCCCCTTCTCTATGCAGCGATGTCCACAATTCCCTCAGCTGTCCGGGACTCTCCTCTTGATTGGCTGGGGCACAGAACTGGATGTCCCTCCAAAATTGATGAAAAGACGAGAAGAAAACTGGTCAGGGAGGCTGCCAAGAGGCCTACAGCAACATTAAAGGAGCTGCAGTAATATCTGGCATGTACTGGCTGTGTGGGACATGAGACAACAATCTCCCGTATTCTTCATATGTTTGGGCTATGGGGTAGAACGGCAAGACGGCCTTTTCTTATGAAGAAAAACATTCAAGCCCAGATAAATTTTGCAAAAACTTATCTGAGGTCTCCCAAAAGCATGTGGGAAAATGTATTATGGTCTGATGAAACCAAGGTTGAACTTTTTGGCCATAATTTCAAAAGATATGTTTGGCGCAAAAACAACACTGCACATCACCAAAAGGACACCATGCCCACCGTGAAACATGGTGGTGGCAGCATTACGCTTTGGGGCAGTTTTTCTACAGCTGGAACAGTTTGTTGTTGTACAACTGAGTTATACAGTTTTTAGCTCACATTAAAGGTGGAAAAGGTTCTGAAATGATTTAACTTTGTCTCATTTTTTTACATCACAGAAACCTGACATTTTAACAGGGGTGTGTAGACTTTTTATATCCACTGTAAGTATAACATGTTTGTTTTTTTTGTGTTTTTTAAACGAGACCTAACAATCACTCTAAAGGATCTGCTAGTGACGGCTTGGTGCCAGATACCACAGCATACCTTCAGAGGTCTAGTGGAGTCCATGGCCTCGACGGGTCAGGTTTGTTTTGCCAAAAAAAAGGGGGCCTACTCAATATTAGGTGGGTGGTCAAAAATTTTCTGGCTGATTAGTGAGACTGAGAAGGATTAACGTCAAGGTGCAATTTTCAAAACTGATTTGTGAATTCTCTAGAACGAATGAATTAATGTTTTTTGGGCTGGACAAGGATACTGATTTCATTGTCTCTTTGCTGTAGAAGGTCTCGGAGCTTCTTCGTCTCTTCTGGACGGACAAGAGAAGATCCCGGCCTTTCTGTGGTGGTCTCAGGAGAAGAGATTCCAACATCCGATGGTTTCCTGTCACGGAAAAGTCTCTGGGAGGCAAAAAAGGGCATAAATCATATTCATACCTTTCCAATTGTTAGTTTAGTACAAAATAAAAGGCATACGAGTATTTTGAAGTACATAAAGTATGGCGACACAATTGGGTAATTCTCAGCCATAGTTTTATTGTAAACGTGTCACAAAGGGCATGGCGAGGAGCCGTATTGTACACCGGTCTGACCCTTCTCTGTGATAACATCAAGCAACCCAGCTGGGAATGTTTATTCTGAACTTCTCCTTTGAGGGTTATACTAAAACATTTACCGTATATACTCGAGTATAAGTTGTTCCGAGTATAAGTCGAGGCCCTAATTTACCACAAAAAAATGGGAAAAACGTATTGACCCGAGTATAAGACGAAGGTGAGAAATGCAGCAGCTACTGTAAGTGGAAAAAGAGGGTCAACAATGTCCATCTACAGCTGTATACCTCCCTGTGTCCTGTGCATGTGTCATGTGTCCTGTGCATGTGTCATGTGTCCTGTGCATATGTGTCATGTGTCCTGTGCATGTGTCATGTGTCCTGTGTATATGTGTCATATGTCCTGTGTATATGTGTCATGTGTCCTGTGTATATGTACCTGTGTCATGTACCTGTGTCCTGTGTATATGTACCTGTGTCCTGAGTATGTGTATATGTATCTGTGTGCATGTGTGTGTGTGTGCATGTGTGTGTGTGTGCATCCTACCTGTGTCCTGTGCATCCTCCGTGCCCCGCTCTGCACCGATCAGCGTGTAGTATTCGGCGGCCATTCGCTGTTCAAAAGCCACGCCTCCTCCTCGTCCAAAAAACTCCATTTCCCAGCAGTCAGCGGTCAGCCTATCACGGACATTCTCTCATCCTCATACCACAGACGAGGATGAGAGAATGTCCGTGATAGGCTGTACACTGACTGCCTATCACAGACGAGGAGGCGCGGCTTTTGAACTGTGAGAGCCGCTGCCGAGTAGTATGTATCACACGCTGGCCGCCGTCTGCCTGCATGACACGCTGATCATGTAGGCAGATGGCGGTGACTCGTGTATAAGTCGAAGGGGGCACTTTCAGCCCCAAAAAAGGGGCTGAAAAATTCGACTTATACACGAGTATATACGGTAATGTGAAAATGGCCTAATGTAGCTTAATGTGTAATAAAGTGCCTAAACCTCAATCAATTGCCCTGAAAATTTGCACATCCTAAGTTTTTAACTTTCCAAACCGATCCTAGAAGTTTCATGCATTTTGGTGTTCCACAAGGCAAACTAGGGACATTAAGCTTGTTTGTTGGGGAGCTTAATGTGGCTTAACATACAAAAAAGAACTTAAATGTTACCGGTACGGTATTTGTATATTGAAATCATATCCCCTCTCAAGCGTCTCTTCTCCAGAGAGAATAAGTTCAGTGCTCACAACCTTTCCTCATAACTAAGATCCTCCAGACCCTTTATTAGCTTTGTTGTCCTTCTTTGTACTCGCTCCATTTCCAGTACATCCTTCCTGAGGACTGGTGCCCAGAACTGGACAGTTGTAGAGCGGGAGAATTATCGTTTTATCTCTGGAGTTGATCCCCTTTTTTAATGCCAATATTCTGTTTGCATTGCCTGCCATTGCTGAGCCTATCATCTACTAGGACCCCCAGGTCCTTTTCCATCCTAGATTCCCCCAGAAGTTCTCCCCCCAGTCTATAGATTCCATTCATATTTTTGCCCCCCAAATGCATTATTTTACATTTTTCTACATTGAACCTCATTTGCCATGTAGTCGCCCACCCCATTCATTTGTTCAGATCTTTTTGCAAGGTTCCCACCTCTCGCGGAGAAGTTATTGCCCTGCTTAGCTTAGTATCGTCTGCAAATACAGAGATTGAACTGTTTACCCCATCCTCCAGGTCGTTTATGAACAAATTAAATAGGATTGGTCCCAGCACAGAACCCTGGGGGACCCCACTACCCACCTCTGACCATTCTGAGTACTCCCTATTTATTACCACCCTCTCAACTTGCCGTTGTAGCCAGTTTTCAATCCATGTACTCCCCCTATGGTCCATGCCAACGGACCTTATTTTGTACAGTAAATGTTTATGGGGAACTGTGTCAAATGCTTTTGCAAAATCCAGATACACCACGTCTACGGGCCTTCCTTTATCTAGATGGCAACTCACCTCCTCATAGAAGGTTAATAGATTGGTTCGGCAAGAACGATTCTTCATGAATCCATGCCGATTACTGCTAATGATACCGTTCTCATTACTAAAATCTTGTATATAGTCCCTTAGCATCCCCTCCAAGAGTTTACATACTATTGATGCTAGGCTAACTGGTCTGTAATTCCAAGGGATGTATTTTGGGCCCTTTTTAAATACTGGTGCTACATTGGCTTTTCTCCAATCAGCTGGTACCATTCCAGTCAGTAGACTGTCAGTAAAAATTAGGAACAACGGTCTGGCAATCACTTGACTGAGTTCCCTAAGTACCCTTAGATGCAAGCCATCTGGTCCCGGTGATTTATTAATGTTAAGTTTCCCAAGTCTAATTTTAATTCTGTCCTCTGTTAACCATGGAGGTGCTTCCTGTGATGTGTCATGAGGATAAACACTGCAGTTTTGGTTACTGAAGCCCCCCGATTCACTCGTGAAGACTGAGGAGAAGAATAAATTCAATACCTTCGCCATCTCCCCATCCTTTGTAACCAGATGTCCTTCCTCATTCTTTATGGGGCCAATATGGTCTGTCCTCCCTTTTTTACTGTTTATATAAATAAAGAATTTCTTGGGATTTTTGAATGCTGATGATGATCCCTTAACCCTGTATTTTTGAAGGCCTTCTCCTTTGCTTTTATATGCATTTTTACATTGGAGTTAAGCCAATCAGGACTTTTGTTCGCTCTTTTAAATTTATTACCTAATGGGATGCTCTCAATGCTCTTAAAGCAAATCCATCTCTCCTCCGTGTTCTTTGTTCCTAAGATTTTATCCCAATTTATGCCTTCTATATAGGTTCATAGTTTAGGAAAGTTGGCCCTTTTGAAATTCAGTGTCTTTGTATTCCCCTCATGTTTCCTATTTGGTTTATACTGAAGCCAATTGACCTGTGATCACGGTTTCCTAAATTGCCCTGTATTTCCACATCCGTGATCAGGTCTGTACTGTTGGTAATCAGTAGATCCAGTAACGCTTTTTTCTAGTTGGTGAGTCTATCATCTGAACCATAAAATTGTCCTGCAAGACATTTAGGAACTGGCGAGCCTTAGACGAATGCATGGTTCCCTCCGCCCAGTCTATGTGTGGATAATTAAAATCCCCCCATTATGATAACACTTCCCATCCTTGCTGCTAATCCAAAATGTGATAGGAGATCCGTCTCCCCCTTCTCCCTCAGGGCCTATAGCATACTCTCAGTATTATTTTCCCCTTAGCTTCATCCCTTTGGAGCTCTACCCATAAGGATTCCACCTCCTCCCTAGCTCCCTCAGTGATGTCATCTCTCACATTCACTTGTAAATTATTCTTGATATATAGGCATACCCCTCCCCCTTTTTTACCCTCTCTATCCCTGCGATAAAGGGTATACCCTTGAATGGTTGCCAGCCAATCATGAGAGCTGTTGAACCAGGTCTCTGAAATTCCCACAAAATCCAAATCCTCCTTGTACAACAGTATCTCTAGTTCACCCATCTTGTCTGCCAGGCTCCTGGCATTGGGGAACATGCCACGTAGACCAGCCGCATATTATCCTCTTATTGGGTGTTCTGAGATTGCAACTAGGACTTGTTACTTACTTATACTTACCTTGGGTTTACGTGCTTTAGTCAACCTACCACTAATGCCCCCAATACTACCCCCTGGAATATGTTCCGCGCTGACTATCTCTACCTCTGGACCCTCCCCCCGTCACCTAGTTTAAAAACTCCTCTAACTTTTTGGCCATCTTTACTCCCAGCAGATCTGCACCCTCCTCATTTAGGTGCAGTCCGTCCCTTCTATAGTACCGGTTATCGACTGAGAAGTCGGCCCAGTCCTCCAGGAACCCAAACCACTCCTTACTACACCAGCTCTTCAGCCGCTTGTTTATTTCCCTAATCTCCCTCTGCCTTTCTGGTGTGGCTCGATGTACCGGTAGTATTCCTGAGAACACTACCTTGGATGTCCTTTTCCTCAATTTAGCTCCCAAGTCCCTAAAATCATTCTTTAGGACACTCCATCTGCCTTTGACTTTGTCAATGGTGCCAACGTGCACCATGACAGGTGGGTCTTCCCCAGCCCCTCCCAGTAATCTGTCTACCAGATCCGTGAAGTGCCGAACCAGAGCGCCCAGTAGACAACATACAGTTCGGCGCTTCAGGTCTTTGTTACAAATTGCCCTCCCTGTCCTTCTAAGAATTAAGTCCCCTACCACCGGAATCTGCCTTTCCTTTCCCTTCGCTGCCCCCCCACTCTCACTGGAGGAGTTCTTCCCCCGGCAGCTAGGAGAGTCCCTCATCTCCAGCAGTGCTGGTCCCTGACTGGTTTCACCAATGTCACTCACTGGAGCGTACTTATTGGGATACTCCAGTCCTGGATCGGCCTCCCTGGCACTTCCCCCTCTTTCCTTTCTGACTGTCACTCATCTACCCTTTCCTAGGGCCGGCACATCTTTGTCTCCACCCGCCTCTGTGCTGGCCCCTGCCGGCACCTGCCGCGTACGTTCCTGGCGATCCTTTAGTATGGAGGGACTTCTCAGTTGCTTCCCCAGATTCAGAACCTGGGCTTCCAGGGAAACAATGTGCTTACATTTTGCACAGCAGTAATTTCTCCCTCGATCCAATGATCAAGGAACGCATACATGCCGCAAGATGTACAACGAGTCACATCTCCACACCCACCAGGCATCGTACCTACTAATTTAATGAGGATTGGGGATTATACCCTGTCCAAATTACCTAACAACTAGCTTCCTGACACTAATACTCAACAAGACAATACACAGGTACTCAACCAGACAATACACAAGTACCCGCAGACCAACGTGCACACACACAATACACAAGTACTAACGATCCATACACATTACTCAGACAACACTCAGGTACTCAGAATACACAGGTACTACCTGACACTAATACTCAATACAGCCCATGTGCATACAAAGATACACACTCACTCTACACAGGTACTTTTCCCCTGTTGAAACCTCTTATTTTCCACTCTGATTTTTAACTCACCACTTAGTCCAGTTCTATTTGGTCTAAGTTCCAGCAAGCTAAAAGATGAGCAGGCTCACAATGAGTTCTACAGAAGGTTATATAGGCCTCAAGCACCTGTGACCAATTAACCACTCCCCTTAATTAGTAGGCTGAAGGAAGCAAAGAAAAAAAAAAGCTGTTTAAAAAGTGAAAAAAAAAGGTGTTAAAAAGCTACAAAGGAAAAGCCCCAAAAAGAACCTAAAAATGCAACCCAGGAATCACCAGCAGTCAAAAAGCAAAACACTCTCCACTCAAGGTCCCCACTGTTTAGCTTCTAACCAGCAGTCTGGCCAAGCTGGTTTAAAACGTTAAAACAAAAAAAAAAAAAAGTTTAAAAATTGAATAAAAAATTATTTAAAATTTTGTTTATTTCCTGTCACCAGTCAGTGTCCCTGATCACCGCCACACCAGACATATAATGACGCTGTACTGCTCTGATGACAGTATGTAAAAAAAAAAAAATTGTGAGAAAATGTTTTTTTTTTATTTTACAAAAAATTACAACTTCAAAAAACTCGCCATGCCTCTTACTAAATACCTTGGACTGTCTACTTTCCAAAAAGGGGTCATTTGTACTGTCCTGGCGTTTTAGGGGACTCAAGAAATTAGATCGGTGAACAGTACATCAGGATTGATCATTTTTCAAATATACATCCCATAGTTTGTGGACTCTATAACTTCCCTACAGACTAAATAATATACACTGATTTAGGTTATTTTCACCCCAAAAAATGTAGCAGAATAAATTTTGGCCTAAATTTATGAAGAAAGGATTATTTATTTGCAAAATGTTATAACAGAAACCAAGAAAAACACCTACTGTATTTTTTTTTCAGGTTTTTTTTTTACCAAAGACCTGTAGCAGAATACATTTTGGCCTAAATGTATAAATAAATTTGATTTTATTGGATATATTTTATAACAGAAAGTAGAAAATCATTATTTTATTTTTAAATTCAGTCTTTTTTCGTTTATATCGTAAGAAATAAAAAACCCAGTGGTGATCAAATACCACCAAAAGAAATCTCTATTTGTATGAAAAAAATGATATAAATTTAATTTGTGTACAGTGTTGCATGACCGCGTAATTACAAGTCAAAGTAGTGCAGTGCTGAATAGCAAAAAATGGCCTGGTCGTGAGGGTGGTGTAGTTGGGGGGGGGGGGGGGAACCTTCCCGAGGTCAAGGGGTTAAATCTGGAACTTTTGGTTCATTACCTTCAGTAAAGTAAAGCAGTAGTGAATTTTCCGCATGTCTGCGCCAATGTCCAAGGTGCTCTCGGGGTCTCCATCATCAAGGAAATTGTGTATCTGCTCATCCAGCCTGCAAAAAAAAAAAAAAAATCTCAGACTAACGCAAATTCTGTTCTGGGACACTAAAACACAACTGTCAATTCACCAACTGTTACTGTGTGTGAGAGATACCGACAGTCATAAAGCACAGCTCCATTGTGTATCTTGTACTGTACACTATATGCTGCTCTGTATGCTGTGCTGTAAATAACAACCTCCAGATTGCTGCACTTTGTAACCTGTGGTGTCCGTTATATACTGCAGGTCACCGCACTCGCTTCATACATCAGATTTCTGCGCTCTGTACAATGAGGTGTACATTGAAAAAGCTTCACTCTCTCTACAGCTGTAGATTAAAAACTTCAGATTGGGCCACTCTGTATGCTGTACAGCAGGGGTCTCAAA
Organism: Lithobates septentrionalis; assembly: GCA_037952835.1. NCBI lineage: Eukaryota > Metazoa > Chordata > Amphibia > Anura > Ranidae > Lithobates > Lithobates septentrionalis. The sequence goes on along the minus strand of JBBDGP010001717.1, from coordinate 270,408 downwards.
CTGGCGGCCCTCCAGCTGTTGCAAAACTACAAGTCCCATGAGGCATTGCAAGGCTGATAGTTACAAGCATGACACCCAGAAGCAGAGGCATGATGGGACTTGTAGTTTCGCAACAGCTAGAGGGCCGCCCGTTTCAGACTCCTGCTTTACACTATATACAGTGCTTTGAAAAAGTATTCATACCCCTTGAAATGTTTCACATTTTGTCATGTTACAACCAAAAACTTAAATGTATTTTATTGGGATTTTATGTGATAGACCAACACAAAGTGACTCATAATTGTGAAGTGGAAGGAAAATGATAAATGGTTCAACATTTTTTACAAATAAATATGTGAAAAGTGTGGGGGGTACATTTGTATGGCGCCCCCCGGAGTCAGTACTTTGTAGAACCCCCTTTCTCTGCAATTACAGCTGCAAGTCTTTTTGGGGATGTCTCTACCAGCTTTGCACATCTAGAGAGGACATTTTTGCCCATTCTTCTTTGTAAAATATCTCAAGCTCTGTCAGATTGGATGGAGAGCGTCTGTGAACAGCAATTTTCAAGTCTTGCCACAGATTCTCAATGTGATTTAGGTCTGGACTGTGACTGGGCCATTCTAACACATGAATATGCTTTGATCTAAACCATTCCATTGTAGCTCTGGCTGTATGTTTCGGGTCGTTGTCCTGCTGGAAGGTGAACCTCCTCCCAGTCTCAAGTCTTTTGTAGATTATAACAGGTTTTCTTCTAAGATTGTCCTGTATTTGTCTCCATCCATCTTCCCATCAACTCTGACCAGCTTCCCTGTCCCTGCTGAAGAAAATCATCCCCACCACATGATGCTGCCACCACCATGTTTCACGGTGGGGATGGTGTGTTCAGGTTCATGTGCAGTGTTAGTTTTCCCCACACATAGCGTTTTGCTTTTAGGCTAAAACGTTCATTTTTGGTCTCATTTGACCAGATCACCTTATTCCACATGTTTGCTGTGTCCTCCACATGGCTTCTCACAAACTACAAACAGAACTTCTTATGACTTTCTTTCACCAATGTCTTTCTTCTTGTCACTCTTCCATAAAGGGCAGATTTGTGGAGAACACGACTAATAGTTGTCCTGTGGTCAGATTCTCCCACCTGAGCTGTGGATCTCTGCAGCTCCTCCAGAGTTACCATGGACCTCTTGGCTCTTCTCTGATGAATGCTCTCCTTGCCCGGCCGGTCAGTTTAGGTGGACAGCCATGTCTTGGTAGGTTTGCAGTTGTGCCATACTCTTTCCATTTTCTGATGATGGATTGAACAGAGCTCCGTGAGATGTTCAAAGCTTGGGAGATTTTTTTATAACCTAACCCTGCTTTATACTTCTCAACAACTTTATCCATGACCTGTCTGGTGTGTTCCTTGGCCTTCATGATGCTGTTTGTTCACTAAGGTTCTCTAACAAACCTCTGAGGGCTTTACAGAACAGCTGTATTTATACTGAGATTAAATTACACACAGGTGGACTCTATTTATTAATTCGGTGACTTCAGAAGGCAATTGGTTCCACTAGATTTTAGCTAGGGGTATCAGAGTAAAGGGGGCACCATACAAATGCCCCCCCCCCCACACTTTTCACATATTTATTTGTAAAAAAATGTTGAAAACCATTTATCATTTTCCTTCCACTTCACAATTATGTGTCACTTTGTGTTGGTCTATCACATAAAATCCCAATAAAATACATTTATATTTTTGGTTGTAACATGACAAAAGGTGGAAAATGTCAAGGGGTATGAATACTTTTTCAAGGCACTGTATACTCCAGATCTCTTCACTCTGCTGTATCTGTATTCTATATCTGGTACTATATATATTACAGAGTCGGGATAACAGGTTGTTGATAAAAATAATGTATTAAGGACTGGAATTCCTCTCCCGGGATGGACTGAACAGACAAGCAGAATTAATGAGCGGCGTGGTGGTGAACGGCGGAGGTGTCCTGTATGGCGGTCCCGGCGCTCTCACCTGTGATATGTGGAAATATTTTCCTGGTAACGGCCGAGCCAGGAAACGAGATTGATGAATAAATCAGAAGAACGGTGTACAGAAGCCCAAATCAGCCGCAAGAAAATTTATGCTAAAAAAGGGACTCGGCGATCCAAAATCAGCAACGCAAGGCACGCCGGTTAATCACATCCACTGGGAGTCAGACGCGTTTTTGGACGCATCCATGAAGTGGCACAGCTGTTGGTTGATTTCCGAAGACTGAGGCGATGAGCCACCCATAGATTGATCGCTTGAAATCGCGCCGATCAAAAGACGCGCTGAGACTCTGGACAGAAAAATCGCTTTTTTTTTTTATTTTGAAAATGTCAAACTCTACAAAGGGGGCTTGGCGGGGCCAGCGAAGGAATAAAAAAAAAACGAATTAGCGAACGAAGAATTTACGAGGAGGAATGCGCACTCCTCTCCCTCGTAAGGCTCGGCGTTCCAGATTTTACCGAGTATGGGTAATTGGAATGACCCGTCTGCATATCTCAGCTGTCACTATGACCCAGCGAGCCGCCCAACCTCAACAACAGAAAATCAAAAAAAGGTTTTAATTTTTAATAGGACCAATAAATCTAAACCGCAAGGTGGTTCAACTTATAAAGGAGGGCGATAGGAATGACAGCGCCGCATGGACATTATCAGAACAGAATGTATCTGAAGATGAGGCTCTGACCCAGAAGGAAGAGATTTGTGAGCAAACATCCAACTTATTAATGTGTTTTTCATGCTTTTTAAAGCTTTAATGAAGCTTGGCAAATGCCCTGTGTGTGTTGGTTTTCTATTTGTTTTAAAGGGACCCAGTAGAACCCCCAACTCAGCAGATCCCCAGCTTTTTAGTACCCTCATTCAGCAGATCCCCAGCTTATTAGTACCATAGTTTAGCAAATCCCCAGCTTATTAGTACCCCCACTCCGCAGATCCCCAGCATATTAGTACCCTCGTTTAGCAGATCCCTAGCTTATTAGTACCCTCCTTCAGCAGATCCCCAGCATATTAGTACCCTCGTTCAGCAGATCTCCAGCTTATTAGTACCCTCGTTCAACAGATCTCCAGCTTATTAGTACCCTCCTTCAGCAGATCCCCAGCTTATTAGTACCCTCGTTCAGCAGATCCACAGCATATTAGTACCCTCGTTTAGCAGATCCACAGCTTATTAGTACCCTCGTTTAGCAGATCCACAGCTTATTAGTACCCTCGTTCAACAGATCCACAGCTTAATAGTAACCTCGTTCAGCAGATCCCCAGCATATTAGTACCCTCGTTCAGCAGATCCCCAGCATATTAGTACCCTCGTTTAGCAGATCCCCAGCATATTAGTACCCTCGTTCAACAGATCCCCAGCTTATTAGTACCCTCGTTTAGCAGATCCACAGCTTATTAGTACCCTCGTTCAGCAGATCCCCAGCATAATAGTACCCTCGTTCAGCAGATCCCCAGCATATTAGTACCCTCGTTCAACAGATCCACAGCTTATTAGTACCCTCGTTCAGCAGATCCCCAGCATATTAGTACCCTCGTTCAACAGATCCACAGCTTATTAGTACCCTCGTTCAGCAGATCCCCAGCATATTAGTACCCTCGTTCAACAGATCTCCAACTTATTAGTACCCTCGTTTAGCAGATCCCCAGCATATTAGTACCCTCGTTCAACAGATCTCCAACTTATTAGTACCCTCGTTTAGCAGATCCCCAGCTTATTAGTACCCTCGTTCAACAGATCTCCAACTTATTAGTACCCTTGTTTAGCAGATCTCCAGCTTATTAGTAACCTCGTTCAACAGATCCACAGCTTATTAGTACCCTCGTTCAGCAGATCCCCAGCATAATAGTACCCTCGTTCAGCAGATCCCCAGCATATTAGTACCCTCGTTCAACAGATCCACAGCTTATTAGTACCCTCGTTCAGCAGATCCCCAGCATATTAGTACCCTCGTTCAACAGATCCACAGCTTATTAGTACCCTCGTTCAGCAGATCCCCAGCATATTAGTACCCTCGTTCAACAGATCCACAGCTTATTAGTACCCTCGTTCAGCAGATCCCCAGCATATTAGTACCCTCGTTCAACAGATCCACAGCTTATTAGTAACCTCGATCCACAGCTTATTAGTACCCTCGTTCAGCAGATCCCCAGCATAATAGTACCCTCGTTTAGCAGATCCCCAGCTTATTAGTACCCTCGTTCAACAGATCTCCAACTTATTAGTACCCTCGTTTAGCAGATCTCCAGCTTATTAGTAACCTCGTTCAGCAGATCTCCAGCTTATTAGTACCCTCGTTTAGCAGATCCCCAGCTTATTAGTACCCTTGTTCAGCAGATCCCCAGCATATTAGTACCCTCGTTCAACAGATCCACAGCTTATTAGTACCCTTGTTCAGCAGATCCCCATCATATTAGTACCCTCGTTCAACAGATCCACAGCTTATTAGTACCCTCGTTCAGCAGATCCCCAGCATATTAGTACCCTCGTTCAACAGATCCACAGCTTATTAGTACCCTCGTTCAGCAGATCTCCAGCATATTAGTACCCTCGTTCAGAAGATACCCAGCATATTAGTACCCTCGTTCAGCAGATCCCCAGATTATTAGTACCCTCGTTCAGCAGATCTCCAGCATATTAGTACCCTCATTCAGCAGATCCCTAGCTTTTTAGTACCCACGTTCAGCAGATCCCCAGCATATTAGTGTCAGAGCTGGGCTCAGCCCTTCCTTCTCTGAGCTGGCCGCTTAGCTGTCGGCTAATTGCCAGCTCCTATCTCTCCACAGGTACTCAGCTGTTGATGATATCCTGCTCGTCAGTCCTGCCTACTGAAGCCGTCCAGCCCAGAGGATCTCTGCCTTCGCCTTGGTCAACATCACAGAGACTATCTCCTGCATTCCTGGCAAAAGACTTGTTTGGCTGACATCCCTTCTGGCTCCAGATCCTGCTTGCTGTTTTATTATATTTTTTAATTATTTATTTATATTAGAAAACCGGTTCACCGGGACATACAGCAATAATGTAATTGCATTCAACAACAGTACATACATAGGTATAGGAACAATATGTGCTGCACACTGATATAAAATGAAAAACATGGCATCTCTATTCTATAAGCTTGGGAGGGATAGCAAGATATTACAGTATTGATGGCCTACAGATTTTTTACTACAACATAGTTTCTGACCTATATCCTAGTTAGTAACATAGAACTATGAGTCCATCTATATCGTGCTTTCCGCTAGTCCTCCGTCTGTCAGTGTGCCTTGTATGTGATTGCAGGGGAACATGATCCCAGTTTGAGTGGTTTCCTATTTATTTTATTATTTTGAGAGAAAAAGAGAATATCTAGTTAGAAGAAGAGCAGATTAGTAGGGTGGAATAGATATAAACAGGGTTAGAAAGGAAGGAGGGAAAGGATATGAGGGGGGGGGGGAGGGGGTTTGGGATCCGAATAGTGATTCACGAGTATGTGTATTTGCTTGCGTCTATCTGCGATTATTCCTAGAAACAGAGTGCATCACAACCTCACCGGCCTCGAAGTGCCTGTCCCTCTTCTGAATACTTGAACATGTTCCATAATTGCCAAGTTTTGGTGTATGTTTCCTGTCTGTTTTGGCTTGTGAGGATTAAGTCCTCCATCTGATTTATTTCCTCCACTTTTTGGAGCCAGAGGGCTATGGTTGGTGTTTGAGTGGACTTCCAAAAGAGTGGGATGCAAGTTTTTGCTGCGTCTAGCAAATGACGTACAACTGATTTCTTGTAAATCCGTGTGGGGGTGTCGTTAGCATGTAAAAGGAAGTATGCCGGGTCATCTGGTACAACTCGGTCTGTGAATTTTTGCGTTAACTGGCGGACTTCTTTCCAGAAGTTCTGGATCCGAGAACAGGACCAGGAAATATGGAGGAGTGTGCCTTTTCTTTCTTGACATCTCCAACACACATCTGATGACGAGGGGAATATTGTGTTAAGCAATGCTGGGGTTCTGTACCAATGAGTAAGGATTTTATCATTTGTTTCTTGGATCTTGGTACATAAAGAGGATTTGTGGGTAAACTGCAGGATGTGTTGTTTTTTGCTGGTGGTAAACTGACATTTTAGTTCTTTTTCCCATTTGGTGAGGCCCTGTAATTTATATTCCTCTGCTGGAGTGATTAACATACTATAGGTTAGAGAGAGTGAACGTAGTAAGGACCCCGTTCCCGAGCATAGGTCTTCCATAGGTGTGAGGGTTTGATCAGTGTCATTAGGTGGTGACATGCTGCTGAGGAAGTGATGGAGTTGTAGTGCTCTCAAAAAATTCAGACGGAACTGTCCTTCTGGATCGGACAACTCTGTGATAGTCTTCCACCTACCCCTAGTGCTGAAATGTGAGGCTTGGTATAGTCCCTCCTCCCTCAGTTCCCCGAAACCTCCCATCGCCCATTCCTGGTTCAAATAAAGGGTTTCCTAATATGGGTTTAACTGGTGAATTATGAGAAAAGAGGAAAGATGAGTCAATCAGATAAGCACAGACACGTGCCGTGTTACCTATTAACGGGTGGCGCTTGAGATCTGTTGGGAGGGCAATATAACACCAGGGGGTTCTGTGTATAGGAATCGCGCTTTGTGCTTGTTCAAGTTGTGTCCACAGTTTGGTGGTTGTATGTCGGCACCAGTCGATGAGCCTTCCTAGATGTGTTGCTCTATAGTAGGTCTGGAGTTCAGGCATTGCCAGTCCTCCGTATCGTTTGGGCAACGAAAGGATCTTCCTGTGTAGTCGCGTTAAGAGAGACTATTTTTATGGAGGCCATGATCGTGGGTGGTGGGTATGTTGATATTCAAGGGGTAGATGAACAGGAGGGGGTGGGGAGTTGAGGGAAGGGGAGGGAAGAGTAAGGGGGAGTGAAGGGGGTGTAGAGCAGGTTCCGTAAGAGAAAGTGGGTAAACTCAGGAAAGAGTGGAAGAGAAAATTTAGAAGCTGTCACTAGAGTGCAGCTTAGTGCAAATACTAAATTAGCCAAATGGGCTATTACGCTCCCCAGACACTATACTTGGAATGGAACGCTGTCCTATGTGGGTCGGTGGATAGACAGGGCTGGGAAGTGAGCTCCCGAGCCTCCCCCTCCACCCCCAGCTATCGATGGTTTTTATATGTGCATGCGGTGTGCCATTAGCAGTGATATAACAGACTAGTGGGTTGTAACATTACAAGTGTGCTAGCGGTCTAAACATAACCAATAAAAGAGGCATAGAATCACATAAAATGAAATGAAATAAAATGGAGCTCACATAACTAGAGCCCAAAGAGCACAGTTGCATAAACATAAACATAATAACTCAGCGAGTGCAATAAAGTAAATCACATTTCTATCCCCATCCAGCGATGTATATAATAGTCAAGCCAAATGGAATGGCCAAAAAGTGAACTGTATGGGAAGGCGCATATCCAGCCTGAACTTAGCATTTCTCTGCGCAGGACAAAACATCAGGTTCGTGGGTATTCAGTCCCGCACAAGGATATGATGAAGTGTTCAAACTCTATCATGGTCATTAACTTTGTTTAACACTTAAACTGGGAATCCCCCCTCCCACCACAACATAAAGCGTCAGCGTTTAAATACCGGCTTGTGCACTAGCGGTATGGTAAGTATCAGTAGCCGCTGATAGTAACCGGGTCGTACCACCGTGCATGTCTCCTGTCTCATTTGTAGTTCAATGGTGTGCTTTCCCTGAAGTGCAAGGCATGGAATGGTGAATGCCGTTCGGTTCACGTCCCCTGTCGTTCCTGTCACTCAGCCTCCTGCCTCCGCATTGTATGCATGATTTCCTGCAGTTAAAGAGGAGATGTCTCTGGGCACCTTAGATAGGCCTGTACTGGTGGACAGGAGAGGGCAAGTTCCGTAACCCTGATTCCACTAAATCTGCTGTAACTTATGTCCAGGACTGGGGCGGGTACTGTTAAGTACTAGACCTTTGGGTTTCCTCTAGCACTCCAGGGGATCCTCCAACTCTCAACACCGTCCGTCAGCAGGCCCAGCATACGTACTGAGGAGTGGAGGGGGAAGTAGGGCTAGAGTTTGTCTAATCTTCCCCTCCTCTAACGGGCAAAAGTGGCCATGTTTCACTTCCCTGTGTGCGGGGACTAACAACCTCTCGTTCTGTCCTGGACAAGTGAGACTGGATAGGGATGGGTGGCCAAAAGGCCTACTCACGTGGTTCTCCCTCTGAGGCCATCCTGCGTCTCCTTCTGTTCCTTAGGTGCCGAGGAGGGAGGGGTCCGTGCAGCCTCAGGGGTCCCGATCATCCTTGTGGACGTGGTAGGAACTGGAGCCAGTCAGGGACCTGTATTGGTTCTGTATCCATGAACCTGAAGAGCGCTGGGAGGTCTTCTGTTCTTTGCAGGGAGAAAGAGCCTGTGTCGTTGCGGAACGTTACTGATAGCGGGTACCCCCATCGGTATGTTAAGCCTTTCTGCTTGGCAAGTTCCAGGAAAGGACGAAGGAGGGCTCTGCGTCTCAGTGTGGCCCTCGATAAATCCGGCAGTATTCTGGCCTGTTTGCCCCCCACTTCCACATCACCATATTCCCAGGCTCGGCGGAGGATATTTTCTTTTTGAGTGTAGCGGTGCAATCTGCATACTACATCCCGCAGTCTGCTTGGGTCTTCAGATCTGGGGCCAAGAGCTCTGTGCACTCTGTCTAGCTCGATATTGAGGTCGGGGTCCTCCAGCACGGTGCGGAATATCTCTTTCACCGTCTCCCCTAGGATCTCCGTTGCTGTTTCCTCCGGGATTCCTCTGAGCCGCAGATTGTTCCTGCGACTCCGGTCCTCGATATCTTCCAGGTGTAACTGCAAGGCAATGGTGTAATCTCGGTGTAGATCTCTAGCTTGCTCAAGCACTGCTACTCTCCCCTCCAGAGAGGACACCGAGGCTTTGCCTGTGGTCATGCGTTCCGCCAGCGTAGCTACCTCTCCTCGTACCTCTTGCATATCGCGTCAGTGGGTCTCTTCCAACCTGAGGATGAGCGCTTCAATGTCTGAGTGGGGAGGGCCTGAAGTAAAGCCAGAATGTCCTGGTCAAGCATAATGGGTTCAGGAGATTGTGGGGATGCCATCGTGCCCCTCGAAGGACCCCCGTTGGTACCTGGGGAGTTGTTAATGACACCCCGGGAGTAGGATGAGGCGGGATGACCGCTCTGTCTAGAGGCCTTCTGCTTCTCACCACGTGGGAGGCCTCGCGGCGCTGCTACTGTGGCTCCCGGAGATGGGCCTTGCAGCTGCTGGAAATAGTGGCGGATCTCTCCTGGGCTCCTTCCAACGGGTGTCCCCCGGGTAGTTGCTCTTGTCCTGTGCCTTTTGGTTGGTAGCATGCCTCTGGCAAAATGTATATAGCCGGAGTTTTTGGGACAGGCCAGGAGCTCCAAGAAAAAGCAGCTTCACTCAGCCATGTCCAGGCCACGCCCTCTGCTTGCTGTTTTATTACACTCATCTCCGGCTCCCTAATGTTTGGCTTGTCTGACTATCTGTTCCGATTACTGAACTTTGGCTATATTTTCACTACGTCTCTTTTTATTTTTTACTTTTATTATTAAACAAGTGTGATTTAACTGTACTTCTGTCTCGGTCTGATTTCATGGTTTCTAACAATTAGTACCCTTGTTCAGCAGATCCCCAGCTTATTAGTACCCTCATTCAGCAGATCCCCAGCATATTAGTACCCTCGTTCAGCAGATCCCCAGCATATTAGTACCCTCGTTCAGCAGATCCCCTGCTCAGTAGTACCCCCAGCTTTGCTGATTCTCCTGTTCAGTAGTAACCCCCAGCTTTTCAAATCCCCCCACTCAGTAGTAACCTCCAGCTCAGCTGACCCCCTGATTTGCCTAAACCTCCTATCTCTCCGGTCCCTACTAAACTCCCACGCTGCTCACCACATTTGATATTAGTAGTTTCTCCTGCTACGGCTCCCCAGCTCTGCTGATCTTTTGACATTCAGTCCTCTCTCTCTGGTCCTTGCTCACATTCCACCAGAGCGTTGCCATGTTGCACACCACATGTGCCGTCTGCTAGTTGCCTGGACCCCGCTCACATTCCTGCTGTTCCACGCTGCACACCGGATGTGACGTCTGCACCGGACACTCCCAGAATATATACACATGAACCGGAGGTGATTGCTGATGATGTCTTTCCAGTTAGCTTGTTGGTTTCCCAGTGCATCCTGGGATATCTCATACCTGCAATCCTCCAAAACAATGCAAAGCTAACGCTGACAAAAAGCCTCTCGACAGCTGCAGGAGCTGCAAGCGAGCATTGTCAAAGACTTCTATGGAGGCTTTGGAGACACTTCGAAGCACCAAGAAAGTGACATGGGGGATTGTTTTCTGGAGGCAGTGTACATTTATGTTGGCGGAACAATAGAGATCTCCCCGAAAAAAATCCAGCAATGGACTTTTTGCCTAAGATCATGCAATTTGGAAGCCTCTGTGGAAATTTTCTGGTGCTGTGTTTTTGGTGTAGTGGAGTGGAAGGCTTGGCTTAACCCTTCCGCTGTCACAGCAAATTTTGCTTTTTTTTTTTTTTTTTACACATTTTAGGCCTGAAGATTGCATAAACCTCCCAAAAATGTGTCAGTACACAATACACTAAAGTTAATTTAGGGCTGCAAAGGGTGGGCCAACTCAATATTGAAGACTGGGAAACCATTAAAGTTCATGTGTGTGTAAAAGCAGGTGTCCCAATACTTTCGACAATATAGTGCAGATACCCAACATGTCAAACCTTAAAGAGGAGCTCCTGTCATTTTTCTTAAAATTAAAAAAGGCAGCAGCTACAAAAACTACAGCTTCTGACTTTTGTCCCAGGATGCATCCCTGTGCTCACCCAACGGGGACCGCTTCAGCGGATGCCCGCCGCCCATGCATGAGCCGCACTGTGCATTGTGAATGGTCCCCACAGTCTAAAACCTGCAATGTGTCCCAGAAGAAAAAAAAGAAAAAAAAATACTAGGGCTGCGGAAATTACCGATTAATTCCTTGATTAATCGTTAATTTTTTTGATTGATCAAAATGTATTTGATCGGTAGGCTGCCTGCCCTGGGGCCGCTTTGGGCCAAGCTGTGGCTACAGCGAAGCACTCCGCTCCCTCCTCCTCCACTATATGTCATACATAGTCTGCGGGCATCTCCCGCTGTGTGTCTCGGGGCTGAGTGTGAAAACTTTGGCGGCGCTGTGAGAAAAGTCCCGCCCTCCTCCTAGATCAGCTCGTGTGATTGGCGCAGTGTTCTGTCTATAGACGCAGTGTTCTGTCTATCACACGAGCTGATCTACGAGGAGGGCGGGACTTTTCTCGCAGCGCGGCCCAATTTTTCACACTGAGCTCCGAGACACACAGCGGGAGATGCCCGCAGACTGTGTAATCCAGGCACAGGCACTGACTACAGTGAGGCTGCGATTATGGGCACGGTGAGACTGCATTATGGGCACGGTGAGACTGCATTATGGGCACGGTGAGACTCCATTATGGGCACGGTGAGACTCCATTATGGGCACGGTGAGACTGCATTATGGGCACGGTGAGACTGCATTATGGGCACGGTGAGACTGCATTATGGGCACGGTGAGGCTGCATTATGGGAACGGTGAGGCTGCGATTATAGGCACGGTGAGGCTGCGATTATGGGCATGGTGAGACTGCATTATGGGGACGATGAGGCTGCATTATGGGAACGGTGAGGCTGCATTATGGGAACGGTGAGGCTGTGATTATAGGCACGGTGAGTCTGCGATTATAGGCACGCCGAGGCTGCGATTATAGACTCAGTGAGGCTGCGATTATGGGCACGGTGAGACAGCATTATGGGCACGGTGAGGCTGCGATTATGGGAACGGTGAGGCTGCATTATGGGAACGGTGAGGCTGCGATTATAGGCACGGTGAGGCTGCGATTATAGGCACGGTGAGGCTGCGATTATGGGCATGGTGAGACTGCATTATGGGAACGGTGAGGCTGCATTATGGGAACGGTGAGGCTGCATTATGGGAACGGTGAGGCTGCGATTATAGGCACGGTGAGGCTGCAATTATAGACACGGTGAGGCTGTGATTATGGGCATGGTGAGGCTGCGATTATGGGCACGGTGAGACTGCATTATGGGAACGGTGAGGCTGCGATTATGGGCACGGTGAGGCTGCGATTATGGGCATGGTGAGGCTGCGATTATGGGCACGATGAGACTGCATTATGGGAACTGTGAGGCTGCGATTATGGGCATGGTGAGACTGCGATTATGGGCACGATGAGACTGCATTATGAGAACGGTGAGGCTGCGATTATGGGCACGGTAAGTCTGAGTTTATGACGTGTGACGTCCTAGCCATGCCCTGCTATGTCCGGCTTCGGCCGTTGCCATAACAACGGTGCTAAATCAGCTAAAAGTAGTTGAATCTGTATGTGCGTTATAATTAATCTAAATTAGTCGATTCATCGATTAAAAAAATAAAATGATTAATCGAACACGATAATTTTAATCAGTAACAGCCCTAAAAAATACATTATAAATACCTTTTTCCATCTATACAAAAATGTTTTTCCTTTTGTTTCTATTTTAAACTGAATGGGTTGTTTTACAAGGTGAGGGTTTACAATCACTTTAAATCCCAGACTATTTAGTACCTCTTATCTATCTTGGCTCTCAATCCAAAACTAAAAAGACATTTTTTTTTTTTTTTTTTAGATACACTTGAATGGAGAACATTTTTCTGTCTTCACTTCATCTTTTTATAGATAAAAAGCTGAATAGGAAACATCACAGAGGGCACCGGCACAAGGTATGAGGTGCGTTCTGCCTCCTCCTGCTGCCACAATTACGATTCACTCAGCTACTAAACTGGCAGCCGGATTAGAGAGCAGATGGGCACCGGGAATAATGGGATCCGGCACAGGAAGAACGCACCGGAGAGGAGCGACTTAAATCACGCTACACAAGAGCTCACTTCAGCAAGCCAGGGAGGTGCTAAGTCCGCTTCATTCCGTCCAATTAATCGCTAAGGAAACTCGCCTTCTATTTTTGAAGCTGTTACATCTCAAGTTATGTAAGTGGAAGGAGAATTGGAAACATCTGTGCCGAGTCTTTCCCGATATGGAGGCCGAGGAGGAGAAGAGGTTCCGTATGTCGCTGCTCCGGGTGTTGCTAGGGGTTGCAACGATTCCGGTATCGGTGCCGATACTAAGCATTTACATGAGTATCGGTACTTGTGAAAATGCTCCGAGACCTGAAACTGATACATTCAGGCTCTGTTCTTTAATAAATGAATAGAAATTTTAAAAAAAAAGGAAAAGGCAGCAATTATCGGTTGTTAAAGTGATTGTAAGAGTTTCGTTTTTTAAATTTTATTTAAAATAACAAACATATTATACTTACCTCCACTGTGCAGCTCGTTTTGCACAGAGTGGCCCCCGAACATTCTCTTCTGGGGTCCCCCCGGGGCTCTTGCGGCTCCTCCCCACATCTGATAACCCCCTCGGGGAAGCACTTCCCCGAGGGGGTTACCTTGCGGGTGCGCTCCCAAGTCCAGCATTCGGCGTCCATAGCTGCTGAATGTATGACTCGGCCCCGCCCACCCCAGGCGCCTGCATCATTGGATTTGATTGACAGCAGCGGGAGCCAATGGCTGAGGCAGCACATTGGCAATGGCCAATGTGCTGCCTCTTCCTTTCCAAGTATGAGCTCTGCTGTACGAGCATTGCAAGCGGCTGATACCAGGTCATATTCAGGTACTTGCACTGCTTGTATTAAAAAAAATAATTTAAAGTTGAACTCCGGGATGAGTAAATATTGTCTAAATCCATCCATCGTGAGTATTCTTTGTGAATTTCAGTGAGTATTTCTTCCAGATCTGTGCAGGAATCCAGTGTGAGACTTCCTGTAATAAAGACCGCCCACTGCTGCTCTCTCTCCTTGTGCAGGGGGATCAGTCTTGTCTCCGCCCCCTCCTGTAGTATTTTACAGGCAGTCTGTAGTGGGTGGAGCCTGATTTGCCCCTCCCACAGCTCTGCTCTCTCTCCCTAAAGTGGATGTAAAGGCACAAGGTGCATTCTATGCATGAAGATAAAAAAAACCTCCTGTGTGCCGCAGCCCCCCTAATACTTACCTGAGCCCCCTCTCAATCCAGCAATATCCAGGAGAACCTCGCCTCTCCGGGGCCATTGGCTCTCGCTTCTGTCAATCACAGCCAGTAAGCCAATCAGGCGATGGAGGGGGTGGGGGCAAGCCACGACTCTGTGTAAGAACGGACACACAGTGCCGTGGGACGGGAGCACGCCTGCTTGGATGGCCCCATAGAAAGCTGCTTGCTGCGGGGGCACCCAGCTGGAGGGAGGAGCCAGGAGCACTGGCAGGGGACCCAAGAAGAGGAGGATCCGGGCTGCTCTGTGCAAAATCATTACAGAGCAGGTAAGTATAACATGTTTGTTATTTGAATAAAAAAAAAACAAGACTTTAATATCGCTTTAAGCAGGGTGACTGGTCTTGTCCCCGCCCCCTCCTGTAGTTTTCTGCAGGCAGCCTGTAGTAGGTGGAATTGCTAGGCCCCTCCCACAGCTCTGCTCTCTCTCCTTGTACAGGGTGATTGGTCTCGTCTCCGCCCCCTACTGTAGTTTTTTAACAGGCAGTTTGTAGTGGGTGGAGCCTGCTGCCCCCTCCCACAGCTCTGCTCTCTCTCCTTGTACAGGGTGACTGGTCTTGTCTCCACCCCTTCTATAGTTTTCTACAGGCCTCTAGTGGGTGGAGCCTGCTGGGTTCCTCCCACAGCTCTGCTTTCTCTCCTTGTACAGGAGGCTGGTTTTGTCTCCGCCCCCTCCTATAGTTTTCTAAAGGCAGGCTCTAGTGGGTGGAGAATGATCTGGTCTCCGCCCCCTCCTGTAGTTTTCTGCAGGCAGCCTGTAGTGGGTGGAGCCTGCTGTCCCCTTCCACAGCTCTGCTCTCTCTCCTTGTACAGGGTGACTGGTCTTGTCTCCACCCCTTCTATAGTTTTCTACAGGCCTCTAGTGGGTGGAGCCTGCTGGGTTCCTCCCACAGCTCTGCTTTCTCTCCTTGTACAGGAGGCTGGTTTTGTCTCCGCCCCCTCCTATAGTTTTCTAAAGGCAGGCTCTAGTGGGTGGAGAATGATCTGGTCTCCGCCCCCTCCTGTAGTTTTCTAAAGGTAGCCTGTAGTAGGTGGAGCCTGCTGTCCCCTTCCACAGCTCTGCTCTCTCTCCTTGTGCCGGTTTTGTCTCCGCCCCCTCGTGTAATTTTCTGTAGTAGGTGGAGCCTGCTGGGCCACTCCCACAGCTCTTCCCTCTGCACAGGCCCAGTGATGATGTCACAGCTACTTTTACAAGGTATTATCTTGGTTTGCAAAGACACACAAAGTGGCTACTGAGGAATTTATTTAGCTGAGGAATTTTTGCCGGGAGTTCAGCTTTAATATGTATTAATGATCACAGAGCTGCATTCATTGTCTCCCATCCGCCGGGCGTTCAGCATTAATTCCTCGCTGCGGCTATTTCTGATGGTAAAAGTCGTTTTAGCGAGAAATAGAAAGTGACATTTCATGAAAAACAAAACCTTTAATGGTCCATTTCCATGTATGTTGTGTGTATGAGGTCACCGGCGTCTGAGCGCAGCCCCTGGATTGGGGATTGTAGCCGGTCGTTGTCTCCTTCAGCCGCCGAGCCGTCCGGCCGGAGCTGGGGGCTTAGCACTTTGTTTTACGATGGAGATCAGCCGGTGTTGTCAGGTACGCGGCCTCTTCCAGCGATCGAAGGAAGCCCACCGCCTGCTGCTCCTCTCCTGGATTTTTCATTAAGACGCTGATTGAGGGTTTATGGAACTTCCTACACGCCGCTGGAAAACCCGAGCGTGACTTCTAATTGGCCGGCTTCATTCGCCCAACGCATCGAATATTAAACTCTGCGGCCCGGCTTGTGACTTTTATGGCACAGCTCAGACCAACTCCCCCTCCATCATCTCACCGCATTACTTTTCTTTTACTTATACTGAACTCCTGTAATTTCTTGTATTCCTGAGGTTATATCTGCATATATCTTATATTGTCAAAAGTATTGGGACGCCTGCCTTTACACACACATGAACTTTAATGGCATCCCAGTCTTAGTCCGTAGCGTTCAATATGGAGTTGGCTCCGCCCTTTGCAGCTATACCAGCTTCACCTCCGCTGGGAAGGCCGTCCACAAGGTTTAGGAGGGTGTCTATGGGAATGTTTGACCATTCTTCCAGAAGAGCATTTGTGAGGTCAGGCAGTGATGTTGGATGAGAAGGCCTGGCTCGCAGTCTCCGCTCTAGTTCATCCCAAAGGTGTTCTGTCGGGTTGAGGGTCAGGACTCTGTGCAGGCCAGTCAAGTTCCTCCACCCTAAATGCGCTCATCCATGTCTTTATGGACACACCTGGTGGTAGCGGTCTGTTGGTTTCTGGCCTCAGAGGATTGTATCACTAGAAGTTTAAAATAGTATTTTTTGCTAGAAAATTACTAAGAACCCCCCCCCGCAAACATTCATTTTTTTTTTAACAGAGATCCTAGAGAATAAAATGGCAATAGTTGCAATATTTTATGTCACATGGTATTTACACAGCAGTTTTTAACCACTTCAATACCGGGCACTCTCACCCCCTTCCTGCCCAGGCCAATTTTCAGCTTTCGGCGGTATCACACTTTGAATGACAATTGCGCGGTCATGCTACGCTGTACCCAAATTAAATTTTTATCATTTTGTTCCCACAAATAGAGTTTTCTTTTGGTGGTATTTGATCACCTCTGCGGTTTTTATTTTTTGCTAAACGAATAAAAAAAAGAACGAAAATTTTGACAAAAAAAAAAAAGAAGTTTTTCTTTGTTTTTGATATAAAATTTTGTAAATAAGTCAATTTTCTCCTTCACTGATGGGCACTGATAAGGCGGCACCGATGAGATGGCACTGATGGGCACTGACGATGGCCACTGAAAGGCGGCACCGATATGTGCCACTGGTGGGCACTGAAAGGTTGCACTGATGGCTACTTATGGGTGGCACTGATATACGGCACTGCTGGGCACTGATAAGGCGGCACCGATGAGATGGCACTGACGATGGGCACTGATAGGCGGCACTGATATGTGCCACTGATGGGCACTCATAGGTGGCACTGGTGGGCACTGATGGGTACTTATGGGTGGCACTGATATACGGCACTGAAAGCTGGCACTGATAGGCATTGATGGGCACTGATGGCTGGCACTGGATTTCGCTGATAGGCATCACTGGCAGGCATTTTTCATGGGCACTGACTGGCGGCTGCCTGGGCACTGATTGGCATTTTCCTGGTGGTCCTAGGATGGCATACCTGGTGGTCCAGTGTGGTGGCCATCCTTGGTGGTCCTGGGTGGGCATCCGAGGGGGGGGCTGAGCTGATAAAAAAAAAAATCAGCACAGACCCCCCCATCAGGAGATGTCAGACGCGAGTGAAGAAAAGCCGATCGCCAGCTCTTCCTGTTTACATCGTGATCAGCCCTGATTGGACACGGCTGATCACGTGGTAAAGAGCCTCCGTCAGAGACTCTTTACCTAGATTGGAGTTGTGGTGTAACAGACTGACACACTGCAACAACAATCGCCCCGGGGGGCGCGCAGCGGCTTGATATCCTGGCGACGTCATAGGACATCCGGTCAGGATAACACAACCACTTTGCCCACGTCATTTTGCTATATGGCGGGCAGCAAGCGGTTAAAAAATTAATAATCTGAAGGAAAGAATGCAGGAATTTTAATGCAAAAAAAGACCAAAATATATAACCCAATTTTTTTGTTACAATAAAAAAAGATGATGTTATGCCGAGTAAAAAGATAATTAACTTGTCATACTTTAAAATTGCGCGCGCTCGTGGAATAGGGACAAAACTACGATACTTGAAAATCTCCATAGGTGGCGCTATCAATTTTTTTTACAGGTTACATGTTTAGTGTTACAGAGGAGATCTAGAGCTAGAATTATCGCTCTCCTCATATGGAGAGCGCGTTGGTGGTGCGCTAATCTATCTGCGATAAGATGGCTCCTTCCTCAGAGTACAGAACATAAACATTTACATAACCACATTATACAGAACGCAGCAAATCAGATCCGTCCAGGAAGTAAATGGTGATCCTGGACGATGTCTGAACAAAGATGGCGTTGGTCATCCGGACAGAAAAAAATGGAAAAACGGATTCATTCATTGCCAGGAGCGGTGCTCTGATCTCTGAGTGGTAATAAATACCTGGAAGTGTTACATTTACATTTTTAGAAATAGATCTGACAAGACAATTATTTCACAAGACTCTGCCTCAACATTAGAAAGCCTCTGATGGAAGCTGTTCTTCTCCCCATGTAGAGGAGATCCCAATGTGAGGCTCACCTTAGTGTCTCTTCCTGAGTCAGGTCATCCGTCCGCCGCTCCCCGGTAACCAGAGCCAGCTCATCCTTCAGGGCCCGGATCTCTTTCTTCAGACGAACGATCATCTGTGGACATCGAACGTCATTATATACACAGCTAAGAACATGGAGGATTCAAAGACCGGAGTCTCCCGCTACAAGATCCATCCTGATAATAAACCACCCGCCTCAGTTATCACATCGCCATAAATCACACAGCTCCATCTTCATCTCTCAAAGGAGACATCGAACCATCAACAAAATTGGTGGATCAATCCAACTCTCCTCTCCTGAAATACTCTGCACTGCTGGAGGACTCTCCTCCTTCCTCTATAACTCTCCTCTCCTGAAATACTCTGCTGGAGGACTCTGCTCCTTCCTCTATAACTCTCCTCTCCTGAAATACTCTGCACTGCTGGAGGACTCTGCTCCTTCCTCTATAACTCTCCTCTCCTGAAATACTCTGCTCTGCTGGAGGACTCCGCTCCTTCCTCTATAACTCTCCTCTCCTGAAATACTCTGCACTGCTGGAGGACTCCGCTCCTTCCTCTATGACTCTCTTCTCCTGAAATACTCTGCACTGCTGGAGGACTCTCCTCCTTCCTCTATAACTCTCCTCTCCTGAAATACTCTGCACTGCTCGAGGACTCTCCTCCTTCCTCTATAACTCTCCTCTCCTGAAATACTCTGCTCTGCTGGAGGACTCTGCTCCTTCCTCTATAACTCTCCTCTCCTGAAATACTCTGCACTGCTGGAGGACTCTGCTCCTTCCTCTATAACTCTCCTCTCCTGAAATACTCTGCTCTGCTGGAGGACTCTGCTCCTTCCTCTATAACTCTCCTCTCCTGAAATACTCTGCACTGCTGGAGGACTCTGCTCCTTCCTCTATAACTCTCCTCTCCTGAAATACTCTGCTGGAGGACTCTGCTCCTTCCTCTATAACTCTCCTCTCCTGAAATACTCTGCTCTGCTCGAGGACTCTCCTCCTTCCTCTATAACTCTCCTCTCCTGAAATACTCTGCACTGCTGGAGGACTCCGCTCCTTCCTCTATGACTCTCTTCTCCTGAAATACTCTGCACTGCTGGAGGACTCTGCTCCTCCCTCTATAACTCTCCTCTCCTGAAATACTCTGCACTGCTGGAGGACTCTGCTCCTTCCTCTATGACTCTCTTCTCCTGAAATACTCTGCACTGCTGGAGGACTCTCCTCCTTCCTCTATAACTCTCCTCTCCTGAAATACTCTGCACTGCTCGAGGACTCTCCTCCTTCCTCTATAACTCTCCTCTCCTGAAATACTCTGCACTGCTGGAGGACTCTGCTCCTTCCTCTATAACTCTCCTCTCCTGAAATACTCTGCTGGAGGACTCTGCTCCTTCCTCTATAACTCTCCCCTCCTGAAATACTCTGCACTGCTGGAGGACTCCGCTCCTTCCTCTATGACTCTCTTCTCCTGAAATACTCTGCACTGCTGGAGGACTCTGCTCCTTCCTCTATAACTCTCCTCTCCTGAAATACTCTGCACTGCTCGAGGACTCTCCTCCTTCCTCTATAACTCTCCTCTCCTGAAATACTCTGCACTGCTGGAGGACTCTGCTCCTTCCTCTATAACTCTCCTCTCCTGAAATACTCTGCTGGAGGACTCTGCTCCTTCCTCTATAACTCTCCTCTCCTGAAATACTCTGCACTGCTCGAGGACTCTGCTCCTTCCTCTATAACTCTCCTCTCCTGAAATACTCTGCTGGAGGACTCTGCTCCTTCCTCTATAACTCTCCCCTCCTGAAATACTCTGCACTGCTGGAGGACTCTGCTCCTTCCTGTATAACTCTCCTCTCCTGAAATACTCTGCACTGCTGGAGGACTCTGCTCCTTCCTCTATAACTCTCCTCTCCTGAAATACTCTGCACTGCTCGAGGACTCTGCTCCTTCCTCTATAACTCTCCTCTCCTGAAATACTCTGCTGGAGGACTCTGCTCCTTCCTCTATAACTCTCCCCTCCTGAAATACTCTGCACTGCTGGAGGACTCTGCTCCTTCCTCTATAACTCTCCTCTCCTGGAATACTCTGCACTGCTGGAGGACTCCGCTCCTTCCTCTATGACTCTCTTCTCCTGAAATACTCTGCACTGCTGGAGGACTCTGCTCCTCCCTCTATAACTCTCCTCTCCTGAAATACTCTGCTCTGCTCGAGGACTCTCCTCCTTCCTCTATAACTCTCCTCTCCTGAAATACTCTGCACTGCTGGAGGACTCCGCTCCTTCCTCTATGACTCTCTTCTCCTGAAATACTCTGCACTGCTGGAGGACTCTGCTCCTCCCTCTATAACTCTCCTCTCCTGAAATACTCTGCACTGCTGGAGGACTCTGCTCCTTCCTCTATGACTCTCTTCTCCTGAAATACTCTGCACTGCTGGAGGACTCTCCTCCTTCCTCTATAACTCTCCTCTCCTGAAATACTCTGCACTGCTCGAGGACTCTCCTCCTTCCTCTATAACTCTCCTCTCCTGAAATACTCTGCACTGCTGGAGGACTCTCCTCCTTCCTCTATAACTCTCCTCTCCTGAAATACTCTGCACTGCTGGAGGACTCTGCTCCTTCCTCTATAACTCTCCTCTCCTGAAATACTCTGCACTGCTGGAGGACTCCTTGATATATTCCTTGGTCTTGTAAACATTTTCCCTCTCCACCTGTATGAAATAGAAGAGGACTTCTATCTATAAATTGGTGTGCAGAGAGTAAGAAGAGTCTGTATACAGTGACGGAAAAAAGTATTTGACCCCCCCCTGCTGATTTTGTACGTTTGCCCCACTGACAAAGAAACGATCAGTCTATAATTTTATTGGTCGGTTTATTATAACAATGAGAGACGGAATAACAACAAAAATATCCAGAAAAACGTATTTCAAAAAAGTTATAAATTGATTTGCATTTTAATGAGTGAAATAAGTATTTGATCCCCTATCAATCAGCAAGATTTCTGTCTCCCAGGTGTCTTCTATACAGGTAACAAGCTGAGATTAGGAGCACTCTCTTAAAAGGAGTGCTCCTAAGCTCAGCTTGTTACCTGTATAGAAGACACCTGTCCACAGAAGCAATCAGATTCCAATCTCTCCACCATGGCCAAGACCAAAGAGCTGTCCAAGGATGTCGGGGAGAAGATTGTAGACCTGCACAAGGCTGGAATGGGATACAAGACCATCGCCAAGCAGCAGAGGGTGACAACAGTTGGTGCGATTATTCACAAGCGGAAGAAACACAAAATAACTGTCCATCTCCCTCAGTCTGCGGCTCCATACAAGATCTCACCTTGTGGAGGTTCAATGATGATGAGAACGGTGAGGAATCAGCCAAGAATTACACAGGAGAATCTTGTCAATGATCTCAGCTGGGACCATCGTCACCAAGAAAACAATCGGTAACACACTACATGGGAAGGACTGAAATCCTGCAGCCCCCGCAAAGTCCCCCTGCTCAGGAAATCACATGTACAGGCCGGTCTGAAGATTACTAAATGAGCATCTGAATGATTCCGAGGAGAACTGGGGGAAAGTGTTGTGATCAGATGAGACCAAAATCAAGATCTTTGGCATCAACTCAACTCACCGTGTTTGGAGGAGGAGGAATGCTGCCTATGACCCCAAGAACACCATCCCCCACCATCATACATGGAGGTCCTATGACCCCAAGAACACCATCCCCCACCGTCATACATGGAGGACCTATGACCCCAAGAACACCATCCCCCACCATCATACATGGAGGACCTATGACCCCAAGAACACCATCCCCCACCATCATACATGGAGGACCTATGACCCCAAGAACACCATCCCCCACCATCATACATGGAGGTCCTATGACCCCAAGAACACCATCCCCCACCGTCATACATGGAGGACCTATGACCCCAAGAACACCATCCCCCACCATCATACATGGAGGACCTATGACCCCAAGAACACCATCCCCCACCATCATACATGGAGGTCCTATGACCCCAAGAACACCATCCCCCACCGTCATACATGGAGGACCTATGACCCCAAGAACACCATCCCCCACCATCATACATGGAGGACCTATGACCCCAAGAACACCATCCCCCACCATCATACATGGAGGTCCTATGACCCCAAGAACACCATCCCCCACCGTCATACATGGAGGACCTATGACCCCAAGAACACCATCCCCCACCCTCATACATGGAGGTCCTATGACCCCAAGAACACCATCCCCCACCATCATACATGGAGGACCTATGACCCCAAGAACACCATCCCCCACCCTCATACATGGAGGTCCTATGACCCCAAGAACACCATCCCCCACCATCATACATGGAGGTGAAAACATTATGCTTTGGGGGTGTATTTCTGATAAGGGGACAGGACAACTTCACTGCATCTAAGGGATGATGGACGGGGCCCCATGTACCGTCAGATCTTGAGAACCTCCTTCCCTCAGCCAGGGCATTGAAGATGGGTCATGGATAGGTCTTCCAGCATGACAATGATCTAAAGCACACGGCCAAGGCAACAAAGAAGTGGCTCAAGAAGAAGCACATTAAGGTCCTTGAGTTGCCTAGCCAGACTCCAGACCTTAATCCCATAGAAAATATGTGGAGGGATCTGAAGGTTCGGAGTTACCAAACGTCAGCCTCAAAACCTTAATGACTTGGAGAGGATCAGCAAAGAGGACAAAATCCCTCCTGAGATGTGTAGAAACCTGGTGGCCAACTACAAGAAACGTCTGACCTCTGTGATCGCCAACAAGGGTTTCTCCACCAACTACTAAGTCGTGTTTTGTGAAGGGGTCAAATACTTATTTCACTCATTAAAATGCAAATCAATTTATAACTTTTTTTGAAATGCATTTTTCTGGATATTTTTGTTGTTATTCTGTCTCTCGATGTTATAATAAACCGACCAATAAAATTATAAACCGATCGTTTCTTTGTCAGTGGGGCAAACGTACAAAATCTGCAGGGGGTCAAATACTTTTTCCCCCTCACTGTATGTTGGTGCTCATAGTGAACACAGGAGCGCGCTCACCAGTTGAGGGTCGATCTCCTCGTTCAGAAGGGCTTCGTTCTTTATCAGGGCCACTCGCTGGGCGAATCGACACGTAGAGATTGATTCCTGGAAAACACATGGATTATATATTGTGTATCTATCAGCAGCTCCTATATATCCTCACATAGGGGGTCATGAATAGCTGGATATACACTAGTAAGAACGTTCCTTCATTCTTTGGGTCAGATCGCCGTTCGTTTTTCGACCTCAGTGATAAGAAATTCGAAGGGGCAGGATGGAAATTTTTTTTTTCTGGAATGTACCAATTTCTAGCAATGTATGTGGTTTTTGTTCGGTAAAGTCCAATCATTCCACAATCTATTAACTAAGACCTCTTTCACGCTGGGTCGTTTTGCGGGAGCTATTGCGCTAAAAATAGCGCCTGCAAACCGACCTGAAAGAGCCGCTGCTGTGTCTCCAATGTGAAAGCCCCGAGGAGCGGTGCGCTGGCAGGACGGTAAAAAAAAAAAAAGTGTACACCGCTCCTCCACCGCTCCTGCCCATTGAAATCAATGGGGCACCGCGGCTATACCGCCGGCAAAGTGCCTCTGCAGAGCCTCTTTGTGGTGGTTTTTAACCCTTTCTCGGCCGCTAGCGTGGGGTAAAACCACCCCACTAGCGGCCGAATAGCCCCGCAAATCCGCCGGTAAAGCGCTGCTAAAAATAGCGGCGCTTTACCGCCAACGTACAACCCGCCCCAGTGTGAAAGGGGCCTTAGTTATTTTTTGAAAACAATGGACACAGTGACCGATTGTCTTTAAATCCTCCCTCCGGCCTTCCCTTCAGTCTTGCGCAGGCTCCTCTCTTGGACTGAAATGGCTTACTCTGATTTCACCGCACACTCTCATCTGAACAATGTTTAGAAACAATGGTAATTCGTATCTCTCTGCTACCGGTCTAAACAATGTTTAGAAACAATGTTACTTTGTATCTCTCTGTCATGTCTCAAGGTTTATAAACAATGTTACTTTGTATATCTCTATCTCCTGTCTGATCAATGTTTATGAACAATGTTACTTTGTATCTCTCTTTCATGTCTCAAGGTTTATAAACAATGTTACTTTGTATCTCTCTGTCATGTCTCAAGGTTTATAAACAATGTTACTTTGTATATCTCTATCTCCTGTCTGATCAATGTTTATGAACAATGTTACTTTGTATCTCTCTGTCGCCTGTCTGAACAATGTTTATAAACAATGTTACTCTGTTTATAAACATTGAGACATGATAGAGAGTTACAAAGTAACATTGTTTATAAACATTGTTCAGACAGGCGACAGAGAGATACAAAGTAACATTGTTTATAAACATTGAGACTTGATAGAGAGCTACAATGTTACTTTGTATCTCTCTATCTCCTGTCTGAATAATGTTTATAAACAATGGTAGTTTGTATCTCTCTTCCAGCTGTCTGAACAATGTTTATAAACAATGTTACTTTGTATCTCTATATCGTGTTTCAAGGTTTATAAACAATGTTATTTTGTATCCCTCTATCTCCTGTCTGATCAATGTTTATAAACAATGTTACTTTGTATCTATGTCAACTGTCTGAACAATGTTTAAAAACAATGTTACTTTGTATCTCTCTATCGTGTCTCAAGGTTTATAAACAATGTTACTTTGTAGCTCTCTATCTCCTGTCTGAACAAAGTTTATAAACAATGTTACTTTGTAGCTCTCTATCTCCTGTCTGAACAAAGTTTATAAACAATGTTACTTTGTTTCTCTCCATCCTGTCTCAAGGTTTATAAACACAGGTTCAGACAGTTCTTAACAGCAGCAGCTTCTACAGCTGCTGTATTTGCACAGAAACTGCCGGCTGTCATTCTGACAGTTGGGAAATGTGGGCAGGTGGGTGGGAGGGAGTGGCAGAAGGAGAACGTGTATTATACATGTCCCGTGTATTTCCATTAAGTTATTTAAAGATGAGTTTAGTATATCCCGTGATCCTTGTAGCTCTGGGTGTGTTATGTAAATGGATCCGGCATCTCAGCAATAAGAAATTAGCGGTAGTGTTGTCGGCCTTTCCTGCCAGCTCCTTTACTTGGCTCTTTGCTGCACATGTGATTGGCAGTCCAATGCCTGACTGAGGAAGCACATCCGGCAGGCTGACACGCTGCTGATATATTCAAGGCAGAATGTTCTCAGCACAAAACAGGAAACGCTGTTACTGGCAGGATCTCCCACCAGTAAGGATAGAAGAACAATCTGTGAGGACACACGAGAAGGATAGGATAGGATAGGATAAGGGCAGCCCACCCACTATATATGTGTTAGAATGAGGACCTGTCTACATACGTCAATGTTCCTCTTCTCCATAGACAGCGTGGCAATCATGGTGGTCATGCAGTTGCCTCCCAGACTGTCCCGCAGGACTGAGGTCATCATGGAGTTCCTATACGGGATGTGTGATCGATTCCTCTCCGCCAGGGAAATGATCACCTGCAAAGAAAACAGCCAATCATATCTATTGAGAACCGAGGACTCCCATCTAGAATACAACAACCCCCAACAGACAACAACCGGCTAACCCAAGACATGCCGAAGGATGTTCTCCTCCATAAAGTGCACCAGGATTTAATTCTATTATTAGCGGGGTCAGGCTCCGAGGTATAGAGGTGTTCAGCAGTTTTTGTTTTTTTTACTTGTGAGTATAAATTTTATACTTTTTGTTTCAGTTCTATCAGAATATTTGGAGACTTTTGATTTGAGGAACCTTTGGCTGTGGGATGAATTAGACCCGGACAGAGTTTGGCTCTCGAAGCAGTAATGGCATCTTAATTGCCCTACATGATATATTGGGCTGAGGAACCCCGTTCCTTTCTTAGGTCTTATTGGGACTCCCCCTGTGTGTGAATTTCAGGTGATCCCATTTACATTTTGGCATTCAAACGTCACCTTCAGTGTCCTCCTTATTACAGTTACTGGGCTATAAATTAATAAGTCATTCATTATGGCGATCAGAGGAGGGGTTGGAACTCCTCATAGGGATGGTGGGAACCCCTCATAATGAACCCATCGGATGTGAAGACTGGGAACTCAGCACAGGGATGGTGGGAACCCCTCATAATGGGCACAGAAGGTGTACAGACCTGGGAACTCAGCACAGGGATGGTGGGAACCCCTCATAATGGGCATAGCGGGTGTACAGACCTGGGAACTCAGCACAGGGATGGTGGGAACCCCTCATAATGGGCACAGCGGGTGTACAGACCCGGGAACTCAGCACAGGGATCGTAGGAACCCCTCACAATGGGCACAGAAGGTGTACAGACCCGGGAACTCAGCACAGGGATGGTGTGAACCCCTCACAATGGGCACAGCGGGTGTACAGACCCGGGAACTCAGTACAGGGATGGGGGGACCCCTTATAATGGGCACAGCAGGTGTACAGACCCGGGAACTCAGCACAGGGATGGTGGGAACCCCTTATAATGGGCACAGCAGGTGTACAGACCCGGGAACTCAGCACAGGGATGGTGGGAACCCCTTATAATGGGCACAGCAGGTGTACAGACCCGGGAACTCAGCACAGGGATGGGGGAACCCCTCATAATGGGCACAGCAGGTGTACAGACCCGGGAACTCAGCACAGGGATGGTGGGAACCCCTTATAATGGGCACAGCAGGTGTACAGACCCGGGAACTCAGCACAGGGATGGTGGGAACCCCTCATAATGGGCACAGCGGGTGTACAGACCTGGGAACTCAGCACAGGGATGGAGGGAACCCCTCATAATGGGCACAGCAGGTGTACAGACCCGGGAACTCAGTACAGGGATGGGGGGACCCCTTATAATGGGCACAGCAGGTGTACAGACCCAGGAACTCAGCACAGGGATGGTGGGAACCCCTCATAATGGGCACAGCAGGTGTACAGACCCGGGAACTCAGCACAGGGATGGTGGGAACCCCTCATAATGGGCACAGCAGGTGTACAGACCCGGGAACTCAGCACAGGGATGGTGGGAACCCCTCATAATGGGCACAGTGGGTGTACAGACCCAGGAACTCAGCACAGGGATGGTGGGAACCCCTCATAATGGGCACAGTGGGTGTACAGACCCGGGAACTCAGCACAGGGACGGTGGGAACCCCTCATAATGGTCACAGTAAGAGTGTAAAAACTGCAATAGTACTTCTGAGAGGAGAGACCCATTACATGGAGAAGATGGTGCTCTTACCTTCTGTCCAGTGTAATCGGAGGTGCGGGAGGCACTGGTGGAGGATTATAGAGCTCTGTATACTGCATGCTGTATACAGCTGAATAGTAATAGGAGGAGGACACATGGCTCAGTATTTGATCTTACGATGAAGAAATCAGAGCACACACAGGTGTCAGTCCTCCAAGGTACGGCTTCCCTCCGGGAGGAACAACATCTATTGTGACCCCCATCCAGACAAAGACCATTCATGGCTCTTCCCCCTCTACAACCAGGACCAAAGACAACAATCTGTACATTGTGAGGTCCAACCACCCACAGCCCTCCTCAATGGACGGATTGTGATCGGCGCTCTGTCATACAATCGCCATCTGTAGGTATTCCCACCAATCCAGGGAAAGGGCAACTGAATCTTAAAGAGTCAGTAATCTACAAGGTGTGGAGACAGACAGTGGGGACCGATATGAAGGGCCGCCAAATCCCCTCTATGTGGACCTCCTGCTGCCTGAAGTCTATGTAAAGCCTAAAAGGTTGCTTTTTTATTTTGGATAGAGTGGAGAGGGATTAGAACCCCTGTCAGGTTTTTATGGCTGTCTGTGTCCCCAGTAGAGAGATTCACCCGTCTCTATTTGTCACTGTCACTGCCATGGAGAATGATGTAACACCAGACCGGGATGATTTGGGTGTCAACCTTCTTGGATTTGCTGGAATAAGGTCAAATCTTGGACCTCCGTCCCAATGAGGCCGTGTACTGGGATCAGAGACAGCCTTATTTGGATTCACGTGTCAGGTGGGGGGGGGGGGTGGAGGGGGGTAAAAACCCCACAGTAGAGCCACGCTTTTACCACCACCAACCACTACCCCCAGAGATGATGGCTGGGAGTGTTGTGTCTGCAATGCCTTCCTATGGAGCTACAGCTAGAATCATCATCCTCCATGTCCATTCAGCCCCATACACGACCCAATCAAGTGACTGGGGCCTCTCTGAACTAGTGTGGTGAACAACGGGGTACAAACAGGTGACAACTCCTCCTCATCGCCTGTCAAATGTCCTCTGAAGAGCAATCCGAATGACAATCGCTGTTCAGAGAGCACTGCTACTAGGTATGTGCAGAAGGAAAAAATGTGTTTCATTTTGATTCATTATTTAATTAATTTTGTATATTTAAATTTGTTACATTTGTTTTCCGAAATCGTTTCGTTACGTTTTGTTTATTTGTTTCCGAATTCGATTCAAATTTTTCCGAATTGTTTGAATTTAAATCAATTCAACCAAATTCTAATTTATTCTATTCGAAATTCGAATTTCAGAAGACGGTTATATTTTGTTTTTCCTATCTTATTCTCTTCTTTTCTAATCAATTTTTTTTTTCTATTCTTATTTTTATTTCATTTTCTATTCAAAACTTGAATTTCAGAAGATGGTTATACAGGTATTCTATTGTTTTTTTTCTATTCTATTATTTTCTAATTTATTCTATTCGAAATTCACATTTCGGAAGACGGTTATACAGGTATTCTATTTTATTCCATTGTTTTTTCTATTCTACTCTTTTCTATTCTATTCTAATTTATTCTATTCGAAATTCGCATTTCAGAAGACGGTTATATTCTATTTTGTTCTTGTTATTTTATTCTCTTCTTTTCTAATCTATTTTTTTTCTATTCTAATTCTTTTATTTTATTTTCTATTCAAAATTCGAATTTCGAAAGATGGTTATACAATTATTCTATTTTATGCTATTGTTTTTTTCTATTCTATTTGAAATTCGCATTTCAGAAAACAGTTAAAGTCTAATTTATTCTAATCTATTGCTTTTTTCTATTCTTTTCTATTCCAAATTTGAATTTCGGAAGATTGTTATATTCTATTGTTTTTTTCCTATTCTATTCTTTTCTATTCTAATCTATTCAATTCTAATTGATTCTATTCAAAATTCACATTTTGGAAGACAGTTAAAGTCTATTTTATTCTATTGTTTTTTTCTAATGTATTCTTTTATTTTCTATTCTATTTTTTTCTAATCTACTCTAAACTAGTCTATAACCATCCTCCGAAATTCAAATTTTGAATAGACTATATTAGAGTGGAATAGAAAAAAAATAGAAAAAAAAAAGAATAGATTAGAAAAAAAAAACCCAATAGATTAGAACAGAATAGAATAAAATAGAAAGACTATAACTGTCTTCCAAAATTTGAATTTCAAAAAGAATAAAATAGAAAAGAATAGAGTAGAAAATAAAAAGGATAGAAAAAAAAAACAATAGAATGGATTATAACCATTGTCCAAAACTCAAATTTCAAATAATCTATTCTATTCTTTTATTTTCTACTCTATTCTTTTCTTTTCTATTCGAAATTCTAATTTGGGAAGACAGTTATAGTCTATTTTATTCTATTCTACACTATTTTTTCTATTCTATTATTTTATACTCTATTCTTTTCTATTCGAAATTCTAATTTGGGAAGACAGTTATAGTCTATTTTATTCTATTCTACACTATTTTTTCTTTTCTATTCTTTTATTTTATACTCTATTCTTTTCTAATTTATTCTATTCAATTTTCAGAAGATGGTTATATTCTTTCTATATTGTTCTATTCTTTTCAATTCTATTTCTTTATTTTCTGTTCTATTTTATTCTACTGTTGTTTTCTACTTCCAGGCCAGGAAGAAGGGAAATCTCCCTAATTCTATTTAGGCTTCAAGAAAATTAAAAACCTTACAGAATTTTTAATCATGTTATCACCCCACACTCTATCCAAAAATTGTCTTTAGACACCTAAAAGCGTTTACAGATGCTAGAGATGTTCCTAAACAACACAATAATGGGCAAAAAAATGGATTCCTGAGCCGGTCATTAAAAAAACAAAAAAAAAAAAAAACATCTCTGGCCACTAGATCTCAAAAAGTATCACAGGAAATTCCGATGATACTCAGCGCCTTCTAGTGGCTAAATGCAGTATTTTATAACTAAAGCCACGAAAAACATTCCTCTAGCACCGGGGTCTCCAAACTTTTTAGTATGAGGGCCAAATTGTATATTTTACAAATAATCACGGGCAACAGGGTCCCCCTTACATCTGGGTCCCTATCAGAGTCCCCTTTACAGTCCTCCCTTACATCAGGGTTCTCATTACAATCCATTACAGTCCCCCCCTTACATCAGGTTCTCTTTTAGTAACCCCCCTTATATTAGGGTCCCAATTAGAGCCTCCCGTACATCAAAGTTCCCTTTAGACTCCCCCCTTACTTCAGGGTTCCCATAACAATCCTGCCTTAAATTAGAGTCCCCCCCATATCAGGGTCCCCATCAGAGTTCTGCCTTATATCAGAGTTCCCCCTTGCATTAGGGTCCCCATCAGAGTACCCCCCTTCTATACATCAGGGTCCCGAACAGAGTCCATCCCTACATTAGGGTCCCCATCAGAATGCTCCTATACATTAGGGTTCCCATCTGAGTCCCCACCTATATATCAGGGTCCCAAACAGAGTCCGTCCCTACATCAGGGTCCCCATCAGAGTATGCCTTAGGAGCCTCCCCACCCACATTAGGGTCCCTATCAGAGTCCTCCTTTACATCAGGGTCCCCATCAGAGTTCCCCCTTACATCAGGGTCCCCATCAGAGTCTGCCTTTACATCAGGGTCCCCATCAGAGCCCTCCTTTACATCAAGGTCCCCGGGTCCCCATCAGAGTCCCCTTATACATCAGAGTCTGCCTTAGGAGCCCCCCCCCCACCTACATTAGGGCCCCTATTAGAGTCCTCCCTTAGAGTCTCCCATTATAGGGGGGTCCCCATCAGAGTCCACCTTAGGAATCCGCTCCTACATTAGGGTCCCCATCAGAGTCCTCCTTTACATCAGGGTCCCCATCAGAGTCCTCCTTTACATCAGGGTCCCCATCAGAGTCCTTCTTTACATCAGGGTCCCCATCAGAGTCCTTCTTTACATCAGGGTCCCCATCAGAGTCCTTCTTTACATCAGGGTCCCCATCAGAGTCCTTCTTTACATCAGGGTCCCCATCAGAGTCCTTCTTTACATCAGGGTCCCCATCAGAGTTCCCCCATTACATCAGGGTCCCCATCACAGTCCTCCTTTACATTTGGGCCCCCTCAGAGTCCTCCTTCACATCAGGGTCCCCATCAGAGACCTCCTTTACATCAAGGTCCCCATCAGAGTCCTTCTTTACATCAGGATCCCCATCAGAGTCCCCCCTTACATCAAGGTCCCCATCAGAGTCCTTCTTTACATCAAGGTCCCCATCAGAGTCCTCCTTTACATCAGGGTCCCCGGGTCCCCATCAGAACCCCTTATACAAAAGAGTCTGCCTTAGGAGCCCCCCCCCCACCTACATTAGGGCCCCTATTAGAGTCCCCCCTTACATAAGGGTCCCCCATTAGAGTCTCCCATTATAGGGGGGCCACCATCAGAGTCCACCTTAGGAGTCCCCTCCTACATCAGGGTTGCTGCCAAGAGGGCGAGATGGGGCCATAGTTTGGAGACCCCGGCTCTAGCACAGGAAAAGGCTGAATAACATTGATTTTCTTGCTTTTTCACACAGGAAAACGAACAATGCGCTTTCACTGGGGGAATTCTTTATAAATCCATCCCTTAGACGGGGTACTTACCTGCTCCAGGTAGTGCAGAGATAAGTTGATGTACTTGGCCTCTGTTAAAAGCTGCCCCCCCACTCCTGTCTTGGCCACTCTCTCGGATCCAGCCAGATCTACCAGGTGCAGCTTGGAGCGGCGGACGGTGGCGGAGCCGGGCTCCTTGCTGGAGAGATGCATGGTGAAGATGCAGTGAGAGCGGGTGGAGGCCTGATTCATCGGAGTCTGACAACAACAAAAAAAAGACAAAAGCATTTGGTGCCGGAATCTGACAAGATTTAGCAGACAAGGAGGAATTCGGAGCCGTGGTCTCCTGTATATCAATAAATCTCCAGATATAAAAGACACAAATGAATGCAGATCTTTAATTAATATTATATCATTCAATGTAAATACAAGCAGTATCAAGTACCTGAATGTGACTCGGTAGCAGTCTCTTGTACAGCAAGGCTGAAGAGTGAGAAGAAGCAACAGCACAAAAAGCCAATCCATTCAGGTGCTTACAGGAAGCATGTTGGCAGGAGGAGAGGGCAGAGTGACAGAGAGATTATATTATTACTGTGCTGCTTCTCCTTTTACGGTCCAGTCACGGTTGGGGGTTGAGCCCTAAGCTTGGAGGAAGTGGGTTGAATGAAGTTGGCCATCAGATTGATGACATCTAGTGGGGGAAAAGACGTACTACAAATTGGGACAACTCCAGATTGAAGACAGTTATTTCAGCAGAAGCCGTCTTTTTTATTCATTTTATGACCACCAATATATGGGAGAACCTATCCCTTTATCCCTTTGGCCACCAATGCACTTTTCAACTCTCCCTTACATCACAGTGCACCCTCCCTTACCTTCTGCTGCTGCCGGGAAGAAGCTGGAAGCAGAAAGTGCAGGATCTGAAGGAGAACCAGAGGAGGGCTGGAGTCAGCTGCCAGAGTCTGCTGAACGCTAAGACCAGGGGAGGCAAAGACAAGGGGTGCTGTGGCTGTTGAAATAAGGGCTGGGGGCACAGAGAAGCGCAGGATCTGGTGGAGGAATTCTGTCCTCCTCTCTGCTGCAGACTGCTGGGAGGGGGGGTGCTGAAGCTGCAGGAGAGGTGCAAGGCCCATAATCAGGCTTCCGCCCAGGCCATGGCACAGAAACGGCACTTCTCAAAATATGGGACGACGCCCTTGAAGCAGCTGATGATGCAGAATCATGTCTCCTGGTACTGTTGGACCTCAGTGCAGCGTTCCATACAGTGGACCACAATACTCTACTCATCCTCCTCACAGAAGAAGCAGGAGTCAGAGATTCAGATCTACAATGGTTCACATCCTTCTTAGGAAATCGCTCTCAGACAGCGAAACTAGGAGCTTTCACCTCTGAAACCCGCGCAATCTCTTGTGGAGTCCCTCAAGGTTCACCCTTGTCACCAGTGCTCTTCAACATCTACATCCGGCCACTCCTCAAAATCATCAGAAAATCGGACCTCTGCTTCCACTCATACGCTGATGATACCCAACTATACCTTCGCATCACTGGAGAAAAAGACCATCATCAGCAACTAGAAAAATGCCTCACTTTGATAGACGACTGGATGACCACTAGCTCTCTTAAACTCAACGGATCAAAAACAGAGCTTCTTCTCCTACACGCAAACCAAAATTCCAAAACTAAGACCCCATGGACACCACCCACCATCTTTGGACAGACCATCTCTTCAAGCACCAAAGCCAAGAGTCTCGGAGTCATCTTTGACTCAGAAATGTCAATGGATGCACAAATAGGATCAGTAGTTATCGGATCTCACCATCTCCTCCGCCTGCTACGTAGACTCATCCACTTCGTCCCAGAAGAGGACAAAGCAGCAGTAGTTGGAACAATCATCAATTCCCGACCCGACTACGCAAACTCCCTCTACATAGGACTACCCCAATATCAGCTTGCACGCCTACAACTCATCCAAAACACGGCGGCAAGACTGCTAACAGGAAAAAAACCCTGGAAATCCATCTCCCCTTCCCTGAGGAGCCTACATTGGCTAACCGTAAAGAACCGAATCACTTTCAAGACCCTCTGCCTCACCCACAAATGTATACAAGGAAACGCTCCTCAATACCTATCCGAGAAAATAAAGCACTACACACCCAATCGCAGTCTTCGATAATCTAACCAAAACCTCCTCCTTATTCCAAAAACCCGCTACAAAACAAAAGGAGAACGAAGATTCGAAGTTCAAGGACCACGGTTATGGAACGCTCTACCTACTCACATCCGCATGGAAGAAAACCATCAGGCCTTCAGGAAGAAACTCAAGACCTACCCCTTCTAAGAAGCGGGACAACACAGGACAGATCTAGCGCCTTGAGGCGATTCAGTTCGCATTTGCAGCGCTATACAAATCATTCATTCATTCATTCATTCATATGAAATGGCCTGGCAGGCCGCATTCGGCCCGAGGACTTTCTGGTCGACACGTGACCTACAACCTATCGGACTGACAGTGATCACTAGCAGAGGACAATAGCTTGCAAGTGCAACTCCACCCTTCCAAGCCACTTTCCTCCATCCCACCCCTCTTCTCTCACACTAGCAAAGTGATTTTTTAATCTTTTTTTTTTATTACTTTTTTCCGGCATTCGCTCCCCACTTTCTAGGTTCTGTCCCAAACCAGAATGACGTTTCTATTACCAAAAGGCCTTCCGACCTTCGAGGTACCCCAGGCAACAGGTATTCTACTCCGCATTTGCCAAGACACGTCATCAGGGGGCTTGTTGTCCTTTAATGGCTCTTGTAGCTGGTACCCGGACAATGTGCCACGGTGCGTGGGCCTCACCAGGAGGCTGGCTGCAAGATCCTAGAAGAGAAAGCCGGCCTCCTGGTGATGTCACAGATGAAGATGGCAGCTCGGGACCCCGTACACACCAGTGGCACAGCAGCCAAAACTTTTTTTTTAGCCTTGGATACAGTAGGAATGTAATAACATCCCCCCCCCCACACACACACACCATGGGTTATATTTTTTTGTCTACTGCTGGGGAGATATCCCTAAGTTAGACTATCCAGGGTGTGCAACAGGAAGTTGGAAGGAATCTCTCAAAGTCCTGCAATGCTCTGTGTGTATTAGCGGAAGTTGTTCACATGGGTTTGTGTCGTGCCAAAATGTATCCAATGTGCAACATTCGGCATGAGCCTTGGTCTCAAAAACAATCTCAGTCCCCCATTGGAAGACAACTATGAAATGTTTGGCTTTTTCATCATCATTGTGACAAAACGCGTAGGGTGGAGCCTATGAGAGTGACGTCGTCACACACACACTAACACTAACAGCTGGCTGGAACCAAACCGTTTGCCCATAGGATTCACATAAAGAGATACATGCGCTAATGTTTTTATTGAGAGAGCATTTTTACAGGCAGTGAGGAGTTGTATTGCCTTCTCACCACCTGCTTTGATCACTGCACTAGGATAACGCAACCGCGTGCATTGCAGAGCAGCCCTATTCACTTGAGCCCCATGAGCTAGCCTTTGCAGCTAAATGAAATAGTGGTAAAACCGTGGGGTTTTACCACCCCCCAACCTCAAGTGTAAACAAACCATTACCGCTCCCCAAAAGCCTTGATTCATGTTAAAGTGAAAGTGCTGCAAACATGCCACAAACATCCCTTTGGCATCTACAATAAGTCTGAGATGCGTTTAGTAAGTGCTACTAGACAAGAAGATAGTATAAGAATCCATACAGTAGAAACCAACACAGAGGAGGCATCTGGAAAGTGTTACTTAACGAGAAGCAAATTCATCAAAAACATGTGCAAAACACGTCAATAAGGCATTTTAACTAGACCATTACCACGTCCCTGGTATCTAAATCTCAAAGCACGTCTAAATGGGCCCTTAGCTGTGACATTACAAGTGTCCCCATTGAAGGACAACTATGAAATGTTTGGATTATTCGTCACTTTCCATCACAGTGACGAAACGCTTAAGGTGGGGCCTACGAGAGTGACGTCATCATGTATGCTAGCCAGAAGCCAGCAGGGACCGAATTGTTCGCCCATGAGATTCACGTAGAGAGATACATGCTCAGATGTTTCTACTTATGCTAGTGTGCACTATTTTTTATGAATATAGTATTTACAATATCACGCTATGGGATTGCCCTCTGTCTCCTTTCTCTGTTTTCAATGAGAGGTGATTCTGAGGTCTCTTTCCCTGACAACAGATCCCGGGAGGTGAGATTCAATCCGGATATGTTAACCCTTTTATGTCGATCAGTAAAATTTTAATCCAGCGAAGGTCCGAATTGCATGTTTGTGCTATGACTTACATTAGTTTCCTCAGTCCCCCTGCATAACACAATCCCCCTTCACAACGGTATCCTCTGTCCCCCTTCACAGAATCTCCCCACATCGGTATCCTCTGCCCCCCCTTCACATCTCAACCCCCCACAGTTCTGCCTCCCTGCACATCACAGCCCCTGGCACCGCTGGCCCCCCTTCACATTACAGACCCCTGCACCTCTGACTCACCTTCACATTACACAGTCTCATGCACCTCTAGTGCCCTTCACATTACACAGCCCCTGTACCTCTAGTGCCCTTCACATTACACAACCCCTGTTCCTCTGGTCCCCTTCACATCAAAGCCCCTGGCACCGCTGACCTCCCTTCACATTACACAGCCTCCCGCACCTCTGGTTCCCTTCACATTACACAGCCCCCCACATCTCTGGTGCCCTTCACATCACAGCCCTTGGTACCACTGGCGCCCTTTCACATTACACAGCTCCCTGCACCTCTGGCCCCCCTTCACATTAAACAACCTCCTGCACCTCTGG
The DNA here is from genome assembly GCA_037952835.1 of Lithobates septentrionalis. Classification (NCBI taxonomy): domain Eukaryota; kingdom Metazoa; phylum Chordata; class Amphibia; order Anura; family Ranidae; genus Lithobates; species Lithobates septentrionalis. The sequence continues at coordinate 233,334 of JBBDGP010001717.1, read as the reverse complement.
CCCCCCTTCACATTACACAGCCCCCTGCACCCCTGGTCCCCCTTCACATTACACCGCCTCCTGCACCTCTGGTGCCCTTCACGTTACACAGCCCCCTGTACTTCTGGTCCCCTTCACATCACAGCCCCTGGTACCACTGGCCCCCCTTCACATTACACAGCCTCCTGCACCTCTGGTGCCCTTCACGTTACACAGCCCCCTGTACTTCTGGTCCCCTTCACATCACAGCTCCTGGCACCATTGGCCCCCTTCACATTTCACGGCTCCCCTTCACATTGCACAGCCCTGTTCCTCTGGTCCCCTTCACATCACAGCCCCTGCACCTCTGGTCCCCCTTCACATTACACAGCCTTCTGCATCTCTGGTCCCCTTCACATTACACAGCCTCCTGCACCTCTGGTGCCCTTCACATTACACATCCCCCTGCACCTCTGGCCCCCCTTCACATTAAACAACCTCCTGCGCCTCTGGACCCCCTTCACATTACACAGCCCCCTGAACCTCTGGTCCACTTCACATTACACAGCCACCTGCACCTCTGGTCCACTTCACATTACACAGCCCCCTGCACTTCTGGCCCCCCTTCACATTACACAGTCCCTGCACCTCTGGCCCCCCTTCACATTACACAGCCCCCTGCACCTCTGGTCCACTTCACATTACACAGACCCCTGCACCTCTGGTCCCCCTTCACATTACACAGCCTCCTGCACCTCTGGTGCCCTTTACGTTACACAGCCCCCTGTACTTCTGGTCCCCTTCACATCACAGCCCCTGGTACCACTGGCCCCCCTTCACATTACACAGCCTCCTGCACCTCTGGTGCCCTTCACGTTACACAGCCCCCTGTACTTCTGGTCCCCTTCACATCACAGCCCCTGGCACCATTGGCCCCCTTCACATTTCACGGCCCCCTGCACCTCTGGCTCCCCTTCACATTACACAGCCCCTGCACCTGTGGTGCCCTTCACATTGCACAGCCCTGTTCCTCTGGTCCCCTTCACATCACAGCCCCTGCACCTCTGGCCCCCCTTCACATTACACAGCCTCCTGCATCTCTGGTCCCCTTCACATTACACAGCCTCCTGCACCTCTGGTGCCCTTCACATTACACAGCCCCCTGCACCTCTGGCCCCCCTTCACATTAAACAACCTCCTGCACCTCTGGTGCCCTTCACATTACACAGCTCCCTGCACCCCTGGTCCCCCTTCACATTACACAGCTCCCTGCACCTCTGGCCCCCCTTCACATTACACAGCCTCCTGTACTTTTGGTCCCCTTCACATCACAGCCCCTGGCACCACTGGCCCCCTTCACATTACACAGCCCCCTGCACCTCTGGCTCCCCTTCACATTACACAGCCCCCTGCACCTCTGGTGCCCTTCACATTACACAGCCCCCTGTACTTCTGGTCCCCTTCACATCACAGCCCCTGGCACCACTGGCCCCCTTCACATTACACAGCCCCCTACACCTCTGGCTCCCCTTCACATTACACAGCCCCCTGCACCTCTGGTGCCCTTCACATTGCACAGCCCCCTGTTCCTCTGGTCCCCTTCACATCACAGCCCCTGCACCTCTGGTCCCCTTCACATTACACAGCCTCCTGCACCTCTGGTGCCCTTCACATTACACAGCCCCCTGTACTTCTGGTCCCCTTCACATCACATCCCCCAGCACCACTGCCCCCCCTTCACATTACACAGCCATTTGCAGTTATCCCCCCCCCCCTTTCACATCACAGCCTCCTCAGCTCTGCCCCGTCCTACCTTATTCGGGCACAAAGAGTGGGAGACACAGCAGCGCTGGATAGAGGATGGGAGTGGGAGCTGTTGGAGTTAGTTTTTCATATTAGCAAGCCGTGATTGGTTGCTAGGATCACCTAGCAGCCAGTCACCTGCTGGTTAACTTACCTGCTGGCTCCTGCTCCCACCGTCTATCCAGCGCTGCTGTGTCTCCCGATCTGTGTGCAGAACTGTTCTGCCTCCTGCTCTCCACTCTGCTGTGATAGTGACAGTGGGGGAGGCAGATAGAAAGAACCTGTTCTTAAATGGCAGTATTGTGGCAGTCCGGATGGAACAGTGCCTCGGTCCGCATTCAGACCATGTTCAGCCATTTAGTAATGCCCGCTTTATGCACCAATTGACCATTTGGGCATCTAATGGTCAAAAAGATTTAGTAGGAGCCTGGAGTGTCTTTTCTCTGGTGCACTAACATTGCTTTTTTTTTCCTTTCTGATTAAAGCAACACTGCACTTTGTATGGACACTATATGGTGATATGATTTATCGGTCAAGTATTGGCCTGTGTACAGTGGGGGAAAAAATATCTGATCCCCTGCAGATTTTGTAGAAATGAAGGGTCTATAATTTGTTATCATTAGGTGTATTTTATATGATAGAGACAGAATATTAACCAAAATCCCAGAAAAAAACCACACAATACAAATGGTATAAATTGAGTTGCAGTTCAGTGAGTAAAATAAGTATTTGATCCCCAAACAAAACATGACTTGGTGGAGAAACCCTTGTTAGCAAGCACAGAAGTAAAGCGTTTCTTGTAGTTGACCAGGTTTGCACACATCTCAGGAGGGATTTTGGTTCACTCTTTACAGATCTTCTCTAAATCCTTTAGGTTGCTTGGCTGTTGCTGGGAAACTCGAAGTTTCAGGTCCCTCCATAAATTTCCTATAGGATTAAGGTCTGGAGACTGACTAGGCCACTCCATGACCTTAATGTGCTTCTTCTTGAGCCACTCCTTTGTGGCCTTGGTGGTATGTTTTGGGTCATTGTCATGCTGTAAGACCCATCCACGACCCATCTTCAGTGTTCTGGCTGAGGGAAGAAGGTTCTCATCCAACATTTTACAATACATGGCCCCCGTCCATTGGCAATTGTCAATGCGGCAAAGTTGGCCTGTACCTTTAGCAGAGAAACAGCCCCAAAGCATCATGTTTCCACCTCGGTGATTGACTGTAGGGATGGTGTTCTTAGGGTCATAGTCAGCATTTTGCTTCCTCCAAACACGGCGAGTCAAGTTAGTGCCAAAGAGCTCAATTTTGGTCTCACCTGACCACAGCACTTTCTCCCAATCCTTCTCTGAATTAATTAGATGTTCATTTGTAAACTTCAGACGGACCTGTACATGTGCATTCTTGAGGGGGACCTTGTTGGCACTGCAGGATTTCAATTCATGGCGGTGTATTGTGTTACCAATGGATTGTTTGGTGACTGTGGTCCCAACTGCCTTGAGATCCTTCACAAGCTCCTCCCGTGTAGCTCTGGGCTGATCCCTCATTTTTCTCATGATCACCCCGTGAGGCAAATCTTGTATGGAGCTCCAGACTGAGGGCGATTGGTGGTCATTTTGTATTTCTTCCATTTTGGGAATAATCGCTCCAACGGTTGTCTCCTTCTCACCAAGCTTCTTGCTGATGTTCTTGTAGCCCATTCCAGCCTTGTGCAGGTCTACAATCTTGTCCCTGACGTCCTTTGACAGCTCTTTGGTCTTGCCCATGATGGTGAGGTTTGATTGGAAGAAAGAGATTCTGTGGACAGGTGTCTTTTATACACATAACGAGTTGTCGTTAGGAACACCTTCCTTCATTGACAGGACGAATCTGTGTACCACATGAGCACCTACTGTAGCCAGTCTGTGGGGAGCCAGAATTATTGATGGCTGGTGGGAGATCAAATAAATACCTGTATTTATCGGCGTATAACACGCACATTCATTTTAAGAGGGAAGTTTCAGGGAAAAAACTTAAATTTTAAATAAGGAACTTTGAAGCAAAATAAGGGTCAGTGCCCATCTGCAGCCTCACCATTGCCATCAATACAGCCTGATCAATGCCCATCTGCAGCCTCACAAGTGCCATCAATGCAGCCTCATCAGTCCACATCAGTGAAGCCTCACCATTGCCATCAGTGCAGCCTGATTGATGCCCATCTGCAGCCCAGAGGGGACAGGGAGGGGGGCGGGACGAGCGCCGACAGAAAGTGAGAATCTCCTATGATAGACAGAACAGTGGTCCAATGGCGGCCCAGGAGACCAAACTTCCTATTACAGAGGCCGCCAAGTAAACAGGAGATTCTCACTGTATATAATCTGACGACGCTCGTCCCGCCCTCCTCCCTGTCCCCTCCGAGGCAGCTAAAACTGAAGTATTGGCGTATAACACGCACGCACTATTTGCACCCGATTTTCATGGTGAAAAAGTGAGTGTTATACGCCAATAAATACAGTACTTATTTTACTCACTGAACTGCAACTCCATTTATAACATTTGTATTGTGTGTTTTTTCTGGATTTTTGTTTGATATTCTGTCTCTATTGTATAAAATACACCTATGATAAAAATTATAGACCCTTCATTTCTTTGTAAGTGGGCAAAACTTACACAATCTGCAGGGGATCAAATATTTTCTCCACTGTATCGGTAATTATCACACATCTTTAGAAAGGATTTTTTTCACATAGTTCTTGTGATCGTGCTGGACTTCTTTTACATTTTCGATTGGATTTGATTAATTTAAATCGGACAGTAACAGCGCTGTACTATATGAATATTATGAAAAAGAAAAACCTGACACAGGTTCTAACCCTTCCCTACTCTATTCAAGAAAAAAAAAAAGACAGTTTTGCCTTTGTATACATTCTAATGAGGATTGCAGCAGATGTCGGTACTTAATAAGATTTATGGATATATACGTCGGTGAAGGATTTACAGAGAGAGACGGGTATTTGGTCACTATTAATAGTTGGGGGGCGCAGCAGTCGGTAAATATTTATAGACAGACATGGCGTCTTGTAAACATTTATAGACAAAATGGGAGAAGGCAGAATGTAAATATTTCCGAAGACTCCATTGTAACCGACACATCTGGAGAGAAGCCAACAACATCTCCATCCTCGGGAAAAGTGCGGTAGCGGCAACTGTCATTATTAACAAGACGCACTCCATCAGCCGCTGACACTATACAAGCCGCGTAATCTGTACAAATCCCGGCCTGCCGCTATAAAACACACTTTGATTAGAGACATAGACATCTCTGACAGTGCAGGCTGGAAATTCTCTCTTATGTTTTTTTTTGTACGGTAGATCTCCTCTATAGTTACTTTCATCCCAATATTTCCTGATAGACAGAGCCTTACACATACTCGGCCTAAAATCCTGAGCACTGCGCTATAATACCTGCCGACCTCGCACTTTAGTTGTACTGCTACAGTACGGGCCAGCCGAGCAGAATAATATATACAGTATCTCACAAAAGTAAGTACACCCCTCACATTTTTGTAAATATTTTCTTCTATCTTTTCATGTGACAACACCGAAGAAATGACACTTGTCTACAATGTATAGTAGTGAGTGTACAGCTTGTATAACAGTGTAAATTTGCTGTCCTCTCAAAATAACTCAACACACAGCCATTAATGTCTAAACCGCTGGCAACAAAAGTGAGTACACCCCTAAGTGAAAATGTCCAAATTGGGCCCAAAGTGTCAATATTTTGTGTGGCCACCATTATTTTCCAGCACTGCCTTAACCCTCTTGGGCATGGAGTTCACCAGAGCTTCACAGGTTGTCACTGGAGTCCTCTTCCCCTCCCCCATGATGACATCACAGAGCTGGTGGATGTTAGAGACCTTGCGCTCCTCCACCTTGCGTTTGAGGATGTCCCACAGATGATCAGTAGGGTTTAGGTCTGGAGACATGCTTGGTCAGTCCATCACCTTTACCCTCAGCTTCTCAGCAAGGCAGTGGTGGTCTTGGAGGTGTGTTTGGGGTGGTTATCATGTTGGAATACTGCCCTGCGGCCCAGTCTCTGAAGGGAGGGGATCATGCTCTGCTTCAGTATGTCACAGTACATGTTGGCATTCATGGTTCCCTCAATGATCTGTAGCCCCCCAGTGCCGGCAGCACTCATGGAGAAGAATACATTTTGGCCAAAATTTATGAAGAAATTTTATTTTGTAATAACACCCCCCACACACACACACACACACACACACCATGGAATATATTTTCTGTTTTTTCTGTCTACTGCTAGGGAGATATCCCTAAACTTTACTATCCAGGGTCTGCAACAGGGGTTTATTTTTTTTTTTTTTGGAAAATGTTTTATAGCAAAAAGTAAACAATATTATGTTTTTTTTTTTCCAAATTTCTTGTCTTTTTTCATTTATAGCAGAAAAAAAATTAAAAAAAACAGCAGTGATTAAACACCACTAAAAGAAAAGCTCTATTTGTGTGAAAAAAATTATATAAAATTTAATTTGCGTAACTGCTGTATGACTGAGCAATTGTCAGTTAAAGTAGCGCAGTGCCGAATCGCAAAAAAAATGGCCTGGTCATATAGGGAGTAAAATCTTCCAGAGCTCATGTGCACATTACCATATAACGCGTGTCGATCACAAGGCAAATCTGATCCGCGGGGCCATTTCATGTGGTCCTCGCACCTCTCCTGCAGCTGCGGCACCCCCCTTGTCTCACAAGTTGGCACCAACAAGGACGACAGAACCCCTCCACCAGATCCTGCGCTTCCTCATGCTGCCACGGATAGGCTAGTCTCTGCGCCCCCCCCCCCCCCCCATCTCAGCAGTTGGCTGAAGAGAGAAGGATATAAAATGATGCAAAGGAGGATAGAAATATTCCCAACATATAGTTTTCCAGGTAAAGGGTACAGTGAGGAGAAAAAAGTATTTGACCCCCTGCTGATTTTGTACGTTTGCCCCACTGACAAAGAAACGATCAGTCTATAATTTTAATGGTCGGTTTATTATAACATCGAGAGACAGAATAACAACAAAAATATCCAGAAAAACGCTTTTCAAAAAAAGTTATAAATTGATTTGCATTTTAATGAGTGAAATAAGTATTTGATCCCCTATCAATCAGCAAGATTTCTGGCTCCCAGGTGTCTTCTATACAGATAACGAGCTGAGATTAGGAGCACTCTCTTAAAAGGAGTGCTCCTAATTTCAGCTTGTTACGTGTATAAAAGACACCTGTCCACAGAAGCAATCAATGAGATTCCAATCTCTCCATCATGGCCAAGACCAAAGAGCTGTCCAAGGATGTCGGGGAGAAGATTGTAGACCTACACAAGGCTGGAATGGGCTACAAGACCATCGCCAAGCAGCTTGGTGAGAGGGTGACAACAGTTGGTGCAGATTATTCGCAAATGGAAGAAACACAAAATAACGATCGATCTCCCTCAGTCTGGGGCTCCATACAAGATCTCACCTCGTGGAGGTTCAATGATGATGAGAACGGTGAGGAATCAGCCAAGAATTACACAGGAGACTCTTGTCAATGATCTCAGCTGGGACCATAGTCACCAAGAAAACAATCGGTAACACACTACATGGGAAGGACTGAAATCCTGCAGCCCCCGCAAGGTCCCTCTGCTGAAGAAATCACATGTACAGGCCGGTCTGAAGATTACTAAATGAGCATCTGAATGATTCCGAGGAGAACTGGGGGAAAGTGTTGTGATCAGATGAGACCCAAATCAAGATCTTTGGCATCAACTCAACTCGCCATGTTTGGAGGAGGAGGAGGAATGCTGCCTATGACCCCAAGAACACCATCCCCCACCGTCATACATGGAGGTGGAGACATTATGCTTTGGGGGCATTTTTCTGATAAGGGGACAGGACAACTTCACTGCATCAAAAGGGATGATGGACGGGGCCCCATGTACTGTCAGATCTTCAGAACCTTCTTCCCTCAGCCAGGGCATTGAAAATGGGTCGTGAATAGGTATTCCAGCATGACAATTACCCAAAACACATGGCCAAGGCAACAAAGGAGTAGCTCAAGAAGAAGTACATTAAGGTCCTAGAGTGGCCTAGCCAGACTCCAGACCTTAATCCCATAGAAAATATGTGGAGGGAGCTGAAGGTTCGAGTTACCAAACGCCAGCCTGGAAACCTTAATGACTTAATGAGATGATCAAAGCGGAGTGTGACAAAATCCCTCCTGAGATGTGTAGAAACCTGGTGGCCAACTACAAGAAACGTCTGACCTCTGTGATCGCCAACAAGGGTTTTGCCACCAAGTACTAAGTCATGTTTTGCGAAAGGGTCAAATACTTGTTTCACTCATTAAAATGTAAATCAATCCATAACTTTTTTGAAACACGTTTTTCAGGATTTTTGTTGTTGTTATTCTGTCTCTCACTGTTAAAATAAACCGACCATTAAAATTATAGACCGATCGTTTCTTTGTCAGTGGGGCAAATGTACAAAATCAGCGGGAGATCAAATACTTTTTTCTTTCACTGTATTCATTTAGTTATTCATTTAGTGGAGTTATTTAGTTTAGTTATTTATCTATTTTGGTTATTTTATTATTTTTTCATTTTATTTTTATTTTATTAGTTAGTTACATGTTGCTTTTGATTTTGTTATTTAATTATTTTAGTCATTTATTTTTAAATTGTTATATTATTTATTTTATTATTTGTTATATTATTATTATTACTATTATATTATCATCATCATGTTGTTATTTTTTATATATTTTTTTTTAAGTAAATTTATTCTTTTTATTTAATTATTTTATTTTTATTTGTTATTTTTATTATTATTATTATTATTATTATTAATACAGTTATTTTATTTTATTTATTTATTTAGTGGAGTTATTTAGTTAGGTAGTTAATGGAACAATCAGAAGGTCCTGTGATCTGCAAACTTTTGCTGAATCCCTCGGCCCCTCTGACCGAGCTGCAAGCAAACGTCGATTAGATGGAGATCCCGCTGACAAGATAAGAGGATGATAATAGGCCGAGAACCTGTGGAGTTATTAGATGGAGCCATGCGGCTTCTCTTGAGTTGATCCAGAGTTCACTAATCGTACGTGGGAACATCCCGGCGTTGCCCGCTCCACATTTGTTAGACATTAGGTGTCCGCAGAATCAAATATTTCTGCAGTAATGGACGATGAATAACTGTGTGTCAAAATGTAATTGAAAGAAGAATTGCTGCAGAACAAAAGCCCAACAAGTAATGAGAAATGCGCTTTGGTCGACAACAAGGGTTCTCCCGCTGCCAGTGAAAATTCCATGTCTATGGAGATGCCCGGATGGCTTTTTTTATCATTGCCGTTTTCTGCTCCAGAAATTGAGATACATGGAGAGTGACTCAAACAAATTGTGCTCTGCCTATAAAGAACCGCTCCCTGCACATGTTCATTATTAGGAAGCAAAGATCGCTGGAGTGTAACCACTTCAAATACCGTCCCTCTGTCAGCAAGAAGCCCAACAATGCCACAATAACACAGCCAGAGCTCTGATCTTTTATGTGCCTACATGTGCTCCACATACACCGTCTGATCCAGGCCGTCTTCCCCAGGAAAAAAAACGCAATCCTCCTCTTCAGGAATTAATAATTCTGGCTATAAACCTATTGGTGACCAATCAAATTAATCGCAGCCATGGAGAAGAAGAACCTGAACTTGAGGATAGGGGTACAGGTATGTGCTCACACCTTCCGCTGCATAAGTCAGCCCTCAGTGTTCAGCACCCAGGAAACCGACCTTTGAAAATAAACTCTAATCAGCTTTTAAACATTGTTGCCCCCCTTGGGTTAAAAGTCTAGGGATTAAAGAGCACATTTTTACCTGCCCCCGGATCCCTTGGTTTAAAGGTCTAGGGCAGTGATGGCAAACCTTTGCACCCCAGATGTTTTGGAACTACATTTCCCATGATACTTATCTACACTTCAGAGTGCCTGAGCATCATGGGAAATGTAGCTCCAAAACATCTGGGGTGCCAAGGTTTGCCATCACTGGTTTAGGGAGTAAGGAGCAAATTTTTACCTGCCCCCAGATCCCTTGGGTTAAATGTCTAGGACTTCCTTTCTAAACCAGGGTTCTGTGAAATACCAGGGTTCCTCCAGATGTTGCTAGGGGTTCCTTGAATTATGAGCAATTTCTACTGCTTAGATAAGTAAACACTGACACTAATTACCTTTTAGCTATCTTTGAGGGGAGATTCTTCCCACTGATCACCAATGTAAGGAACATTCTTCCCACTGATCACCAATGTAAGGAACATTCTTCTCACTGATCACCAATGTAAGGAACATTCTTCTCACTGATCACCAATGTAAGGAACATTCTTCTCACTGATCACCAATGTAAGGAACATTCTTCTCACTGACCACCAATGTAAGGAACATTCTTCCCACTGATCACCAATGTAAGGAACATTCTTCTCACTGATCACCAATGTAAGGAACATTCTTCTCACTGATCACCAATGTAAGGAACATTCTTCTCACTGATCACCAATGTAAGGAACATTCTTCTCACTGATCACCAATGTAAGGAACATTCTTCTCACTGATCACCAATGTAAGGAACATTCTTCTCACTGATCACCAATGTAAGGAACATTCTTCCCACTGATCACCAATGTAAGGAACATTCTTCTCACTGATCACCAATGTAAGGAACATTCTTCCCACTGATCACCAATGTAAGGAGCATTCTTCCCACTGATCACCAATGTAAGGAACATTCTTCCCACTGATCACCAATGTAAGGAACATTCTTCCCACTGATCACCAATGTAAGGAACATTCTTCTCACTGATCACCAATGTAAGGAACATTCTTCCCACTGATCACCAATGTAAGGAACATTCTTCCCACTGATCACCAATGTAAGGAACATTCTTCTCACTGATCACCAATGTAAGGAACATTCTTCTCACTGATCACCAATGTAAGGAACATTCTTCTCACTGATCACCAATGTAAGGAACATTCTTCCCACTGATCACCAATGTAAGGAACATTCTTCCCACTGATCATCAATGTAAGGAACATTCTTCTCACTGACCACCAATGTAAGGAACATTCTTCCCACTGATCACCAATGTAAGGAACATTCTTCCCACTGATCACCAATGTAAGGAACATTCTTCTCACTGATCACCAATGTAAGGAACATTCTTCCCACTGATCACCAATGTAAGGAACATTCTTCTCACTGACCACCAATGTAAGGAACATTCTTCCCACTGATCACCAATGTAAGGAACATTCTTCCCACTGATCACCAATGTAAGGAACATTCTTCCCACTGATCACCAATGTAAGGAACATTCTTCCCACTGATCACCAATGTAAGGAACATTCTTCTCACTGACCACCAATGTAAGGAACATTCTTCCCACTGATCACCAATGTAAGGAACATTCTTCCCACTGATCACCAATGTAAGGAACATTCTTCTCACTGATCACCAATGTAAGGAACATTCTTCCCACTGATCACCAATGTAAGGAACATTCTTCTCACTGACCACCAATGTAAGGAACATTCTTCCCACTGATCACCAATGTAAGGAACATTCTTCCCACTGATCACCAATGTAAGGAACATTCTTCTCACTGACCACCAATGTAAGGAACATTCTTCCCACTGATCACCAATGTAAGGAACATTCTTCTCACTGACCACCAATGTAAGGAACATTCTTCTCACTGATCACCAATGTAAGGAACATTCTTCCCACTGATCACCAATGTAAGGAGCATTCTTCTCACTGATCACCAATGTAAGGAACATTCTTCCCACTGATCACCAATGTAAGGAACATTCTTCCCACTGATCACCAATGTAAGGAACATTCTTCCCACTGATCACCAATGTAAGGAACATTCTTCCCACTGATCACCAATGTAAGGAACATTCTTCTCACTGACCACCAATGTAAGGAACATTCTTCTCACTGATCACCAATGTAAGGAACATTCTTCCCACTGATCACCAATGTAAGGAGCATTCTTCCCACTGATCACCAATGTAAGGAACATTCTTCTCACTGACCACCAATGTAAGGAACATTCTTCCCACTGATCACCAATGTAAGGAACATTCTTCCCACTGATCACCAATGTAAGGAACATTCTTCTCACTGACCACCAATGTAAGGAACATTCTTCCCACTGATCACCAATGTAAGGAGCATTCTTCCCACTGATCACCAATGTAAGGAACATTCTTCCCACTGATCACCAATGTAAGGAACATTCTTCCCACTGATCACCAATGTAAGGAACATTCTTCTCACTGACCACCAATGTAAGGAACATTCTTCCCACTGATCACCAATGTAAGGAACATTCTTCTCACTGACCACCAATGTAAGGAACATTCTTCTCACTGATCACCAATGTAAGGAACATTCTTCCCACTGATCACCAATGTAAGGAGCATTCTTCTCACTGATCACCAATGTAAGGAACATTCTTCCCACTGATCACCAATGTAAGGAACATTCTTCCCACTGATCACCAATGTAAGGAACATTCTTCCCACTGATCACCAATGTAAGGAACATTCTTCTCCCTGATCACCAATGTGAGGAACATTCTTCTCACTGACCACCAATGTGAGGAACATTCTTCTCACTGACCACCAATGTGAGGAACATTCTTCTCACTGATCACCAATGTAAGGAACATTCTTCTCACTGACCACCAATGTAAGGAACATTCTTCTCACTGATCACCAATGTAAGGAACATTCTTCTCACTGATCACCAATGTAAGGAACATTCTTCTCCCTGATCACCAATGTGAGGAACATTCTTCTCACTGACCACCAATGTGAGGAACATTCTTCTCACTGACCACCAATGTGAGGAACATTCTTCTCACTGATCACCAATGTAAGGAACATTCTTCTCACTGACCACCAATGTGAGGAACATTCTTCTCACTGACCACCAATGTAAGGAACATTCTTCTCACTGATCACCAATGTAAGGAACATTCTTCCCACTGATCACCAATGTAAGGAACATTCTTCCCACTGATCACCAATGTAAGGAACATTCTTCTCACTGATCACCAATGTAAGGAACATTCTTCTCACTGATCACCAATGTAAGGAACATTCTTCTCCCTGATCACCAATGTAAGGAGCATTCTTCTCACTGATCACCAATGTAAGGAACATTCTTCTCACTGATCACCAATGTAAGGAACATTCTTCTCACTGACCACCAATGTGAGGAACATTCTTCTCACTGATCACCAATGTAAGGAACATTCTTCTCACTGACCACCAATGTAAGGAACATTCTTCCCACTGATCACCAATGTAAGGAACATTCTTCTCACTGATCACCAATGTAAGGAACATTCTTCTCACTGACCACCAATGTGAGGAACATTCTTCTCACTGACCACCAATGTAAGGATCATTCTTCCCACTGATCACCAATGTAAGGAACATTCTTCTCACTGATCACCAATGTAAGGAACATTCTTCTCACTGATCACCAATGTAAGGAACATTCTTCTCACTGACACCAATGTAAGGAACATTCTTCTCACTGATCACCAATGTAAGGAACATTCTTCTCACTGATCACCAATGTAAGGAACATTCTTCTCACTGATCACCAATGTAAGGAACATTCTTCTCACTGATCACCAATGTAAGGAACATTCTTCTCACTGACACCAATGTAAGGAGCATTTTTCCCACAACCAGTGGATGTGCTCCATCAGACATCCAGTCTCCTCCCATCCCTATTGCCCCACAACCAGTGGATGTGCCCTGACACATCCAGGCTCCTCCCTCCCCTACTGTCCCACAACCAGTGGATGTCCCCCGATGCATCCAATCCTCTCCAATCCCTACTGTCCCCTAACCATTGCATGTCTCTGGACATATCCAGTCTCCACCGTCCCCTACTGTCCCACAAACAGTTGATGTGTCCCGACACATCCAGTCTCCACCCTCCCCCCAGCACAGCAACACAACTAACTGGCTCCTTGTGCTGCTTCTCTTTCTCCCAGGTTGCGCTCTGCTGTACTGAGTCTGGACAAGGCTGATATCAAGTTAAATTCAGGTAATTACTGTACACTGGAAAAAAATGTATTTAATGCTATATTAATGAATACAGACCTGCAATATTCTTTATTTCTCCCTGGAGTTCAGCTTTAACAGCACAGAAGATAAACCCATTTAAGAGAAAAAAACATTTACCATCTCCAGATGTCACATATGAGAGGAGAGAGCCGGAGAATGGAGTCTGTCACACAATGAGTGGTTATGGAGAAAAGTCGTCATGAAATATTTATAACCAAAACACATTTTGCAATGTTCCGTTCTGAAATCCCATAACCATTCCCATAAGACCCGGCACCCATAAACTGAAAAAAGTCCAATAGCTGCCAACGAGAACACAGGAACGCTCCCTATTCCTAAACAGATAACAAAACACGTTTAATGGTATATGAAACAGACCAAAAAGGAGCCAATAAGAGAATTTCATTATAAGGCCTCGTTCACATGTATGGCAGCCACTGTACAGTGCCTTGAAAAAGTATTCCTACCCCTTAAATTTTCCTCATTTTGTCATGTTACAACCAAAAATGTAAATGTATTTTATGTGATAGACCAACACAAAGTGGCACATAATTGTGAAGTGGAAGGAAACGGATAAATGGTTTTCAACATTTTTTACAAATAAATATGTGAAAAGTGTGTGGGGGGGGGGGTACATTTGTATGGCGCCCCCCGGAGTCAATACTTTGTAGAACCCCCTTTTCTCTGCAATTACAGCTGCAAGTCTTTTTGGGGATGTCTCTACCAGATTTGCACATCTAGAGAGGGACATTTCTCCCCATTCTTCTTCTTTGTAAAATATCCCAAGCTCTGTCAGATTAGATGGAGAGCGTCTGTGAACAGTAATTTTCAAGTCTTGCCACAGATTCTCAATGTGATTTAGGTCTGGACTGTGACTGGGCCATTCTAACACATGAATATGCTTTGATCTAAACCATTCCATTGTAGCTCTGGCTGTATGTTTCGGGTCGTTGTCCTGCTGGAAGGTGAACCTCCTCCCCAGTCTCAAGTCTTTTGTAGACTCTAATGCCCCGTACACACGGTCGGATTTTCCGATGGAAAATGTCCGATCGGAGCGCGTTGTCGGAAATTCCGACCGTGTGTGGGCTCCATTGGACATTTTCCATCGGATTTTCCGACACACAAAGTTGGAGAGCAGGATATAAAATTTTCCGACAACAAAATCCGTTGTCGGAAATTCCGATCTTGTGTACACAAATCCGACGGACAAAGTGCCACGCATGCTCAGAAAAAATAAAGAGATGAAAGCTATTGGCCACTGCCCTGTTTATAGTCCCGACATACGTGTTTTACGTCACAGCGTTCAGAATGATCGGATTTTCCGACAACTTTGTGTGACCATGTGTATGCAAGACAAGTTTGAGCAACATCCATCGGAAAAAATCCTAGGATTTTGTTGTCGGAATGTGCGATCAATGTCCGACCGTGTGTACGCCCTATAACAGGTTTTCTTCTAAGATTGTCCTGTATTTGTCTCCATCCATCTTCCCATCAACTCTGACCAGCATCCCTGTCCCTGCTGAAGAAAAGCATCCCCACCACATGATGCTGCCACCACCATGTTTCACGGTGGGGATGGTGTGTTCAGGGTGATGTGCAGTGTTAGTTTTCCCCACACATAGCGTTTTGCTTTTAGGCCAAAAAGTTCAATTTTGGTCTCATCTGACCAGAGCACCTTCTTCCACATGTTTGCTGTGTCCTCCACATGGCTTCTCACAAACTACAAACAGAACTTCTTATGACTTTCTTTCTCCAATGTCTTTCTTCTTGTCACTCTTCCATAAAGGGCAGATTTGTGGAGAACACGACTAATAGTTGTCCTGTGGACAGATTCTCCCACCTGAGCTGTGGATCTCTGCAGCTCCTCCAGAGTTACCATGGACCTCTTGGCTCTTCTCTGATGAATGTTCTCCTTGCCCGGCCGGTCAGTTTAGGTGGACGGCCATGTCTTGGTAGGTTGGCAGTTGGGCCATACTCTTTCCATTTTCAGATGATGGATTGAACAGAGCTCCGTGAGATTTTCAAAGCTTGGGGTATTTATTTATAACTTAATGCTGCTTTACACTTCTCCACAACTTTATCCCTGACCTGTCTGGTGTGTTCCTTGGCCTTCATGATGATGTTTGTTCACTGAGGTTCTCTAACAAACCTCTGAGGGCTTCACAAAACAGCTGTATTTATACTGAGATGAAATGACACACAGGTGGACTCTATTTACTAATTAGGTGACTTCTGAAGATAATTGGTTCCGCTAGATTTTAGTTCGGGGGATCAGAGTAAGGGGGGCTGAATACAAATGCCCCCCCCCCCCCCCCCCACAATTTTCACATATTTATTTGTAAAAAAAAAAAAATGAAAACAATTTATCATTTTCCTTCCACTTCACAATTATGTGCCACTTTGTGTTGGTCTATCACATAAAATCCCAATAAAATACATTTATGTTTTTGGTTGTAACATGACAAAATGTGAAAAACTTCAAGGGGTATGAATACTTTTTCAAGGCACTGTAGATGACTTGTCACATCCAAATACAAATCAGCGGTGTGGATCCTTAGAGCCAGCGGGGGACAAATGCTGCATCCACCTAGGTAAGTACGATTCATTAAGAATAAAAAAAAAAAAAAATGTATAGATCCTATACAATGATGACACAAGTCGTATTGTAATTGAATGTTAATACAAATTCTCTTTCCCATCAATTTGCAGCCGCTGTCATTTTCTGTAAGATGCAAAAGGACCAGGTTTGCACACATCTCAGGAGGGATTTTAGTCCACTCTTCTTTACAGATCTTCTCTAAATCCTTAAAGTATAACTATAGGCAAAACCTTTTTCTTCATTTTAGAATAGAGTAAGGGGAGGGTTATAACCCCTGTAATGTTTACTTTTGCCATATGTATCCCGTTGGGGAGATTTCCCTTCACTTCTTGTCCCATAGCCAAACAGGAAGTGATTGGAAATCCTTGCAAATTAATCACTTAAGGACCGAGCCTCTTTCTGAGATTTGTTGTTTACAAGCTAAAAACTGTTTTTTTGCTAGAAAATTACTTAGAACCCCCAAACATTATACATTTTTTTCTAACACCCTAGAGAATAAAATAGCGGTCGTTGCAATACTTTCTGTCACACCGTATTTGCGCAGTGGTCTTACAAGCGCACTTTTTTGGGAAAAAATACACTTTTTTGAATTAAAAAATAAGACCACAGTAAAGTGAGCCCAATTTTTTTTTTATATTGTGAAAGATAATTTTATGCCGAGTAAATTGATACCCAACATGTCACACTTCAAAATTGCACCCGCCTGTGGAATGGCCACAAACTTTTACCCTTAAAAATCTCCATAGGCGATGTTTAAAAAATTCTACAGGTTGCATGTTTTGAGTTACAGAGGGGGTCTAGGGCTAGAATTATTGCTCTCACTCTACTGATCGCTGCGATACCTCACGTGTGTGGTTTGAATATGGTTTTCATATGCGGGCGCTACTCACGCTCGGCGGGACGGGGCGAGTTTAAAATTTTTTTTTTTTTTTCTTATTTATTTTACCTTTTATTTTTTATTTTTACAGTGTTCTTTTAAAAGAAAAAAATTGTGTCACTTTTATTCCTATTACAAGGAATGTAAACTTCCCTTGTAATAGAAAAAAGCATGACAGGACCTCTTAAATATGAGATGTGGGGTCAAAAAGACCTCAGATCTCATATTTACTTTAAATGCAATTAAAAAAAATAAATAAAAAATGTAATTTAAAAAAAAAAAAAAGAAAAAGAAAAAAAAAAGCCCTCTAAGAGCTATGGGTGGAAGTGACGTTTTGATGTGGCTTCCGTCCTGCAATGGTATAGAGACTGGTGGGGGCCATCTTCCCCTCACTCGTCCCCATGCCTAGCAGGAAGAAGGATCTGATCGCCTCCGCCGCTGCCGACGGCTCTGGTAAGCGGCGGAGGGCACCGGAGTGCGGCGGGAGGGGGGGCCCTCTCCCGCCACCGATAAAAGTGATCTTGCGGTGAATCCGCCGCAGAGACCACCATTATCAGAAACCAGACTGCCCACCGATGAAGAGGATACCAGGGTTATGGCAGCTAGCTGCTGCCATAACAAAGATATCTCTCTTCAAAGTTAGGACGTATATCGGCGTGCGGCGGTCCGGAAGTGGTTAAGGGAATTTCTTGGGGACCCCCTCGTTACCAGCACTAGTTTCCCCATTGGAATATCTTCCCTCTAATACTTTTCTGGGGACAATCCAAAATTTGGGATTTTCTTTTACCTTCAATGATAATGGTAAACAAGGTAAATAGAGAGGGAGAATCTCTCTACAATACATGACCCCGTCCATTGGCCCCTCAATGCGGCAAAGTTGGCCTGTACCTTTAGCAGAGAAACGGCCCCAAAGCATCATCAGGTTTCCACCTCCGTGTGACTGTAGGGATGATGTGTGACTGTAGGGATGGTGATCTTAGGGTCATAGCCAGAATTTTTCTTCCTCCAAACACGACCAGTCAAGTTAATGCCAAAGAGCTCAATTTTGGTCTCATCTGACCACAGCACTTTCTCCCAATCCTTCTCTAAATCATTTAGATGTCCATTGACATGACTGTACATGAGCCTTCTTGAGGAGGGGGACTCGCCCTGTTTGGAGAAAGAAAAATGCTGACTATGACCCCAAGAACACCATCCCTACAGTCAAGCACGGAGGTGGAAACATGATGCTTTGGGGCTGTTTCTCTGCTAAAAGGTACAGGCTCTGACTTTGCCACATTGAGGGGCCAATGGACGGGGCCATGTATTGTAACATTTTGGATGAGAACCTTCTTCCCTCAGCCAGAACACTGAAGATGGGTGGTGGATCGGTCTTCCAGCATGATGATAACCCGAAACATACCGCCAAGGCAACAAAAGGACATTAAGGTCATGGAGTGGCCTAAACAGCCCCCAGACCTTAATCCTTTAAAAACATATATGGAGGGAGCTGAAACTTTGAGTTATCAAGCGACAGCCAAGAAACCTTAAGGATTTAGAGAAGATCTGTAAAGAAGAGAGGACCAAAATCCCTCCTGAGATGTGTGCAAACCTGATCACCAACTACAAGAAACGTCTGACCTCTGTGCTTGCCAACAAGGGTTTCTCCACCAACTACTAAGTCATGTTTTGCTTGAGGATCAAATAAATACTTATTTTACTCACTGAACTGCAACTTAATTTATAACATTTGTATCGTATGTTTTTTCTGGATTTTAATTATCTGTCTCTATCATATAAAATACACCTATGATAAAAATGATAGACCCTTCATTTCTTTGTAAGTGGGCAAACTTACACAATCTACAGGGGATCAGATCATTATTTTATTATATCAAATCAGGGGAAACAGAACATAGAAGTGTTCTGCTCTGAATCAACACTGCAAGAATGGTGGATAAGCTTGATTTAGATGTGACATCTTTTCAAAAGCTATGTTATTTTGCTGTGTAAAAACTGCAACCTGAATAAAAGCTGTGGATTCAACACACAGGGATGTAGCCAGACAGGGGCCCCACCTAGACACGTGCTATTTGTTTACTGTATTATACTCGAGTATAAGCCGACCCGAATATAAGCCGCGGCATCTAACTTTACCACAAAAAAACTGGGAAAACTTATTGACTCGAGTATAAGCCTAGGGTGAGAAATGCGCAGCTACTGTAAGTGGAAAAGAGGGTCAACAATGCCCATTTGCAGCATCACTGTGCCCATTTGCAGCCATAGGTCCCCCGAACTTCAAACTCGGTAGTTAAGGGTTCCTAGATGCCCCCTAGCTGCAGCCAAAATTTGGGGTCTCTGGACCCAAAAGGTCCCAAAATGACATTGCTGCAGATGGACACAGTTGATTGACTTTGGGGCCCCGTATCTCGGGGCCACTTGGTGCTAGGAACCCCAAATTTGGTGTGCAAACCCAGTGAAACTGTTATAGCACTATAACATATCCAAAGCTGGGATTCCTAGCACCAAGTGGCCCCGAGATACGGGGCCCCAAAGTCAGTTTGGAAAATGTCAAGCACTTTTCTGCAGCAGAGAATGACATTTTCCAAACTGACTTTGGGGCCCCGTATCTCGGGGCCACTTGGTGATAGGAACCATAGCTTTGGATATGTTGTAGTGCTAGGTGCACTGGGTTTGTACACAAAATTTGGGGTTCCTAGCACCAGGTGGCCCCGAGATACGGGGCCCCAAAGTGGGTTCGGAAAATGTCAAGCACTTTTCTGCAGCAGAGAATGACATTTTCCGAAACGACTTTGGGGCCCCATATCTCTGGGCCACTTGGTGCAGGGAACTCCAGCTTTAGCTATGTTGTAGTGCTAGTTCCACTGGGTTTACACACCAAATTTGGGGTTCCTAGCACCAAGTGGCCCCGAGATACAGGGCCCCAAAGTCGGTTCGTAAAATGTCATTCTTTGCACCAGAAAAGTGCTTGACTCGAGTATAAGTAGAGGGGGGCATTTTCAGCACAAAAAAATGTGCTGAAAAACTCGGCTTATACTCGAGTATATACGGTAGTTACAACATTTTTGTTATTCAGGGATTCGGATGTATCCAAATTTCCGAATGATAATAGTAACGAATTTCAACAAATCCAAAATAAATTAAATACGAAACAAATGATCCGAATCACAAATAGAAACATACGGCAAAAAATACAGTAAGGTATAAAAACGGTAAAATAAGATGATTCTTATTTAGGCTGCTTAATGGAATAGAAAAGAAAATAACAGAATATAATAGAATAAATAAAAACTGAATAGAATAGAACAGAAAAAAAGAATAGGATAGAAAGGAATAGAATGGAATAGAAAATAAAAGAATAGAGTAGAATAAAAATGAATAGAAAATAAAATAAAAGGATAGAATAAAAATTTAAATAAAAGAATAGAATAGAACAAATATTGGCATCTTCCAAAATTCGAATTTTTCAAATCGATTTGAAAATAAATATACAAAATTAATCCGGATATATGAAACTAATTCCAAAAACAAATGATTCTAACATAAAGAATATGAGGAAATGAATCGATTAACCTAACGAATGAATCCGAAACGAAACAAATTTTTCTGTCATGGACCTCTAGCCCCGCCTATGCCCCAAAGTACCAAAGAATCCAGAAAGAAAAAGCTGGCTGCATGCCGTTAAAATTCAACATCTATGTAACTTTATTGACCTGGACAGGCAGACATAGAATCCCCGTCTGGGAGGCGGTCCCAAGCATGGATTCTCTGTCTGCCTGTCTGTATCAATAAAGTTACATAGATGTTGAATGATACCAGAGGACTCAAGGTTGTATAATAGATTCAAAGTCAAACTTCACTCTTCTTATAAAACAGACCACTGCTGCATTTTATATTTTGTAAGGATTTCGGTAAACATCTGTAGCAGTTTCTTACCTACCGTATATACTCGAGTATAAGCCGAGTTTTTCAGCACATTTTTTGTGTGCTGAAAATGCCCCCCTCGACTTATACTCGAGTCAAGAACTTTTCTGCAGCACAGAATGACATTTTCCAAACCGACTTTGGGGCCACGTATCTCGGGGCCACTTGGTGCTAGGAACCCCAAATTTGGTGTGCAAACCCAGTGGAACTAGCACTACAACATATCCAGCTGGGGTTCCTAGCACCAAGTGGCCCCGAGATACGGGGCCCTAAAGTCGGCTCGGAAAATGTCATCCTCTGCTGCAGAAAAGTGCTTGACATTTTCCGAATCAACTTTGGGAACCTCAGCTGTGGAAATGTTGTAGTGCTAGTTCCACTGGGTTTGCACACCAAATGGGGTTCCTAGCACCAAGTGGCCCTGAGATACGAGGCCCCAAATTCGGTCAACGGTGTCCATCTGCAGCAATGTCATTTCGGGACCCTTTGGGTCCAGAGACCCCAAATTTTGGTTGCAGCTAGGGGGCATCTAGGAACCCTTAACTAATGATTTTGAAGTTCGGGGGACCTATGGCTGCAAATGGGCACAGTGAGGCTGCAAATGGGCACAGTGAGGCATGCAAATGGGCACAGTGAGGGATGCAAATGGGCATTGTTAACCCTCTTTTCCACTTACAGTAGCTGTGCATTTCTCACCCTAGGCTTATACTCGAGTCAATAAGTTGTCCCAGTTTTTTGTGGTAAAATTAGGTGCCTCGGCTTATATTCGGGTCGGTTTATACTTGAGTATATACGGTACTTCTGCTCTGGAAGTACAAGATAGCAGGAGCGAGAAAGCAGGACTAAAGTCTTAAGAAGAAAAAAAAACTGTTGGCAGATAAGCTTTTATTGCAGAACCAAAACAAAAAGTGAAGATTTAAATTAAAAAAACATGTGTATGCATATAAGTATCCCATAAATCGTGAATAGTACTGAGAGGGACGTGTTCAGAGTTAGTCCACATGATATAATAGTCCAGAGGAGGATGAAGCATCCAGGGACTTCCACCACCAGAAGTCAAATCATCTCCTGTGATACCCATCACTTTAAATATAGGGTAAGCTCACCAGATGTAATGGACCATCTATCGCTAGAATGGTCAAACTTGTTTGTGGGTACACATCAGAAGTGTAAGATGCGTGATATAATCCTCTATTGGCCAATGGAACCCGCAGGTCCAAACGGAAATTTGTCCAATAGTAGCAGGCTCTCGTTAAGATATCCCCGTCAGCCGTGACCATACAGAAATTAATAAATGGAAAGAGAACTCCAATTGTGTAATACTGTATGAATCCATTTATTAAAAAAGTCAATAACCTACTTACAGAACGTTAAAACAACATGTGCCTTCTATAATACGTTTGCCGGCAAACAGATAGGAAATGGCACCCGCACTTCCAGTATTGGGTAGGACGTGATGGCGTCAGCGCATAGCTCCGCCCGACATGTTTCGTCATATGCAACGTCTTCCGGGGCACGAGCGACACGCTGAGCCATCGCTATATATAGAAGGGCCAAGCCTCGTTATAAGTCGGCAGCCATACTAAGCAGAATCCAAGTGATGATCTCATCCACCCATATGATGGAACCAAGTCTCATTATCACTGAGCAGTCATGATGGATACTATTATTATTATTATTATACAGGATTTATATAGCGCCAACAGTTTACACAGCGCTTTACAACATTAAATAAATGGATAAACAACAAATCTCGTTTTCAATACTAACAACATGAGGATTGTAATATATGTGGCTAGCCCATGTAATTAAGGAAGAAAACCAAGCCTCAAGTTAGTTTTGAGACAAATATGGCCAAATTAGGCATATAGAATTGATGGTCCCTATTCCGACTATCGCAACTTTTTTTTATATGTCATGGAGATACACTACGATTATGTCTCATTTAAATTGTGTTTATTAGTACTTTAGCGCGGTATACCACCAAGATTTCATTTGTTGCAGAACCAACTCTGTATAAATCTTCTACAATAAAAGCTCCTCTTCTGCCAGCAAATTTTTTCCTGAATGTACACTGAGCCACGCATGCACCTCTCAGCATACATTCTCGGCATGCCTTGGTGTTGGGATGAATTAAAGTGGAATTCCAGACTAGCTCTAACTAAGCTTAAAACTGCTCTCCCCCCCCCACCAACTCCTATTCTAATTACCCTTTAAAAGGAAGGTGCTTGTACTTTCCTATTCTCAGGGTGTTCTGGTCACGTGATCGGCTCCCAGCAGCCGGCTTCAGGGGAAAGGAGAGAGCAGCGACAATGGATGGAGTGCCTGGGTGCTGACTTCACCCATAGACTTACTATGTTGTCAGCTGTTGCTCCTCTCCCCCTGAAGCTGGCCATTGGGGGCCGATCAGGTGACTGGACTGGAGTGACCTGAGAATAGGTAAGTATAAGCATCTTCCTTCTACAGGGGAGTTAGAATAGGAGTTAGGGGGGGGGGGGGGGGCTGGGGCAGGTTTAAGTTTAGGTAAACCATAGTTGATTCAATTTTCTTTTCTGCAATCGTGTACATTTCCAGCCTTGATTTTATGTCTTGGCTCAGATAGAGAGGAAGGCTGAAAGAAGCTTTACAGTGCTTAAATTAAGGCTTAACTAAGGCTGCTGAGGGAGAAGGGAGAGAATATCAGGGATAAAAGGCACTATTCTTGTAAGGTAGGCCATAGATTATGCAGAAGGAAAGAAAATTGCTTGATTCCCCTATGGGGGAATCCCTCACACAGCACTATTGTGTTATGTCGCCGGGGAAGCTTCCCGACTGGCAGAACACAATAATTACGGCTTGTGGCTATTGCCGCCAGCAGTAACCACATGTAAAAAAATCTGACAGGCTAGTTGTACCTAATCAAATAGATGGATCAACTTGGGTACAACCATAAATGGATTGAATATCGGCCTGTCCCTGCTGCACCGGCAAAGATTCCTCGATCTATGGCCGGCCTAATTGAGATCTAGACTGGAATTCCACTTTACCTCCTGTGCATGTGAGCAGGCCAGGCCAATCAAGATAGCTGAAGTCAGAAACCAATCAAGCCTCATGTGTCATTTATCATCGCGGAAGCTGCACGCCAAAAGTTGTTTTAAAAAATTGACTGCATGCCGTGCAAAATGACCACATTTCATGAGGTCTCCCCCTCTACCTTCTTTATCTTTTAGGTGGAAGATGACCGATATTTTTGAGTCAGGCTTCTGAGCAGCTCACCTCAGCTATCATGCGATTTGTGTCCCCCAAGAAGAGCAGATTGAGGGCCTCCTCCTCGGTGTTGGCCTGGTGAAGGGACAAGTTCTTCAGATGGATGTTCTGGTCAGGATCCTCCATAATGGACACTTTTCTAGACAAAGAAGAAAATTGGATGTCAAGGAATAAAAAAAATTGACAAATTTCCAAGAGGAGGCAAAGGGTTTTGGAAAACAAGGGGTGCCCACAAGAAGGAAGACATAACACCAAGTTTGGCCAGAGCCTCCAACTGGCAAACCATGGCAAAGGCATCTCATCACTGGGATCTTCAAGAGATCTAATCAAGCATACCAGCCAAGTAACTCCATCTATAACAAATCACTTTGATGAGAACCTTTATTAAAAGAGGATTTGCTAGGACAGAATATGGGAACTGCTGTTGATGAGGGGCACACTCTGGGTCATATATTCTTTCTCTATATTTGTTATTGAACAGCCTTGTCTCAGTCAGTGCCTTCCCAAATACAGCACCTGAGGTCAACACAGTCCCATAGCAAAGGACGGGTAGATGGATCCAGAGAGATGTGTCTGTTTCCATCTGATGATATGGAAATGGTGGTGGTGTAACAACGTTTGGACACTGGGCTGGCTACTCTCCCACACTAGAGGCTGCAACCATGAACTGCGGATAAGCATACCTGAAGGCTGCCAGTTATTAAAGCGGAAAAGTACCCATAACAGTTTGAGAACAACTAATGTTCTTTAACAAAAGAACATACATTAATAATTATACTACCAAAAATAATGCTGTAAATTGCCTCCAGCATTGCTCCTGTTTCTTTGAGGCTGGGGTCGCCATTTTTGTTGAAGCTCAGAGCAATCACTAGAAGTTTGTTTGTTTTTGTTTTTTGCTTGACCTGGGGAATGCCCAGAGTCTCTGTACTGAACTCGTTTTCTACTTTTGAAAATCAATAAAAAGAATTTACAAAAAAAAAAAAAAACTAGAAGTGCAGAGACATGATTTATATCAGAAAGTTCAAGGGAGGAGCAAAGAGTTCAAGGTTCCCCAGAAACATAGTACAAGGCAATGTAGCCCAAGGAATTTTCCAGGGAGCTGTCCAACATCTCAGGTGGCTTAGCAAGAAGAAACACTGCAAGACAAAGCAAAGGTTGCAGGTTCAGATACGAGTCCCGAAAATATGCTTAACTGGTTCCCGCCCAGCCTATTGTACAATGATGGCTGGGCGGGACCGCTCTTGCTCTGGGAGACGTCATATGATGTCCTCTCATTTTTGTCACGCAGCTTGGCGAGGAGTAATAAGCTGCGTCCTTTGGACACAGTGCATCACCAATCAGGGTAAAGAGCCAATGATGGCTCTTTACCATGTGATCAGCTGTGTCCAATCACATGTAAACAAACTCTGGTTACTGGCATTTCCTTTCCTCAGCATTGTCACAGTCTGAGGAAGGGAAATCCAATAACCAGATTTCGTGTGACAGGGGACATTTACACTGATCATTAGTGCAGGCCCATCAATGCAACAGATCAGTACCCATCAGTGGCGACTATTAGTGCCCATCAATGCTGCCTTATCAGTGCAGTCTCAGTGTCTCTTCATCAGTTCAGCTTATTAGTGCCCATCAGTGCAGTCTCATTAGAGTCCAACATTGCCCATCAGTGCAGAAAAAGAAAAATTACTTATTTGCAAAATTTTATAACAGAAAACGAAGAAAGGGGTTGTTTTTGTTTTTTATAAATTTTCGGTCTTTTGTTATTTGTTTAGCAAAAAATAAAAAACCCAGTGGTGATTAAATACCACCAAAAGAAAGCTCTATCTGTCTCAAAAAAAGATAAAAATGTCACATGTTGCATGACCGCGCAACTCTCATTCAAAGTGCGACAACGCTGAAAGTTGAAAATTGGCCTGGGCAGGGGGGTTAAAGTGTCTGGTATTGAAGTGGTTACATTTGCATTTTTTTCTAAAATAACCCTAATGCCGCGTACACACGGTCGTACTTTTCGTCTACAAAAGTCGGACAGCCTGTCCGACAGACTTCCGGCAGACTTTCGGCGGACTTGCGGCGGACTTGCTGCAGACTTTCTAACGAACAGACTTGCCCACACACGACCACACAAAAGTACGAAAGCTTAGTACGCGGTGACGTACACCAAGTCCGACGAGACTATAAAACGGAAGTTCAATAGCCCGTACGACACCCTTTGGGCTCCTTCTGCTAATCTCGTGTTTATCTCGTGTTAGTAGAAGTTTGGTGAGAGACGATTCGCGCTTGTGAGACTCGTATTTTTCAGTTCGTTTTAACTGTTGTTCAGTCTGTGCTTGTGAGGTTTGTATCTGCTTTTCAGTGCGTTTGGTCAGTTGGCATTGAGAAATCTTTGTTTTATTGGCCGCTCGTTCCTGATTTTCAGGTCGCTCTTCACAGGCCTTGCTGTTCTTCAGTGCGTTCTGTTTAGTGCGTTCTGACCAGCCGACCGTTTTGAAGCCATGTTACCTGTACGTACTCGTCGTCGAGCTCGTGCATTGTATGTGCTTGGTGCTGTAGTTTATTCTTCAGACCAAGACCAGTCCATGAACAGGGCGAGGAGGAGTTCATGGACCAAGAATTGGTTGCTTCAGCGTGACCAGTTCTCTCATATGCCTTTGCTCCGTGAGATCCGTGAGAATAATCCTGAGGATTTCAGGAACTTTCTCCGGATGACGGACCCCGTTTTTGATCGTTTGGTGGCTTTGCTGACCCCCTATATCAGCAGGCAGGATACCTGCATGAGGCAAGCCATCACTCCGGAGCAGAGGCTGGTCGCTACCTTGCGGTATTTGGCCACAGGGAGAAGCCTGCAGGACCTTAAGTTCTCGACAGGCATCTCCCCCCAGGCTCTGGGGATCATTATCCCAGAGACCTGTTCTGCCATCATACAGGTCCTGCAGAAGGACTATATTAAGGTAAGATATTTTTCTTTTATTAGCATCACATGTTCTTTTATGTAATCTTTGATAATGTAATGTATTTCTTGCTTCAAACACTACTTACCATCATTGCAATATAGTGTGAATGTCCCCTTTTTATCCTCACACATGCTGGAATTTTTTCCTGTTATTTTTTGTCATGCATGTATATTTTCCTTTAATAACCTTCCCAGCATGAAGTGATGGGAACATATCCACCTAGTCTACTAATTTTGAATGTATTTTGTTGGAGTGTATTTAGTGTGCTTATAATTAGCAATTATCTAGATTTCACAACCCCCCCCCCCCCCACCTAAACTCAATCCAAATAGTGTGCTGCTAATGAGCAATTATCTAGATTTCACAACCCCCCCCCCCCCCCCACCTAAACTCAATCCAAATAGTGTGCTGCTAATGAGCAATTATCTAGATTTCACAACCCCCCCCCCCCCCCACCTAAACTCAATCCAAATAGTGTGCTGCTAATGAGCAATTATCTAGATTTCACAACCCCCCCCCCCCCCCCACCTAAACTCAATCCAAATAGTGTGCTGCTAATGAGCAATTATCTAGATTTCACAACCCCCCCCCCCCCCCACCTAAACTCAATCCAAATAGTGTGCTGCTAATGAGCAATTATCTAGATTTCACAACCCCCCCCCCCCCCCCCACCTAAACTCAATCCAAATAGTGTGCTGCTAATGAGCAATTATCTAGATTTCACAACCCCCCCCCCCCCCCCACCTAAACTCAATCCAAATAGTGTGCTGCTAATGAGCAATTATCTAGATTTCACAACCCCCCCCCCCCCCCACCTAAACTCAATCCAAATAGTGTGCTGCTAATGAGCAATTATCTAGATTTCACAACCCCCCCCCCCCCCACCTAAACTCAATCCAAATAGTGTGCTGCTAATGAGCAATTATCTAGATTTCACAACCCCCCCCCCCCCCCCACCTAAACTCAATCCAAATAGTGTGCTGCTAATGAGCAATTATCTAGATTTCACAACCCCCCCCCCCCCCCCACCTAAACTCAATCCAAATAGTGTGCTGCTAATGAGCAATTATCTAGATTTCACAACCCCCCCACCCCCACCCTCGTTAAAATTTGCTTGAATGTTCTGTGGTCTTGATTTGTCTAAAGCAAATATATGTTTCAGTTTGCAAAATGCATGTGCACTCTACAAGTGCATTTGTTCCAGTGCTTTAGTAAATGAGCAGAAGCTCTGCTGATTTCCATCATCAAATCATATGCAAGCCTCAAAGTGTTTTCATTAATTGCCCTTGCCTGTGATTGTGTACTCCTTTCAACATGAATGCCTTTTTACATTACCTCATTTACTGTAAGCTGGTTAGCAACTGCACCTGCAGAGTGCCACAACTGCAGTCTTGTAGCCTTTTTAGTCCCTAAATTCCTGCGTGTCCTAAAATAAATATTTTTTAGGGATTTCACAACCCCCTAAAATGTAATCAATGTTCCATCAGAGGGGGTGAGCAATCTGATAAGTGTGCCTTTCCATATTAGTTATTCCAGAGGAATTAAATTATTGAATGTTATACTGATGCTGGGGAATAATGTTTTTAATTGTCAAATTTTCTTGCAATGTTAGCTTCCAAATTAATTGATTTTGGTTTTCTTGTTTGATTCCCCAGTTTCCTTCAACGCCACAGGAATGGCAGACTGTGGCATCCCATTTTGCCAGCCGTTGGGACTTTCCCAATTGTGGAGGGGCTATAGATGGGAAACATGTCCACATTGTGCCACCACCCCATTCGGGGTCATATTATTTTAATTATAAGGGGTTCCACAGTATTGTTTTAATGGCGGTGGTGTCGGCACACTATGATTTTTTATATGTGGACGTGGGGAAGAATGGCCGGATGTCGGATGGAGGAGTATTTGCCCAGACGGAGTTCTGCCAGCGTCTCCAGAGTGGTGGGCTGGGATTGCCACCTGATGAGGATAACGTGGAAGGACTCCCCTTTGTCTTCATTGCGGATGAAGCCTTCGCTCTCAGCAACCACCTCATGAGGCCATTCCCCCAAAGAACCCTCACCCCAGAGAGGAGGGTTTTTAATTACCGGCTGGCCAGAGCTAGAAGAGTGGTTGAGAATGCGTTTGGAATTCTGGCCAGCCGGTTCCGCCTGTTTCAAACAGCCATTAATTTGGCGGAATACAAACTGAATTTTATCATTTTAACCTGCTGCATTCTGCACAACTTTTTAAACAAACATTCTGCCAATTATATAGGCACAGTTGGGCCTGAGGCCGGACAAATAGAAGCCAACCTTACAGGCCTGGATACTGTCCGTACTGGCTTGGCCCCCCAAAGTTCCCGTCAAGTTAGACAGCAATATGTTAATTATTTTATGGGTAGGGGGGCCATTGCAATGGGCCAGGATATATAATTTTTTAGAATAAAAAAAAATATTGCTGAAATCTGGCATTATATTTATTGCTTGCCTTTCTTTTGGGCTGTCTCCTAGGTTATGGTCGAGCAGTTGTAGTGCCAACTGTATTAGAATTTTAAAAATGTCTAAATAAGCTCCATTGCCACTGTAAACAACTTTTTTACAATTATAACCAAACTGATACTGAGCCTTGAAATAACAAACCACACATTTTTTAAAATACTATAAGGAGATGTTTTTATTAATGGTTGTTATGCATTCAGTTCTGCATTTAGTAGAAAATGTTCATAGACAAAAATATAATGATATCTTAATAATGTAGCAAAATATAATTATATTTAAATATTTCTACACAATCCACAAAAAAATATTTTTTGTTTTTTGATTTTCGCAAACAGGCTTTTTTTTTTTTTGGGAAAATCAAGTTTTTTTTTTTTTTTGTTTAAAAGCAATTTTTTTTTTTTTTTTTTTTTTTTTTTAATAAAGTTTTTTTAATTTTTTTTTTTGGTTTTTTAATCTAGTTTTTTATTTTTTGTGTTTTTTAAAATCAAATTTTTAATTTTTTTGGTTTTTTCTAATCAATTTTTTTGATTTTTTTGGTTTTTTAAAATCAATTTATTTATTTTTTTGGTTTTTTAAAATCAATTATTTTTATTTTTTTGGTTTTTTAAAATCAATTATTTTTATTTTTTGGGTTTTTTAAAATCAATTTATATTTTTTTTTATTTTTTGAAAATCATTTTGTTAATTTTTTGGTTTTTTTCAAATAAATTTTTGTGATTTTTTTGGTTTTTTAAAATTAATTTTTTGGTTTTTTTTTTGGTTATTTAAAATCACTTTTTTTTTTAATTTGTGTTTTTTAGAAAATCAAGTTTTATTTTTTTGTGGATTTTTGAGCTATATACGAGAAACAGCCCTCCTTTTTGACATTAGGTTAAACAGCCATTTATGTTCTGCCAAAACAAGAAAGAGAAGGCCCAGAATGGGGTCAGCAAAACAGGAAATGAAGGACATGATTGATGTTTTGGGGTTTAAAAAAGGGCATTTAGATTCTACCCAAAACATCAATCATGTCCTTCATTTCCTGCTGCATACGATCCAGCCGATTACGCATTTCATCAATGTCTTTATTCCAGGCCATTATTTGACCAATTAGCCGTTGGGCACTTTCAGAGGTGAAATAGTCACTTGTTGTTGTTGTACCTAAAGTGGAATGAAACCAAAAAATGTCTTTAGAAATATGCACACATACATAGTTTACCTTACCATAAATAAAGCTGTTGTCTCAGACACTGACCTGGTGGGGTGCCCATGTAGCCTAATTCCTCCACATCCTCGGGGGTGGCACTGTTGCTTGAATGAAGCACAACCAGATCCCCTAAAATAGAGTAGACAAATTAAATTAAACAAAAGGCAGCCATGCATAGATTAACGTAAGCTGGTGTGTCAGACACTCACCTGGTGGGGTGCCCATGTCACCCACCTCTCCTTCCTCAACATCCTCAATGGGACTTGGGCTGATTGCCCAATCAGGTTTTGCTTGGGGTGGACTGTCTTCTTGTTCTTGGCTGAGTGATTTTTCCCCTATGTGAAACCCAAAATTATTATTAATCTAATTAGCACACAGATATTTTAGGACATAGTAATTTTCCTACATTTGTAGTGAAGTGGTTTGTGTAGAGTTCCTATTTTACCTCAATATTTAACATTATAAAGACATATTGGATAGATAGATATCAATATCTCAAAATATAGTTAATAATCTTTTGATCTCTCTCTATATCTGGAACAAAATCTCTAAATATCTAACTAAATGTCAATCCCAAAAAATAAGATAACTTCAAATATTCAAAAAGAATGTTTTACATTTCTATATCTATCTATCTATCTACCTATCTATATATATCTCGCTCTCTCTATATATATATATCTATATCTATATATATCTATATATATATATATATATATATATCTATATATGATATATAGAAATATATAGATATAGATATAGATATAGATATAGATATAGATATAGATATAGATATAGATATAGATATAGATATATAGATATAAATATATATATATAAATATAGATATATATATATATATATAAATATAAATATATATATATAAATATATATATATATATATATATAAATATAAATATATATATATAAATATATATATATATATATATATATATATATATATATATATATATAAATATATATAAATATATATAAATATATATATATAAATATATATAAATATATATATATAAATATATATAAATATATATATATATATATATATATATATATATATATATATTTAAATATATATATATAAATATATAAATATATATATATATATATATCTCGAGATATATGGATATGTAACGAGGTTTATTAAAAGATCGTTTAAAACGATGAACAAAAATTCATATAGGAAGGAAAAGCACATGGAGCAGTATACAAGGTAATAAACACAAGAGAAAAACACGACAAGTACTTACTTTTTTTAAGAACTTTCCGGATACGTCGGTATTGATCCGGCTCCCTGAGTTTCAGGTCAGACCATCTTTTTCGCAATTGATCTTTGGAGCGCTGGACCCCAAAAGATGCCTGCAAAGTCTCCACGACCTTCGCCATGATTTTGGCCTTGCGCAAATTTGGCCGTACGTACGGCCCATAATTGCCATCATAGTCGTCTTTGTGAAGAATGGCCACCATCTCCACCATCTCTTTAAAACTCATATTAGAGGCCTTAAATCTAGGCCTCATAGATTTCGTTGACGTTCCAGCCTCCGGGCTGTCTCCACTACCTGAGGTCGTCAACATTTCAGGTGACTCCGCCATTCTTTAACTCCACTACGCGCCGTAACAAAAAATGGGCGGAGAACATGAGTTAATTTCGAACGTCAGGGGCGGGCGACGCAGGCGGAGTTTCACACATGCGTAGTGTATAAAGAGGGGCCTTGTGCACGTGTCGTACGTACGTTCTGTGCGTCGAATTAGGGGGCGGAGAACATGAGTTAATTTCGAACGTCAGGGGCGGGCGACGCAGGCGGAGTTTCACACATGCGTAGTGTATAAAGAGGGGCCTTGTGCACGTGTCGTACGTACGTACTGTGCGTAGGTGATAGTGGACCAGGACGTTACAAAACGAAGGTAATTTTAATTTCATTTTTATTTGTTTTTTTTTTGGGGGGGGGGGGTTTTATGGTCATGACTTTCGAGCAAGCGGCCTATATGGCTTGATAGATTGATGAGGCCTACATAGGGAGAAGATGATGAGGGGTTAGCAGAAACCTAATAAGTGTTTTTTGTCTTGTGACTTTATATTTTCCAGATATAATGAATCCCCTATTTAAGGATCCAGAGTTCCTTACTGCTTTCATCACGAAATATCGAGAGATGAGGAATTTGTGGGAGGTAAAACACCCTCAGTATTATGCTAAGCATGTGAGGAAGTCAACGCTGGAGAGACTTCTGTCCTTTGTCCAGGCGACCATCCCGGACGCAACAATGGAGATATTGCTCAAGAAAATTGGGGGCTTGAGGAATATGTATAAGAGGGAGCATAAGAAGATCCAGGAATCTATGAGATCAGGAGCATCAGCAGATGATGTTTATGTACCCAGGCTGTGGTACTACAATCAGCTACGTTTTCTTGATGACCAGACTGAAGCCAGGGCATCACTTTCAACCCTTCCCTCCACCCTTCCCTCCACCCTTCCCTCCACCCCAGCAGAGGCTGATGAGGAGCAAGCTGGGTCTTCCATCCTGGATGAACCAGATATGACCATCTGGAGTCAGGTAAATTAGTTTAAACAATATTTACTGTACTAATATTAATGAGGTTAACTGGATGTTAGAATTTTCTCACAGATTTTTGCACTCAAAATTGTGTAGACATATCAATTGACAGGAGTAGCTAAATATGTTTGGCACCTGCTAGAAAAAATTAGGGTGTCTGATTAGACTCTTTTCTTAAAGAGATGTATTCACATTAAATTTGCTAGTCATGAGAAATAAATTGTGTGTCATTGATGAACCCCAAAAAATATACTAAAACTATGTCCTTTTTTTATACACAGGATGAGTCCATCCAGGAGGAATGTGGGGAAAGTGGCAGGCAGGAGGAGACCGGGCCCATGGACAGCCTGGAGGAGGCCAGATTCCCCATCATCCTGGAGGAGGCTGGGCCCAGTGTCAGGCAGGAGGTGGCTGGTCCCAGTGAGGTGGCTGGGCCAAGTGAGGTGGCTGCTCCCAGTGAGGTGGCTGGGCCCAGTAGGAGCATGACCCAATCCCAAGTGCCTCCCCTCCGCCTTCCCAAAAAAAGGGCCAGGAAGGGGGCCGTCACACAAGAGGCATCCCTGCGCCTCATGCAAGAGGCCACACGTTTTCTGAGGAGCCCCCCCGAAGCAGAAGAGGCCTATGGCTGCTACTTAGCCAGCAGGCTTCTACAAATGGACTGGGAGCAGCGTCTCATTTGCGAGCGCCTATTTGGGGAAACTATACAGAAGGGGCTGCAGGGCACGCTAACCCGAAACACCCAACTACATGAGGCAGCCCCCCCTCCTCCTCCTCCTCCTCCTCCTCCTCCTCCTCCTCCTCCTCCTGCCACAACTGAAACACCACAGCCACAGCCTCCAAAGAAGGCTACAGGGAAGGCTGCAGGGAAGGGTGCAGGGCAGCGTGGAGGGAAGGCTGCAGGGAAGAGAAGAAAGTGATGACCTGGGTTCAGTCTGGTCTGACAGAAGACGCAGGCTGTTGTAGTACCACAGTCTGGGGACATCTATATCATCTGCTGGTGCTGTTGATCTCTGGGATTCTTGGACCAGATTGTGCTCCCTCTTATATGGACTCCTCAAGATCCCAATTTTCTGGTACACAGACTTTTTCCAGCGTTGACTTCCTCTTTTTTTTTATTTTGACCATGAATAAATGGATCTTTTTTTGAGTTTAGCAAAAGATTTTATGTGTTTTCTTTTAAATCATTGATTTTACACACAATGTTAAATTATCAAGGGACAACAATCTCATTGAGTTTGCAAAAACACAACAAAAATACATTACTAATGTTAATAATGTTCGAGTGGTAAGTCTGGGAAAGAACAAAAATATACATAACCAAAAACGGTGCTTTGGGTTAACTTTATCTTTAAAATAACAAATAATCACTAGAAAAAAAAAACATTATAATGGGTTCTTTGTAGTAACTTTACAAACCTAAAAAAAAAAAAAAAAAAAAAAAAAAATAAATAAAATACAAATGGGTTATTTGTGGTAACTTTACAAACCTAAAAAAGATAAAAAAATAAAGTAACAAATAAAAATAAAAAAAAAAAAATACAAATGGGTTATTTGTGGTAACTTTACAAAACTAAAAAATATAAAAAAATAAAGTAACAAATAAAACTAAAAAATAAAAATACAAATGGGTTATTTGTGGTAACTTTACAAAACTAAAAAATATAAAAAAATAAAGTAACAAATAAAACTAAAAAATAAAAATACAAATGGGTTATTTGTGGTAACTTTACAAACACCAAAAAATGAAAATTAAAAATCTAGAGATAAACATATAAAAAAGTTCAACACCAATCATAAAATAAATATCTGGATAAAAATTACAAGAAAATATGATTCCACACAAAAAAAAAAACAAAAAAAAACAAAAGGTACAAAGTATTATATTAGTATGGAAACATTGTTTTTAAAAAGCATACTATATCATTCATGAGATCAAAGAGAAAAAGAATCCAGAAATCAGTTTGGGAGAACTCTGAATATGAACAGCAAAACACCTTCGTTCTTTATAGAGCATTCGTAATGAAGAAATAAAATGCGCTGCATTCAACGATCACAGATTTTGCAGCGTGATGAATGTGCTACCTACAATACGAACACTAGTTTTACTAGACCGAGTGCTTCCGTTTAGTTTTTGCTTATGAGCATGCGTCGTATTTTTGTCCGTCCGACTAGCATACAGACGAGCGGACTTCGGGGTCCGTCGTAGGTACGAAGTAAAAGTTTTGAAGCATGTTTCAAATCTAAAGTACGTCGGATTTGAGGCTAAAAAAAGTCAGTTGAAAGTTCGGAGAAGCCCACACACGATCGGATTACCAGCCAGCTTTAGTCCATCAGCGTCTGTTGGACTTTTGTAGACGAAAAGTAGGACCGTGTGTACGCGGCATTAGTGATCCTATCATGAAGGTCCTTACATAGTTACATAGAAGGTGAGGTTGAAAAAAGACACAAGTCCATCAAGTCGAACCTATGTGTGTGATTATATGTCAGTATTACATTGTATATCTCTGTATGTTGTGGCTGTTAAGTTACCCATCTAATAGTTTTATTTTAATTATCGATGCTCCCTGCTGATATGACTGTGGAAGAGAATTACACATCCTAACCGCTCTTACAGTAAAGAACCCTCTACGCAGTTTAAGGTTAAACCTGATTTCTCCTAATTTTAGTGAATGGCCACGTGTCTAATTAAATTCCCTTTCACTGAAAAGTTTTCTCCCTATTGCGGGGTCACCAGTACGGTATTTGTACATTGAAATCATATCCCCTCTCAAGCGTCTCTTCTCCAGAGAGAATAAGTTCAATGCTTGCAGTCTTTCCCCATAGGTGAGATCCTCTAGTCCCTATTAGTTTTGTTGCTCTTCTCTGGACTCTCTCCAGTTCCAGTACATCCTTCCTGAGGACTGGTGCCCAAAACTGGATAGCATATTCCAGGTACTGCCAGACCAGAGTCTTGTAGAGTGGGAGAATTATTGTTTTATCACTGGAGTGAATCCCCTTGTTCAGGCACTTCCTGCTATAAGTTGACAATGCTCTGTCCCTGTCTTCCAACTGTGCTCTTGTGTTGTCACCCTGTCATATGGGCTTCTAATGGTGACTACAAGTGGCCATTCTAACACACATGACACAGGCTTGGTCTACTGTTGTCACCATGAGGACACTTACCCTGATAGATGCCATGCAGCCATGACTTTAGACAGGAAGTGGCTGCAGGTAATCAGCGGTACTGAGCAGGGACATGCAGTCAGGGGAGGCAGGTGAGGCAGAGCCTCACCTGCCTGAACATTTAAAAAAAAAAACAATTCCTAGAATTCCTAGAGGAATTCCAACTTGTGAGGGGTTTGTAGTGGAGAGCCGACCTGATGGTTGACTCCCCAGTTCACCCTTCGCTTAAGTTCAGACATACAGCCACAATTAGAATATATGGACTCCAACTTGTTGTGATATAGACGAGAGGATAGGTTGAAACCTTAACATAAATAGACCTTACGATTTCAGAATGCTTTCAGGTGACCTATATATTTGGAGGACTTGACAAAGTAGATGATATGTGATTGTATGCCTTGTGTAAACATTTTGGTTGGAGTCTTACTCCCATGTACCTTTATCTCTGTTATGTCCTGTATTATCTTTAATAAAAAGAAAATCTTTATGGAAAAAAGAAAAAAAAAACGCTCAAGCTTCGAGCTAAAGTCCTACCCCACCACTAGTCAAAATTTGGGGCTCCTGCCAATTTGGGGCTCCTGCCACCTATAGTTCCGGAGATACAGGACTCCTTGTGCAGCCTGTCAGAAGCTACATACAGAGCAGCCAGTATAAATACAAGCTGGCACATTCTCTTTGCAGCAGATTGAGAGTATGAGCTCACAGTGCCTCTCCTCACTTCTTGAAAGAAGCACTGAGCTCAATGGACAGCTTGGAGCCTTGGACCAATGGTAAAGCACCATGGGAACAAGCTGTCCAATAAAACTGCTGCAGTGGAGGCATGCCTCTCACTGCAGTGTCATAGAAGGGGTGATAGAAGGGGAGTGTCTAAAAGAATGGCGCCAAACTTCGGTACTTAAAAACCTCCATAGCTGGCGATTTAATAATTTTTACATGTTACCAGTTTAGAGTTACAGAGGA
The DNA here is from genome assembly GCA_037952835.1 of Lithobates septentrionalis. Taxonomy (NCBI): domain Eukaryota; kingdom Metazoa; phylum Chordata; class Amphibia; order Anura; family Ranidae; genus Lithobates; species Lithobates septentrionalis. The sequence continues at coordinate 195,489 of JBBDGP010001717.1, read as the reverse complement.
GATCTAGTGCTAGAATTATCTCTCTCGCTCTAACATTTTGCAGCGTATGTAACCTGTGTGTATCTGGCTCTGATACTAGCCACTCATCTCACCGCACGTTCCTGGTACTGAGATGTATTAAAGGAGGAAAAAAGGTAAGATCAAAATGTAAAAAAAAAGCAAAAATATTTATTTAGGGTTTATATCTACTTTACATAATTTACAGTGGGGCAAAAAAGTATTTAGTCAGCCACCAATTGTGCAAGTTCTCCCACTTAAAAAGATGAGAGAGGCCTGTAATTGTCATCATAGGTATACCTCAACTATGAGAGACAAAATGCGGAAACAAATCCAGACAATCACATTGTCTGATTTTTGAAAGAATTTATTTGCAAATTATGGTGGAAAATAAGTATTTGGTCACCTACACACAAGCAAGATTTCCGTCTCTCACAGACCTGTATCTTCTTCTTTAAGAGGCTCCTCTCTCCTCCACTCATTACCTGTATTAATGGCACCTGTTTGAACTTGTTATCAGTATAAAAGACACCTGTCCACAACCTCAAACAGTCACACTCCAAACTCCACTATGGTGAAGACCAAAGAGCTGTCGAAGGACACCAGAAACTAAATTGTAGACCTGCACCAGGCTGGGAAGACTGAATCTGCAATAGGCAAGCAGCTTGGTGTGAAGAAATCAACTGTGGGAGCAATAATTAGAAAATGGAAAACATACAAGGCCACTGATAATCTCCCTCGATCTGGGGCTCCACGCAAGATCTCACCAAAATGATCACCAAAATGATCACAAGAACAGTGAGCAAAAATCCCAGAACCACACAGGGGGGACCTAGTGAATGACCTGCAGAGAGCTGGGACCAACAAAGGCTACCATCAGTAACACACTATGCCACCAGGGACTCAGATCCTGCAGTGCCAGACATGTCCTCCTGCTTAAGCCAGTACATGTCCGGGCCCGTCTAAGGTTTGCTAGAGAGCATTTGGATGATTCAGAAGAGGATTGGGAGAATGTCATATGGTCAGATGAAACCAAAGTAGAACTGTTTGGTAGAAACACAACTCGTCGTGTTTGGAGGAGAGAGAATGCTGAGTTGCAACCAAAGAACACCATACCTACTGTGAAGCATGGGGGTGGCAACATCCTGCTTTGGGGGTGTTTCTCTGCAAAGGGAACAGGAGGACTGATCCGTGTACATAAAAGAATGAATGGGGCCATGTATCGTGAGATTTTGAGTGCAAACCTCCTCCCATCAGCAAGGGCATTGAAGATGAAACGTGGCTGGGTCTTTCAGTATGACAATGATCCCAAACACACCACCCGGGCAACAAAGGAGTGGCTTCATAAGAAGCATTTCAAGGTCCTGGAGTGGCCTAGCCAGTCTCCAGATCTCAACCCCATAGAAAACCTTTGGAGGGAGTTGAAAGTCCGTGTTGCCCAGCGACAGCCCCAAAACATCACTGCTCTAGAGGAGATCTGCATGGAGGAATGGGCAAACATACCAGCAACAGTGTGTGACAACCTTGTGAAGACTTATGCCGCGTACACACGAGCGGACTTCACGGCAGACTTTGCCCGGCGGACTGGATTTCGTCAGACAATTCGATGTGTGTGGGCTTCAGCGGACTTTGTTTTCTCTAAAGTTGGACGGACTTAGATTTGAAACATGTTTTAAATCAATCCGCCGAAATAGAGTCCGGTCGAAAAGTCCGCTCGTCTGTATGCTAGTTCGACAGACAAAAAGCCACGCTAGGGCAGCTATTGGCTACTGGCTATGAACTTCCTTGTTTTAGTCCGGTCGTACGTCATCACGTACGAATTCGACGGACTTTGGTGGATTGTGTGTAGGCAAGTCCGTTCATTCAGAAAGTCCGTCGTAAAGTCCATCGAAAAGTCCGCTGGGCAAAGTCTGCCGTAAAGTTCCGACCGTGTGTACGCGGCATTACAGAAAACTTTGACCTCTGTCATTGCCAACAAAGGATATATAACAAAGTATTGAGATGAACTTTTGATATTGACAAAATACTTATTTTCCACCATAATTTGCAAATAAATTCTTTCAAAAATCAGACAATGTGATTGTCTGGATTTGTTTCCACATTTTGTCTCTCATAGTTGAGGTATACCTATGATGACAATTACAGGCCTCTCTCATCTTTTTAATTGAGAGAACTTGCACAATTGGTGGCTGACTAAATACTTTTTTGCCCCACTGTATGTGTAACTACTTGAATGGCCGCAGCCTGGCTACAGTTTCCCATTGACCACAATGTAACTGCACAATAAAAAATGGCTACTACCACTTCCCAGCAGTACAGATCGGTGAACCCCTGGCGGACATTATTATTGCTGGCGCAAACTTCCTTCTGTCCTCACATATCATGCGTTTGAGTGCTGAAAATATCTGTGGTCATTACATCTGTTCTGTAGCCCGGCTCTTCCAGATAGATATCAGGTTTCTACATAAACAATGATTCTGCCAAGTGAGATGGCAGCTAGTAATTTCCTCTATTTTTAAGTTCGTACGGTGGGAATCGATCGAAGGAGCAATCTGAAAAAACTGCCGGATCTGTATCTCGCCTGGAGGCAGATGGATGTATTTACAGCAGGTGGTTGGTGTTGCTTTATCTCATAAATATACGTTCGGCTGAGCGCTGGGGTTTGAGGCTTCCACAGACACAGCTGTTATCGAGAGCGCAGACGATAAACACTACATGGGCGAACGTACTGACCGTACTGATTGTTTCCAGAATACAAAGGGATGGAAATTACACCAAACAATCCAGAATGTTATAAAGACTCTTAAGCTGGCCATACATGGATCGAAGTATGGCCGTTTCAGCAAGAACCAGATGAATATCGATCCATCTATGGGCAGGCTGGTTGTACTGAAGCTGACTGATAACCAGCCTGTCAGTTTTTTTTTCAATGCTATAGCTACCAGCAGTGATCATTGTATTCTGACGTTGGGGAGACCTCCTGCTGTCAGAATACAAAAACTCTGCAGGAGGGATTCCCCCATCAACAATGATTGTGTTGATAGGGGCATCGAGCCATGTTCTCTCCTTCGAGCTGTAGATAAGGACTTGGTCAGTCTGCAGTAAGCGCTCTCTCAGCACACAAGCTCATCCTGTCGTGGAATCACTTGTGTGGCAGCCAGGGGGCGCTGATAAGGCGGTACAGCCAGCCCTTCTGTACTGGGCCCCATCAGTTCAAAAGGGGGCCCGGGCACCTGCTGAGCAGGAGGGCCAGCTGTACTGTCTTACTGCAAACACCGATCCTCTTCTGTCTCCCTGTAACGCTGACAGATTGTCCTCCTCTTTCTCCTTCCGACTGCACTACAGGGGGATTGGTTCTAGCACAAGCGCCCCTTCCATCTGCTGTCCAGTTCCCCCTGTGTGCCCCTTTCCTCCGCAACGCTTCCAACTTCCCTCCCCTCCCACCGACAGCTGCTGCGGGTACACAGGAGGGTGATTTAGGATGGAGAGCGGGGGAGGGGGCTGATAAATATGTAGTTTACTGGTCCCTTCCTTTTCTGAATGAACGCAGTAATTAGTTCCAATCACTCCTGTGTCCATTCATCAGTGAAGCACAGTAAACAGTGGTTACTATGCTTCAGTTTGTGAATGAGCAGGAAGCCTTTGAGAGTTTTCTATTCATTCATCTGTGCTGCTGAGGCTGCAGAGAAAGGGACTGGTAAATCTATGTTCTCAGTCCCTTTCGACCGGGGGGGCTCTGTCAGGTAGGCTGTATGGGGCCCGTAATTTCTAACAGCAGCCCTGGTGGCAGCTGGGCATTAAAGACCACCTTTCCTGTCCCTCATACATGCATTACATGGTCAACAGGTGCTTTACTTGGGGCTTGACAGTTTGGGGGTGGTAAAGCCACCTGTGTAAACGAGACCTGTGCCTTCAGTAGTGCATGTATCACTGTGGTCACCTGCACCGCTAGTGTCAGGACCCATATCTGAACCTGCAACCTCTGTTGTGTCTGGCAGTATCTCTTCTTGCTGAGATACTGGACAGCTCCCTGGACAAATCCTTGGACAACCTTGCCTTGAACTTTGTTTCTGGTGAACCTTGAACTCTTTGCTCCTCCCATGAACTTTCTATTTAAGCCATGCCTTTGCACTTCCTGTTTGCCAAATTATTAAGCTCTCTCCAGCCAACACCAAGCCACCTGGCTCCCTTGTCAGCAGCACTGATACTTCTTACCAGTCCCTCTGATTGTTGCCCAGCTCCTCTGGTTCACCTGGCTCTCTTAGCCTTTAGTTGCAGGGCCCTACTGCATGGCCCACTCCTGGCCTCTGGATAGGGGTTCTCCTTAGGCTTATACCCCAGTTGAGTCCCATAGGATGAAACATGTCGGGTTGTGTGGAAGCTTCCTTTTTTCTTTTATGATCATCATTTTTCCATTGATGGAGGAAATACTTAAAGATATTGCACAGATCAGGAGATTGTGGTTGTGTTCCCGTTTCCGGTTTTGCCTGTCCATTGCTGAGAGTGTGCGTTCGTGCCCTTCCAACCATTGGAAATTGCGGCCTGAGATCCGGGTTTCCATCTATGCCTTTTTGACCCACCGCCGCTGGCGTGTGTGTCCACGTCTTATGGTAAGAGTACCTTCCCCTCTCCCGGGTGGTGGAAGCACAGTCCTGGGTGTTTTGGGAACACTGGAATATTACCACTTATGTTTTTGAGATCTATCAATATCTGATACTCATGTCACCATGAGCTATTCCAAGAGGATTACATCATGATATTCACCATTTATGGACTTTATATTGTGTCACTGTGTGTTAAGGTTGATTTATTCATTCACTGATACAACACTTAATTTTGGTATTTTGTTTATATGTGTTTTTATTTCACCACTTTGCTCTCAAGGTGTCACCTGAGTACTTGGTGTCACTCGATTTACGCCATTATCAATTGCACTGGATGCATAGTTAGGGCACATCTCATATACAACTTCCAGTGTTTTTGTTATTAGCACTTTATGCATTCTAGCACAATTGCTGTTGTGCATGTTCTTTTATTCCTCAGTTTACACCTGGGGTATATATTTATTTGTAGTGCTGCACTTTGGTATCACACGTTCTCCTGACACCCCGATAGGAGCCCACCTGACTCCTGGGACGAGACCTCCTGTCTCCTGGCTGGGGTAACTCTGATCCCTGGTGAGACCTCCTATCTCCTGACTAGGTCACCTCTGACCCCAGGGTGAGATCTTCTGTCTCTTGGCTCCTGGCTGGGGCTCTTCTCACCCCTGGGTTAGACCTCCTGTCTCCAATATGGGAGTTGTCTCCAAAATAGGAGCCCTGAGCTATCATCAGGCTTCAGTATATGATGACCCTGCAAACTCACACAGGCTGCAAGCACCCAATAAAATCTGGACACTATCTTAGCCTTTAGTTGCAGCACCCTGCTACACAGCCCTCTCCTGGCCTCTGGACAGGGGTTCCCCTGACATTGTGATAGCAGCCCACCTAACTCCTTGGACGAGACCTCCTGTCTCCTAACTGGTGCGCCTCTGACCCCTGGTTGAGACCTCCTGTCTCTTGACTCTTGGCTGGGGCACCTCCGACCCCTGGTTGAGACCTCCTGTCTCCTGACTCTTGGTTGGGGCACCTCCGATCCCTGGTTGAGACCTCCTGTCTCTTGACTCTTGGCTGGGGCACCCCTGACCCCTGGTTGAGACCGCCTGTCTCTTGACTCTTGGTTGGGGCACCTCTGACCCCTGGTTGAGACCTCCTGTCTCTTGACTCGTGGCTGGGGCACCTCCGACCCCTGGTTGAGACCTCCTGTCTCTTGACTCTTGGCTGGGGCACCACTGACCCCTGGTTGAGACCTCCTGTCTCTTGACTCTTGGCTGGGGCACCCCTGACCCCTGGTTGAGACCGCCTGTCTCTTGACTCTTGGTTGGGGCACCTCCGACCCCCGGTTGAGACCTCCTGTCTCTTGACTCTTGATTGGGGCACCTCTGACCACTGGTTGAGACCTCCTGTCTCTTGGCTGGGGCACCCCTGACCCCTGGTTGAGACCGCCTGTCTCTTGACTCTTGGTTGGGGCACCTCCGACCCCTGGTTGAGACCTCCTGTCTCTTGACTCTTGATTGGGGCACCTCTGACCACTGCTTGAGACCTCCTGTCTCTTGACTCTTGGCTGGGGCACCTCTGACCCCTGGTTGAGACCTCCTCAGGGTTGAGTATATGACCATGCACACCTGAGAAGTCACGCAGGCTGCAGGCACCCAGTAAAATCTGGACACAGTGTTGAAAGTTCCATCCCACCCAAGACATTTGGGAACCTTCAAGCTTCAGGCCCCAATCCAAGTTTACAAAATTCAGAAAAAGGCAAAACCACAGCTTTCTCTGCTCAGAAACAATTGCCTTAATGTGAATCCTGTGATTTTCTCTTTTATTATCACAGTGGCAGGGGCTCGCACTGTCACAGTGGCTACACTAGCCCTACATCAGTTTTTTTTTGTCCACTCTAATGGCAGGTCCACTTTAAAATGGTTTCTTCATATCACCAGCGTTATCCAGCTGTGAAGTGTCTGTAGCATCCCCCAGGTGGACATAGCGGGGGCAATGTTCTATCCAATGGAATGATGAATTGAAGGGTTTGCTAGTATAGTGTGACGACGGCCCCCCGATGGGCCAATAAATACATACAATTTCTATAATGGGACGATTAGAGACTTTGCAATAACTGCTGTCTGCTGCTTTTAAAACAGAGTGTGTCATAGTGGAAGAAATACGTTTTCAGAAAGTGCTGATAAATATAGGACGAGATGGCTCTGTCTGTAATTTTCTACACTCTCCACATTATTACCAGTAACAGGATACTTGTGGAGGCAGATTTCATCTCACAGACCGGCTGTGCTTTATAAAGACCTGGGTGCGTGCTACCGCTGGACGCTGTATAGACGCCCCCCCGGATACATTCCATGTCTACTACATACCCCATGTGAAAAAAGACACCCAGAGCATTGGAGTGTAAGCTCCTCTGATACAGAGACAGATGTGACTGGCTCAGTGTTCTCTGTACAGCACTGCGGTATATGTCAGAGCTATATAAATGTATAATATTCATAGTGTGTGACAGTGGGGAGGGGACATTAGAGCGTAAGCTCTCCTGGTACAAGGTCTGATGTTACTGGCTCATTGATCACTGTACTGCACTACAGAATATGTCAGAGTTATAAATTTGTATAATAATAATAGTGTGTGACTGGTGGGGGGGGGGGCATTAGAGTGTAAGCTCCTCTGGTGCAGAGACTGATGTGACTGGCTCAGTGTTTTCTGTACAGCACTGTGGTATATGTCAGAGCTATATAAATGTATAATAATAATAATAATAATAAAAATAATAACACTAGTGTGTGACTGTGGGGGGGGGGGGGATTAGAGTGTAAGCTCCTCTGGAACAGAGACTGATATGACTGGCTCAGTGATCTCTGTACAGCACTGCGGTATATGTCAGAGCTATATAAAAGGTAGAATAATAATATTATTATTATTAATAGTGTGTGACTGGGGGGGGGGGGGCATTAGAGCGTAAGCTCCTCTGGTAAAGAGACTGATGTGACTGGCTCAGCGTTCTCTGTACAGCACTGCGGTATATGTCAGAGCTATATAAAATAAATAAATAACATCTTCCAGTAAATAATAAGGAAATTGGGATTCAGAAAGATGGGTGAAGAAAAATGCAGAAAGACATATCCAGGTATACAGTAGGACTCGGTGCTCCATAACATTAATATTTGGGGAGGGTTGAAAGGTATAGTGATGTGAATTAGAAAGCGCCTTCATGTGAAGGTGAGTGACTGTGGGCGGGGGGTATTAGAGTGTAAGCTCCTCTGGACAGAGTGGTTCTCCATGGGCGTCTGAGGACCAATAGCTGTCCTGGTTTATCATGCAGTGATGTGACATCGGTGAACGTTCATGCCCGGAGCGCGTTATATTTTGTGGTTTTCTGCGCTCACAGGCGGCTCTGACGGCTGATTCCATATGACAGCCATGTGAAAAGTAATGAGTGGTTTTTTTTTTATTCGGTTATCCGCCGCTATTCTCAATAGTCGCGCTCTCTGTAGGAGCTTATTCAGCTCGCCGTAATGAGCGCACCGCCTGCAATTCTCATTACTGGAGACGATAAACTCCGGTGGGGAATCTCCGTCACTAAACACTGCTGAATTTCCTCTGATCGCGGGATTTATGAGGCGCTGCGAGGACAGGACATGGAATATAATAATGCAGTCACTGCTACTGTATATCAAGGGACTAGAATGGTGGGCCGGCTCACTGAGCTGTGGATAGAATCTGGAAAAAAAGATCTGCTCCACCACCAAATCATCCAATCATGGCACTGTCACCACCAAATCACCCAATCATGGCACTGTCACCACCAAATCACCCAATCATGGCACTCTCACCACCAAATCACCCAATCATGGCACTCTCACCACCAAATCACCCAATCATGGCACTGTCACCACCAAATCACCCAATCATGGCACTCTCACCACCAAATCACCCAATCATGGCACTGTCACCACCAAATCACCCAACCATGGCACTGTCACCACCAAATCACCCAATCATGGCACTGTCACCACCAAATCACCCAATCATGGCACTGTCACCACCAAATCATCCAATCATGGCACTGTCACCACCAAATCACCCAATCATGGCACTGTCACCACCAAATCATCCAATCATGGCACAGTCACCACCAAATCACCCAATCATGGCACTGTCACCACCAAATCACCCAATCATGGCACGGTCACCACCAAAACCCCCAATCATGGCACTGTCACTACCAAATCATCCAATCATGGGACTGTCACCACCAAAATTACCCAATCATGGCACTGTCATTACCAAATCATCCAATCATGGCACGGTCACCACCAAAACCCCCAATCATGGCACTGTCACCACCAAATCACCCAATCATGGAACTGTCACCACCAAATCATCCAATCATGGCACGGTCACCACCAAAACCCCTAATCATGGCACCGTCAGCACCAAATCACCCAATCATGGCACTGTCACTACCAAATCACCTAATCAGGGCACTGTCCCCACCAAATCACCCAATCATGGCACCATCACCACCAAATCACCCAATCTTGGCACTGTCACCAAATCATCCAATCATGGCATTGTCACCACCAAATCATCCAATCATGGCACTGTCCCCACCAAATCATCCAATCATGGCACTGTCACCACCAAATCACCCAATCAGGGCACGGTCACCACCAAAACCCCCAATCATGGCACTGTCACCACTAAATCACCCAATCATGGCACCATCACCACCAAATCACCCAATCATGGCATTGTCACCACCAAATCATCCAATCATGGCACTGTCCCCACCAAATCATCCAATCATGGCACTGTCCCCACCAAATCATCCAATCATGGCACTGTCACCACCAAATCATCTAATCATGGCACGGTCACCACCAAAACCCCCAATCATGGCACTGTCACCACCAAATCATGGCACCGTCACCACCAAATCACCCAATCATGGCACTGTCACCACCAATTTACCCAATCATGGCACTGTCACCACCAAATCATCCAATCATGGCACTGTCACCACCAAATCATCCAATCATGGCATTATCACCACCAAATCATCCAATCATGGCATTATCACCACCAAATCATCCAATCATGGCACTGTCACTACCAAATCATCCAATCATGGCACTGTCACCACCAAATCACCCAATCAGGGCACGGTCACCACCAAAACCCCCAATCATGGCACTGTCACCACCAAATCACCCAATCATGGCACTGTCACCACCAAATCACCCAATCATGATCATGGCACTGTCACCACCAAATCATCCAATCATGGCACTGTCACTACTAAATCATCCAATCATGGCACCGTCACTACCAAATCATCCAATCATGGCACCGTCACCACCAAATCATCCAATCCCGGCACTGTCACCACCAAATCATCCAATCATGGCACTGTCACCACCAAATCATCCATTCATGGCACGGTCACCACCAAAATCCCCAATCATGGCACTGTCAGCACCAAATTATCCAATCATGGAACTGTCACCACCAAATCATCCAATCATGGCACTGTCAGCACCAAATTATCCAATCATGGAACTGTCACCACCAAATCATCCAATCATGGCATTGTCACCACCAAATCATCCAATCATGGCACTGTCACTACCAAATCATCCAATCATGGCACTGTCACCACCAAATCATCCAATCATGGCACTGTCACCACCAAATCATCCAATCATGGCACCGTCACCACCAAATCATCCAAGCATGGCACCGTCACCACCAAATCATCCAATCATGGCACCGTCACCACCAAATCATCCAATCCCGGCACTGTCACCACCAAATCATCCAATCATGGCACCGTCACCACCAAATCATCCAATCCCGGCACTGTCACCACCAAATCATCCAATCATGGCACTGTCACCACCAAATCATCCATTCATGGCACGGTCACCACCAAAATCCCCAATCATGGCACTGTCACCACCAAATCATCCAATCATGGCACTGACAGCACCAAATTATCCAATCATGGAACTGTCACCACCAAATCATCCAATCATGGCATTGTCACCACCAAATCATCCAATCATGTCACTGTCACCACCAAATCCCCCAATAATTGGAACTGTCACCACCAAATCATCCAATTATGGCACCGTCACCACCAAATCATCCAATCATGGCACCGTCAGCACCAAATCATCCAATCCCGGCACTGTCACCACCAACTCATCCAATCATGGCATGATCACCACCAACTCATCCAATCATGGCACTGTCACCACCAAATCATCCAATCCCGGCACTGTCACCACCAACTCATCCAATCATGGCACTGTCACCACCAAATTATCTAATTATGGCACTGTGCCCACCAAACCATCCAATCACGGGCACGATCAGCGCAAACTGTCCAATCATAGATCTGTTAACACCAAATCATCCAATCATGGCACTGTGAGCTCTCCACTGTCCAATCACGGCACTGTCAGCATCACACTGTCCAATCATGGCTCTGCTCTCTGCACCATCTATGTACAGCATGATGATGTCACTGCTACTTTTACAAGGTAATATCTTTATTTGAAAAGGCATTTGAAACACAAAAGTTGATCGATATCCTTTGAGGAATCGATTTAAATGAAAGTTTGTGTGCCCGGAGTTCAGCCTTAAACTGGAACTTTATGCCATGAAATAAAAATGGGTGAACAGGCAGGATTTCTAATACAGAAGAGACATGCTTTGCCACAGCGGATGGAACTCCTGCACATACACGGGAGTGACATCATCTCGGCCCGCCCAATGACAGCGGCCAGTGATCGACACCCAGAAGTCAGCTGCCTAAAGTTTAATAATTATGAAGAAGATTGTGGAGACTTACGGGAGATCTTCCAGCTTGGAGGCCTCGTGTCTGGGGTCGAGCAGATCGTAGCCGCACTCGTTGTAGATCTCCAGGTAGGAGATGTGGAGGGTGTACACTTTACTGCTGTCCTGATTGGAGGAAGAGGATACAATGAGGAGCCGGAGAGTAAGATCTGTACAGAAATGTTCCAATACTGCTTTGCAGGGATGAGAAACAGAGAGATCGTTCCCTCTGTACAGAGCCCTGTGTTGTTTGTCAACACTGAGCTCTGTGCTGTGATTGGACACAGGCGATCAGCAGGTCCTGGCTCTGAATCATTGGCTGGGACTTGCTGGCAGACTCCCACTGTATACAATCATAGCGGGTGCAGGTGTGCGCCCCAAATCCGGAAGGGTATGCTACTTTGCCTACATCCACCACATTGTATTACATTGCGGGTGGGAAGTGGTTAAAGTGATTGTAAAGGCACAAGGTGCATTCTATGCATTAAGATAAAAATCCTTCGGTGTGCAGCAGCCCCCCCCCCCAGCCCCCCTAATACTTACCTGAGCCCCCTCTCTATCCAGCGATGTCCACGAGTCCCTCGGCCGCCCTGAGACTCTCCCTCCTGATTGGCTGAGACACAGCAGCGGCAACATTGGCTCCCGCTGCTGTCAATCAAAGTCAGTCAGCCAATGAGAAGAGAGGGAGTGGGGACTGGTCGGGGCTCCGTGTCTGAATGGACAAAGGGAGCTGTGACTTGGCTTAGGTGCCCCCATAGCAAGCTGCTTACTGTGGGGGGCACTCGACAGGAGGGAGGGGCCAGGAGAGCCAAAGAGGGACCCGGAAAAAGGAGGATCGGGGCTGCTCTGTGCAAAACCAACTGCACAAAGCAGGCAAGTATCACATTTTTGTTATTTTTATTTAAAAAAATAATAATAATGAGACTTTACAACCACTTTAAGGGCATTTTCACACTGGGGCGGGCGGGTGTCGGCGGTAAAGCACCGCTATTTTTTGCAGCGGTTTACCGTCGTTTTTTTCACTGCTTTTCGGCTGCAGCGGGGACAGCGCTTTTAACCCCCGCTAACGGCCGAAAAAGGGTTAAAAGCAGCACTTTGCTGGCGCTTCGGTGGTGCTGCCCATTGATTTCAATGGGCAGGGGCGCTTTAGGAGCGGTGTATACACTCCTCCTACAGCGCCTCAAAGATGCTGCTTGAAGGACTTTTTTTCCCGTCCTGCCAGCGCAGCGCCCCCGTGTGAAAGCACTTTCGGAGTGAGAGGAGAGGCGCTTTATAGGTGCTTTGCAGGTGCTATTTTTAGCGCTATAGCGCCTGTAAAGCGCCTCGGTGTGAAAGTAGCCTTAGGCTACTTTCACACTGAGGCGCTTTTCAGGCATTTTTAGTGCTAAAAAAAGCGCCTGAAAAGTGCCTCTCAAGCCTCCCCAATGTGAAAGTCCAAGTGCTTCCACACTGGGGCGGTGCGCTAGCAGGACGAGAAAAAAAAAAAAAAAAAGGCCTGCAAGCAGCGTCTTTGGGGTGGTGCGGGAGCGGTGTATACACCCCCCCCTAAACTGCCCCTGCCATTGAAATCAAAGGGCAGCACCGCCGAAGCGCCTTCAAAGCGCTTGGCAGCGGCGCTTTTAACCCTTTCCTTGGCTGCTAGCGGTGGTTAAAAGCGCCCCGCTATTGTCCGAAAAGCACCGCTATAACAGCGGTAAAACTAGCAGCACTTTACCGCTAACGCGCCCCGGTGTGAAAGGGGTAAGTGAACTTATCCTTTAACGTTCCCTGGTCCAATGTAATACCCACTATAGACAATGTATGGTCTGCCTCCATCGATTTCATGTATATAAAGAGATTCCCAAGAGACTCTCATTGTTCTACATCTGTATTTGTGGTTATAATCTGTATTCATAGGACTTTTCATACTCTCTGTGGATGGGAAGATTCATCTACTTTTATACTTTTGTACAACTGACTTCAATACACTTTGGAAAATGCGCCTAGCTCTGAGGAAGGGGGGTGCTCCCCCGAAACGCGTTAGCTGTACCCCGTGTTCTGTGCATGTCCATGCATTGTTTTAATGGCCTTTTGTCAGTTGCATTTTGTGAGTACCCACTTTTATATAAAACATTTTTATTATTAAATTATCTTTGGTAATGCACTAGGTGTGCGCACCTTCCATTTCTCTTGTAGAACACTTTGGAAACTCTCTGGGGGGGAATTTACTAAAACTGAAGAGTGTAAAATCTGGTGCAGCTCTGCATATAAACCAATCAGCTTCCAGGTTTTATTGCCAAAGTTTAATTGAACGAGCTGAAGTTAGAAGCTGATTGGCCGCCATGCAGAGCTGCAGCAGATTCTGAGTGCTCCAGTTTTAGTAAATCTCCCCCAATGTATGTGAATTGATAGTCCGATACATTACAAAAAAAAAAAAAAGTAAACCGATAACCCCCCCCCCCCCTCAATATTATTAAAAGTCTGTTTTTACCTTCTGGAACTCCTCGAATATATAGGAGAGGGTCCTGGGGATGATTCCTCTGTCACCGTAACGTTCAGCTCCTCCGGTAATCGTGAAGGTTTTGCCGCTGCCGGTCTGCCCGTAGGCGAATATGGTGCCATTGTAGCCGGTCAGGACACTGCAAAAGAGGAAGAAGAAATTCCAACACGAGATCTCAATGACACATCAACACGAGATCTGTGGATTGAATTTAGGGTACGGTGAGCAGATATTCTAATCATAGCGGAGCTGGAACGTTTCCTGGAGAGTATTGACAGTTCCGGCTCTACTTGCTGACGGGAATCGATCTTTACAATTGAACATCTGAACTCCAAGATAAATAAATATTTTCTAAATCCATCCATCATGGGTATTCTTTGTGGATCTCGGCGAGCTTTGTGTATTTCTTCCAGATCTGTGCAGATCCGGAATGAGACTTCCTGTAATAAAGACCGATCACTGCTGCTCTCTCTCCTCGTGCAGGGGGACCGGTCTGGTCTCCGCCCCCCTCCTGTAGTTTTCTATAGTAGGTGGGTCTAATGGGCCCCTCCCAAAGCTCTGCTCTCTCTCCTTGGGTAGGAGGACTGATCTTGTCTCCGCCCCCTCATGTAGTTTTCTACAAAGGGTGGAGCCTGCTGGAACCCCTCCCACAGCTCTGCTCTTTCTCTCTCCTTATGCAGGGGGACTGGTCTTGGCTCCGCCCCCTCATGTCGTTTTTACAGTGGGTGGAGCCTGCTGTGTCCCTCCCACAGCTCTGCTCTCTCTCCTTGTGCAGGGGAGCTGGTCTTATCCCCGCCCCCCTCCTGTTGTTTTTTAAAGTAGGTGGGGGCTAATGGGCTCTGCTCACTCTCTCCCTGTGCAGGGTGACTGGTCTTGTCTCCACCCTCTCCTGTAGTTTTGTACAGTGGGTGGAGCCTGCTGGAACCCCTCCCACAGCTCTGCTCTCTTTGTGCAGGGGGGCTGGTTTTGTCTCCGGCCCCTCCTGTCGTTATATATAGTAGGTGGGGGCTAACGGGCCCCTCCCACAGCTCTGCACAGCACAGTGATGATGTCACAGGTACGTTTACAAGGTAATATCTGGGGCTGTACAAACATCCGGTGCACACAAAGTGAATTTATATTCTTTGTGGCGATTGAGGAATATATTGCAATGAAAGTTTTGTGCCCGGAGTTCAGCTTTAACATTTGAGGATAGAGATATAGGAGCTGCCATGGCAGAGGGTTGGGGGTCACCTTGTAGTCGCCAACTTGTCAAACTACCTTTTGTCACAAGATGTCTCCCGGCTCCCAAGTGTGCAGCGTGTGGGAGGTCAGGCAATGATAAATGAAGATCAGGTTTATCAAAATTATTTTGAAATTTGCAAAATAAATCTATTGATATATAGGATTTTTTTTTTTTTTATTATAGCAAATCTGTTTTTGGGAGTAAATGGGATTGGCTGGGAAGGAAAGAGCTAGATGATGCTGGATATCCTCCATCCAGGAAATGAGGAGGGGGCTCTATCTGACTTGCTGCAGCTTCTAATGCATGTTGTGAGAAGCTCACAGTGTGCGGTGAAATCAGAAGAAGCCCTTTCAGTCCAGGAGAGGATCTGCTACAACTGTGCAAGAGTGAAGGGGGGGAGGGGAACTGAAGGGGAGGGGGGACTGAAGGGGGGGGGGACTGAATGGGGGGAGGCTGGAATTCTGCTTTATTATCCTGTTAACAAAAATGTAATTTTATGATTTTATGGGGGGGGGGGGGGAGGAAAATAAATGTAGCTTAAAAAGGAAACAAGGCAGCACATGTCACAGAAGGGGGGGGGGGGGGGGGGTATTTTAGGCGTTTGTTCTTCTAGCGCAGAGAGTGACATCACAGACCACTTGACTTTTTCTGGGTATTTTTAGATCTATATTTTTGTTTGAGTTTAAATTAACTGGAACTAAATGGAGGAAAAAAAGATATTTCAGCTGAATAAATTACAGGAGACGGCGGGTCAGCGAGTGCGCCACAGCTGTGATCTCCGCGAGACGCGACACGAGAAGGACGGCGCTGTACACCATACACTTCTATCTATGGATTTCCTCCTAAAGAGGCCCTGTCACCAACCTCAACACTGCCCCGAAAAGCAAAGAAGAAAGAAGAATGAAGTATTTTAAATGGTTACTGGCAACTTTTTTATTTTCCATAAATTATTTTTTTGATTCCTTTTTTTTAATTGAGTGCTTTTGAACTCGTCACCATTTCATCCAGTGACTCTGGGTGCTCTCCAGTGTCTACCCCCCCAGTGCACCCCACATCATCTAGTCACTCCAAGTGTGCTCCAGAGCACCCCCCAGTGCACCCCATGTCATGTAATGTTTTTCAAGTGCACCCCCCGTGTCTCCAAGCACCCCTCCCCATATCAGCTAGTCTAGTGACATGATAATATGCGTCTCGGTGTCCCCAAGCACCCACCCCCCCCCCAGTGCATACCATTCATCTAGTGACTCCAAGTGTTCCCCTGTGCCCCCAGGTGTCTCCCAGCATGCCCCCCCCCCCCCCCCCCAGAGTGCACAGCATTCATCTAGTGACCTCAAGTGCACCCTAGTGTCTCCAAGAATCCAAACTCAAACCCCCCTCCCAGCGCACTTCATGTCATCTGCTGGCTTCAAGTGTCTCCCAGTGTCTTCGAGCACCCCCAGCGCACACCATCACCATTCATCTAGTGACTCCAAGTGCACCCCCTGTGTCTCTAAGCACCCCCCTAGCACACACAACGTCATCTAGCAACTCCAAGCGTCTGCCTGTGACTCCAAGCACCCCCCCAGTGCACCCCACGTCATCTAGGGACTCCAAGTGCGCCCCTGTGTCTTCCAGCACCCCTCAGTGCACCCCATGTCATCTAGTGATTCCAAGTGTCCTCCTGTGTCTCTAAGCACCCCCCAGCACACACAGTGTCATCTAGCAACTCCAAGTGTCCCCCTGTGACTCCAAGAAACCCCCAGTGCACCCCATGTCATCCAGGGACTCCAAATGTGCCCGTTTCTTCAAGCACCCCATGACATCTAGTGATTCCAAGTGTCCCCCTCTGTCTTCAAGCACCCCTTAGAGCACCCCATGTCATCTAGTAAATCCAAGTGTCCCCCCTGTGTCTTCAAGCACCCCTCAGTGCACCCCATGTCACCTAGTGACTCCAAGTGTCCTTCTGTGTCTCCTAGCCACCCCCCCAGCACACACAATGTCATCTAGCAACTCTAAGTCTCTGCCTGTGACTCCAATCACCCCCCAGTGCACCCCATGTCATCTAGTGACTCCAAGAGTACTCCTGTGTCCCCAAGCACCCCCCAGCGCACACAATGCCATCTAGCAACTCCAAGTGTCCCCCTGTGACTCCAAGAAACCCCCAGTGCACCCCATGACATCCAGGGACTCTAAGTGCGCCCGTGTCTTCAAGCACCCCCAGTGCACCCCATGACATCTAGGGACTCTAAGTGCGCCCGTGTCCTCAAGCACCCGTAGTGCACCCCATGACATCTAGTGATTCCAAGTGTCCACCTGTGTCTTCAAGCAGCCCTCAGTGCACCCCATGTTAAGTAGTGACTCCAAGTGTGCTGCTGTGTCTCTAAGCACCCCCCCCCCCGGCACACACAATGTCATCTAGCGACTCCAAGTGTTTGCCTGTGACTCCAATCACCGCCCAGTGCACCCCACGTCATCTAGTGACTCCAAGTGTTCCACCTGTGTCTTCAAGCACCCCTCAGTGCACCCCATGTCATCTAGGGACTGCAAGTGCGTCCCTGTACACCTGGGTGTCACCAAACACTACCCCCCCCCCCCCCAAGTGCACACCATTCATCTAGTGATTTGAAGGGTGCCCTGGTGTCTGCAGTGGACAGTCTGGATAGTCCCTCTCAGTGAATAATATAGGTCCCTGTCCATGACAACTGGCAAAAGGGATTTTATTTTTCTGGTTCAGATCAAATCTATAACACACTGAAAGGGAGGAATGCATGGCATATTTTTTATTTCAATTATTCCACATTATCTGCTGATAAATTGGGGCCTCCATAATATGTTCTCAGAGCTTTGTTTCTTTTATGTTTTTTTTTATTTTACTTTATGGGGTGTTTTATTTATTTATATATTTTTAACTACATTGGTGGTTTTATAATATGCAGACAATTCAGTACAGACCACAGTTAGTCGGGTTCTTTGAGCTGAAAATTCGAAGCGTTCTGTACATGGACCATATACAGTATTGTTGATGTATTCCGTCATGCATTGTTTTCTTTTTTTGTGCTCTTTTCTTTTATGTGATTGTCAAAACTATAATAAACATTTTATTAAGCAAAATGTTTTGTACTGCCTGTGTCCCCAATGGAGAGATTCTGTTCACTTCCTGTCCTGGTGACCACACAAAATGTAAGAAGGACACACACGGTAATTAAAAGTGGGTTGTTTTCAATCTTCACAAAAAAATAAAAAGAAAGTTTTTTTGTCTGGAGTTGCGCTTTAATTGATTTAATCAGATACAATGTAGATCGGTGTTTTTGTTATTGCCATGGTTTGTGGTTGTGCTATTTCAGGCTTGTATGAACTGTATGCCTGTTTTGCACATTTTTGCATTATTATTCATACAGACTTGCGTTTGTGTGAATGTGAGATATCTTTGCTATGTTACTTGTATTTTATGCCAACAACCACAAAGCTCTCCGATCCACATACATTATAATCAGGTACACAGTGTTCCCGCGCGCAGGGTTTGCTCGCTGTCGTAGCTCGCTCCTATCAATCATTCCAGGAAAATAAAGAGTAAGTAAAACAGAGGTGAGAAACCTGCATGTGACGATTCTAAGGGTGCCCCGGGGCCCCTCCAGTACTACGCGCTGTGCCAACACCACCCATCATTCTATGTTTTTTTAATACTCTGCAGTAATTTGTTCCACTTTATCTGCAACATTTAGCTAGTGTCTATAGTGTACAGCAGGGATATGCAATTAGCGGACCTCCAGCTGTTGTAGAACTACAAATCCCATGAGGCATAGCAAGACTATGACAGCCACAAGCATGACACCCAGAGGCAGAGGCATGATGGGACTTGTAGTTTTGCAACAGCTGGAGGTCCGCTAATTGCAAATCCCTGGCGTAAGGAATACCTCGGATTGCAGGTAAGGCAGTTTATGAGTGATATAAAAAAAAAAAAAAAAAAAAAGCTGACTCGATTTGCAAGCGTTGTCTCGCAAGACAAGCAAGATTCAAGCCTCTGTGGTGTGCAGTACCGCAAGTGGCCAGAGGTGTGGGGTTGCCAGTGACGCTCGGAATCACTCCGTTCCCGGGTGTATCCGACTGTCTCCCAGTGGTCCCCGACTGTCTCCCAGTGATCTCAGACTGTCTCCCAGTGGTCCCCGACTGTCCCCCAGTGGTCTCAGACTGTCTCCCAGTGGTCCCCGACTGTCTCCCAGTGGTCTCAGACTGTCTCCCAGTGGTCTCAGACTGTCTCCCAGTGGTCCCCGACTGTCTCCCAGTGGTCCCCGACTGTCTCCCAGTGGTCCCCGACTGTCTCCCAGTGATCTCAGACTGTCTCCCAGTGGTCCCCGACTGTCTCCCAGTGGTCCCCGACTGTCTCCCAGTGGTCCCCGACTGTCTCCCAGTGATCTCAGACTGTCTCCCAGTGATCTCAGACTGTCTCCCAGTGATCTCAGACTGTCTCCCAGTGGTCTCAGACTGTCTCCCAGTGATCTCAGACTGTCTCCCAGTGATCTCAGACTGTCTCCCAGTGATCTCAGACTGTCTCCCAGTGATCTCAGACTGTCTCCCAGTGATCTCAGACTGTCTCCCAGTGATCTCAGACTGTCTCCCAGTGGTCCCCGACTGTCTCCCAGTGATCTCAGACTGTCTCCCAGTGGTCTCAGACTGTCTCCCAGTGATCTCAGACTGTCTCCCAGTGATCTCAGACTGTCTCCCAGTGATCTCAGACTGTCTCCCAGTGGTCCCCGACTGTCTCCCAGTGGTCTCAGACTGTCTCCCAGTGATCTCAGACTGTCTCCCAGTGATCTCAGACTGTCTCCCAGTGATCTCAGACTGTCTCCCAGTGATCTCAGACTGTCTCCCAGTGATCTCAGACTGTCTCCCAGTGATCTCAGACTGTCTCCCAGTGGTCCCCGACTGTCTCCCAGTGATCTCAGACTGTCTCCCAGTGATCTCAGACTGTCTCCCAGTGGTCCCCGACTGTCTCCCAGTGATCTCAGACTGTCTCCCAGTGATCTCAGACTGTCTCCCAGTGATCTCAGACTGTCTCCCAGTGGTCCCCGACTGTCTCCCAGTGATCTCAGACTGTCTCCCAGTGATCTCAGACTGTCTCCCAGTGATCTCAGACTGTCTCCCAGTGATCTCAGACTGTCTCCCAGTGGTCTCAGACTGTCTCCCAGTGATCTCAGACTGTCTCCCAGTGATCTCAGACTGTCTCCCAGTGATCTCAGACTGTCTCCCAGTGATCTCAGACTGTCTCCCAGTGATCTCAGACTGTCTCCCAGTGGTCTCAGACTGTCTCCCAGTGATCTCAGACTGTCTCCCAGTGGTCTCAGACTGTCTCCCAGTGATCTCAGACTGTCTCCCAGTGATCTCAGACTGTCTCCCAGTGGTCCCCGACTGTCTCCCAGTGATCTCAGACTGTCTCCCAGTGATCTCAGACTGTCTCCCAGTGATCTCAGACTGTCTCCCAGTGATCTCAGACTGTCTCCCAGTGATCTCAGACTGTCTCCCAGTGGTCCCCGACTGTCTCCCAGTGGTCCCCGACTGTCTCCCAGTGATCTCAGACTGTCTCCCAGTGATCTCAGACTGTCTCCCAGTGATCTCAGACTGTCTCCCAGTGATCTCAGACTGTCTCCCAGTGATCTCAGACTGTCTCCCAGTGGTCTCAGACTGTCTCCCAGTGGTCTCAGACTGTCTCCCAGTGGTCTCAGACTGTCTCCCAGTGGTCTCAGACTGTCTCCCAGTGGTCTCAGACTGTCTCCCAGTGGTCTCAGACTGTCTCCCAGTGGTCTCTGAGTGGTCTCAGAATGTCTCCCAGTGGTCTCTGAGTGGTCTCAGAATGTCTCCCAGTGGTCTCTGAATGTCTCCCAGTGGTCTCAGACTGTCTCCCAGTGGTCTCTGAGTGGTCTCTGAATGTCTCCCAGTGGTCTCTGAGTGGTCTCAGAATGTCTCCCAGTGGTCTCTGAGTGGTCTCAGAATGTCTTCCAGTGGTCTCTGAATGTCTCCCAGTGGTCTCTGAGTGGTCTCAGAATGTCTCCCAGTGGTCTCTGAGTGGTCTCAGAATGTCTCCCAGTGGTCTCAGACTGTCTCTGAGTGTCTCCCTGTGGCATCTGTCTCCCCGTGGTCTCCGACTGTCTCTGAGCGTTTCCGAGTATCTCCGGCACCCCCCACCTCTGGCCACATGCAGTACTGCATACACTAGCAGTGACACTGGAACAAATTATCTTTGTTTCCATTGATTCCTATGGGGAAACTCGCTTTGATATACAAGTGCTTTGGATTACAAGCATTCTTCTGAAATGGAAGATGCTCGTAATCCCAAGGTACCAATGTATTCATTTTAAGTTATGTTTAAATAAAAAAAAAAACCTACCTGGATCTCGGAAGCTGGCAGAGTCCATGTCCACTGTGGGCATCTGAAGCCCTCCGGTATCTATTTCTGGGACTGGGTGCAGCTGGCTACCCAGCATGCACCTCCCGATCTCGCGCCTGCGCAGTGAAGCCACTGAGCGTCTCTCTCTCTCTCTTCCCGACAAGGTTGCCAACTTGCCATAGCAATAGAGGCCTTGGAGAAGGTTCTCACCCCATTGCCAGAGCAACCTGTCCATCTTGACATCCTGGTCCTCCCATGCATGACGTTTTCCGGTCTGTCGATAACGCGAGATTTAGTCACTAGGTGATTCGCAAGGACTACTGGGATACCTGACATCACTATCAAAGGAGCTCTTGCTAATCGCCTAGCTAAGTTATCGCCTAGAGGGGGGCTGCCGGAAGTGCGGATGAAAGAAGACTACAAAAGGTGTTTACATACCAAAAAAAAAAAAAGTTTCCATTGGGAAAATGATGCTCAAAAGGGATAACATCAAAAGAATATATTTCACCTTAAGTGGACTAGATTGTTGTCACCATCCTATATACATTAATATGTGAGAAGGGGTCCCCCAAAGAGGATTGGGCACTGCCCTTAAAATCTCAATCCTCTTTGGGGGACCCCTTCTCACAAAGGGGATAACATAGACAGCAAGAAATGGGTGGAGCTTCGCTTTTAAGGATCTCACATTCATACATAACATACTGGGGCCAATATAGACAGGAGTCAATTCACCTCCCAGCGTGTCTTTGGAGTGTTGGAGGAAATCAGTACCTGGAGGAAACCCATGCAGGCACAGGGAGAACATGCAGACTCCAGGGAGGTGGTGGCGGCGTAGGGTTTAACACGGCTGATTGTAAAGGCAGAAGGTGGATTCTATGCATTAAAATAAAAATCCTTCTGTGTGCCGCAGCCCCCCCTCAGCCCCCCTAATACTTACCTGACCCCATCCCTATCCAGAGATGTCCACGAGTGCCTCGCCATCCTGGGACTCTCCCTCCTGATTGGTTGAGACACAGCAACAGGCAGCGCCATTGGCAGTCAGCCAATGAGGCGAGAGAGGGGGCGGGGCCGGGTTGCAGCTCTGTGTCTGAATCGGCACGTGGAGCTGTGGCTCGGCTTGGGTGCCCCCCATAACAAGTTGCTTGCTGTGGGGGGCACTCAACAGGCGGGAGGGGCCAGGAGAGCAGAAGAGGGACCCGAGAAGACGAGGATCCAGGCTGCTCTGTGCAAAACAATTACACAGCAGGTAAGACCCCTTTCGCACTACCGCGACTTCAAAGTCGTGCGATTTTGCCATGATTTCAGGGAATTCCTGTGTAAACTTGGAGGTATATGGACCTCAACTCGCATGAAAGTCGGACCAAAATAGTACGGGGACTACTTTAAAGTCGGTACGATTTGAAGTGGCACAGATATGACTGGTTATTGGAAATTGTGGGGAGCGACTTGTCATGTGACTTTGCAGTCCCAAGTCGCACAAGCGTGAAAGGGGCCGAAGTATAACATTTTTTTTTATAAAAATAACTAACAAGACTACAATCACTTTAAGGCCAGGTTCACACCTATGCAGGTTGCAGTTTGCATTTTCTAGGTGCTTTATACATTTTTAATACACATTTCTGATCCATTGACGTCTTTGGAACCAAAAACCAGAAAAAACAAGTCCCTGGCCCTTTCCATAAATGGATGTGAATATGACCCATAGGAAACCGTGTTACATGGATTGTAGTGCGTTTCTGCAAAACTGAAAAGGCACTAAAAAATGCATACTTGCGAACCAGGCCTGAGGGTCGGAACTGATGTGAATGTACAATATACACTCACTGACTCCTTTATTAGGTACACCTTGCTGGTAGCGGGTTGGACCCCTTTTTGCCTTCATTCTTGGTGGCATAGATACAACAAGGTGTTGGAAACATTCCTCAGAGATTTTGCTCCATAGTGACCTGATAACATCACACAGTTGCTGCAGATTTGTCGACTGCACATCCATGATGCCAATCTCCCACCAAAAAGGTGCTCTATTGGATGAGATGTGGTGAGTGTGGAGGCCATTGGAGGACAGGGACCTCATTGTCCAGTGGTGAGATGATTGGAGCTTTGTGACATGGTGACATTATCCTGCTGGAAGGAGCCATCAGAAGATGGGGACACTGTAGTCATAAAGGGATGGACATGGTCAGGAACAATACTCAGGTAGGCCGGGGTGATTAAACCATGCTCAATTGGTACTAAGGGGCCCAAAGTGTGCCAAGAAAATATCCCCCACACCATTACACCACCACCACCAAAGAAGCCAACTTTTGCCGATGAGCACATAGGCCTGGGATAGGGCAATGTATTTAAGGAAAACTTGGCCTCCCTACAGATGGTTAGGTGGAACAGAGTGTATAAGAGGCCAAATACTCAGAACCAGAAGCTGTGTAGTCTGGGGCATGTTCACCAGATATGCAAAACATTTCCGCGATGGCCACAACCCCAAAAGCAGCAGTCACTAGAAGTCGGATTATGATGGTCCATTTGGCCTGGAATCCAATACCACCATAGGAGTACCTTATTTGCCACCCCTAAGGTGGCAGTATTAAAACGAACATTTAGCAACAGAAGACCAGGCCCTGCTTCAGTCTGCCAGATCTATCTCAGATGCCAAGTCTCGTTCCCACTGAGTCACATATGAGAGAGGGGTGGAAGGCGGACGGCTGTTCAAGGATGTATAGAGAGTAGAAATAAGGCTTTGGGATCCCGGGGAGTGTTGTCAGGTGTGCTCAAATGCATTTTTGCAAAAAGGATAAGTAGATGTTCAGCGTAGAGAGGAAAGCCAGTGCCGAAGTTGAAGGTGGCGAAAAACCTCTGACTGAGGAACATCATGAGTCTCCCGTAGGGCTGCCCACGTCGGAAAAGACCTGGTGGACAGAAAATGTCAAACATGCATGAAACCATGGGAAATCCACCAAAAAAATGACTGGGGCTGATCCAGACCAGGGGGTAATAAGGGGTTGTTAGTGATTGGCTACAGGGGCAGGATGGGCAACATGAGGGAATCCCATAATTGCAAACTATGTCCCATAAGGAAGGAGGTGTTTTCATGACATCCTGAGGTTACATTCCATGAAACCCATTAGAGACCAGCACTGGCAGACCAAGGAGGAAGCTGAGGACAGTGCTGCAGTGTGGATAGGCTTAATATTACTTGGCCACATGTCTTTATCATAAAGAACACTTTGCAGATGTGCTTTGATGGTGTTTGTAGGACTAAAGATTACATTCAAAGCTAATATTTTTTTAATTCATCAGTGCAGGTCACAGAGATCACACTTTTGGTCTCCTGACCCCCATCTAGCCTTCCATGACGTCAAGTTACGTTGCCTGGCTGGCATGTCAATGGAAATTACCCAGAAGCCCCTTGAGTACTAAAGAGAGCTGTTCCTGAAAGAATGTTATCGGTGTCATAATCTTTTCAACTGGCACACTCTCCAAAGCTTGGCGTATCTGGTGGAATCCAAGATTTTTGTATCGGTATCCAAGGACTGAAAATATTTCTTGTTTATTATGCTATTTCAGGCCTCGGGCACATCATTTACATCACAAACAAGCAGAAAAGGTTCCACAGACCTCAGAGGTCTAATAAGATTTTAACACTACTTCCGTTATTAAAATAGAATCATTTCACGGTCACACGGCCGCCTCTTTCCATTACAAAAGTCCCAAGCAATGTCTCTGGGTTGGTAAAGTCGCCAAGGTGAAGATGTAATATGCGGGGGTCGGTTTTGATCATGACGTCCTGAATACCGAGCAACAGGTTATTATTAGAGCATTCTTTCCAGTGTGGACGACGTACGTATAATCGTGAACCAAAACAAATAAATAATAGGAGAAGAAAGGGCAACTGGTACAATAATGAAGGCCAGATGTCCCTTGAAGGATCCAGGAGGAACATGTTCTGGAACTGCTCTGTGGAACATCTACTAGGGAAAAAGTTTGAACAATGAGCTCAAAAAAGAAAAAAGTTCAGTGATGCAAAAAGCAATTATGCCCATTTTTATCATTTGGCCTTTTAGATTTGCATCACTGTAAAAACATAAAACCCATTGTAAATTTGCACAACTTCTACAGTACCTACGAATAAAGAGAAGTGAGCAATATGATGTTTATTTCCACTCAAAACAGGATTTATAGACAAGAAGTGAAAGCAATAAGTAATCGTCTAAAACTAATAACAGTCTTAAGATTCAACGCTATCTACCAATTCATTCCCTTGTTATCTCTGGGCTTGATTATTGCAACTCCCTCCTCATTGGTCTACCTCTACACTCATGAATGCTTCTGCAAGACTCATCCAGCTTACCAACCGCTCTGTCATGGTCAGGGGTCAGCCTCAGAGACAAGTAGCTATAGCAGTAGAGAGGCTCCCACTAAGCAGCAGGATAGGTGTAAGAGTCCAGGGCTTACCACGCATGCACCAATGGCGCGTTGCCACAAAAGGAAATCTGTGCCAACTGAGCATGCGCCAAAGACTTGATGGAAACGGGCAGGAAAATGCCCAGGAAGTGACCTCAACCTGATGGAAAAAGGCGGGAAAATACCCAGGAGGCGCCAAGGAAGTTACATCAACCTGATGGGAAAAGGCGGGAAAATCCCCAGGAGGCGCACAGGAAGTGACCTCAAACTTCCCTATATAAGCCCAGCCCAGACACTACCAAATTGCTGGATTATCTTCAGTCCCCCCCCTTGTTCCTGTGCTAGTATGTGATCTGTCTGTACCTGTTGTGACCTGGAAACCTATTTGACTACTCTTGATTGCTGCTTGCCATTGACCTCAGATGTGTACCTTGACCATTCTGCTCCTTTGCCCCTTTTGTACTCAGCTGCCAGATTGGAACCGACCCCGGCTTGGATCTTGAACATTCTTCTTCGGATTAACCCTTTTATACTTTGTTGCCCAACTGGACTTGACCTCGGCTCAGATCTCGGACTAAGGCTTGCACGGTGCTCCGCACCCCTGCCACTCAGTGTCCACCAAGTCTGTCTCCAGCTCCAGAGGCTTTAAGGACCCGAGGTGCAAGGGAGGCCTCCCCACTGCTTTGGTCTCACATCAGGTTTGTGGCCCTCATGATAATAGGTCTACAAGCAGGTCACCCTGGTGAATGACCCAGGCTCACCCAAGATGTAAGGTCTAAGCACTAACCGATATTCACCAGAACTCCTGATAGTGGGGATGGGTTTTGCTGTGTGTTAATACAGGGTTGCAGTCCTCTGTATCGCCCCACCAGGAGGTGAGCAAGCCAGGGTCCAGTAGCAGAGAAAGCAGGTAGGGATCAAGCAGAAGCGTAGCCAGTAAACAAGCCAAAAGTCAGTAACAAGTGGATGCAGGTTGGGATCAAACAGAAGTGCAGTCAAGAAACAAGCCAAAGGTCGATATTGAGCAGTAGCAAAGATACAGACAGCAGCAGGAGTGACAAGAGCGAGATATTAACTGGAGAGAGCACAATAATCTGGCAAACAGGAAGTGCAAAGGCATGGCTTAAATAGGAAGTTCATGGGAGGAGCAAAGGGTTCAAGGTTCAAAAGAAACAAGATACAAGGCAAAAGTTATCTAAGGAATCAGGCAGGGAGCTGTCCAGCATCTCAGATGGCCCAGCAAGAGATACTGCCAGACACAGCAGTGGTTGCAGGTTCAGATTCGGGCCATGACACGCTCAGTGTTCTCCATCCCTCTGCCAATCCCTGCACCGGCTTTCTATCTCCCAGCAAATATAGTTTAAAATACAAAAAAGAAAAAAACAAACATACAAAGCCATCCACAACAGCCATCCTGAACTAGATCACCAACATCAACTCCAATCCCATCCAAATGGTCCTGCCAAGACCTCCTGCTCTCTTGCTTCTTTGCCACCTCCTGGATTTCTCCAGAGCCTCTGCCATTCTCTGGAACCCCCTACTACTAAATCTGTCTAGTTATCTCCTACTCTGTGCACTTTTTAGTTATCCCTAAAAACTCATCTCTTCAGGGAAGCTTTCCCCCCCCCCTACTAACTACTGAACTTTTAAATTTCTCCATCCAGTAATCCCCCCCACAGTTATTACCTTTTAGATCACTTGCCCCTCCCTTTAGATTGTAAGCTCTCAGGCGCAAAGCTCACTTAACCTTTTTGTATTGAATGGTTTTAGATCTGTACTATCTCTCTGTATTTTGTACAGCAGTTTGCAAAATGTTGCCGCTATATAAATCCTGTATAATAAAATAATAACTACATTATATGGCCAAAAGTATGTGACCCCCCCTCAAATGGGTGCAAGTGTTTCTAGTGAAAGGTACTGTCAATATCACATCATACAAAGTCAATTATAGATAATTTTGCTCTTCCAACCTTGTGATAACAGTTTGGGAAAGACCCTTTTCTGTTCTACCATGACTGTCCCCTGTGTACAAAGCCAGCTCCATAAAGACATGTTTTGACCAGTTTGAGAAGGGCACTCGAGTTCCTTCACACCAGAGCCCTGCACCCAACCCTACCGAACACCTTTGGACCCCAAACCTACTAAACCCCTTTGGACCTCAACCCCACCTGAACCCCTTTGGACCTCAACCTCACCTGAATCCCTTTGGACCCCAACCCTACCGAACCCCTTTGGACCCAAACCCTACTCAACCCCCTTGGATCCCATCCCTACTGAACACTTTTGGATCCCATCCCTACCGAATACCTTTGGACCCCAACCCTAATAAACCCCTTTGGACCTCAACCCTATTGAACACCTTTGGGATGAATTGGAAAGTCGAATGTGAGCCAGGTCTTCTCATCCAACATCAGTACCTGACCTTACAAATGGGCACAAATTCCCACAGACACCTTCCACAACCTTGTGGAAAGCCGTCCCAGAGGAGTGGAAGATGTTATAGCCACAAACAAGGATGCCATATTGATGGCCATGGTTTTGGATGGGGTGTCCAAGAAGCTTAAGGAGTGATGGTCAGGGGGTACACAAACCTTTGGCCACACATAGTGTATATAATGCAAGGGCTCATCTGATTGAATACAGTCTTTATAGGTTGTATAGGTAGGATCTCACTAGTTATTAGCAAATCTAAAGAAGGTAGTTTAGAAATTGCACAATTACATTGAAGTATATGTGGTCGGTTTAATAATAACCAGTAAACACTGTACACCTAATGTATCCTAATCTGAATTAAGTGTAACTAGCTGTAGCCAGATTCAACAGAACACACATACATGGCTGGCAGCCGATGTATCTGTGCTGAGACCGAGCTCCCTGCCAACAGACTGAGCTGTCCTAGACAGCTCTTGGTCTGAACTATAGGTAGCTGGCAGAACCAGTTCCCGATCACATCGGCACTCTGGCAGCCAATCACATTGGTCACATGATCTCTGATCCTTCCCGCCCCCCTGGGTGTTCAAGACTTTTTAACTACTTTCCACCCGTATAATGTCATATGGCATTCTCGGGTTGAAGGTTGAAAAAAAAATTTTCAGCCGGCAATTCCCTCTTTACCCCTCCTTCCCATTGCCGTCTTTCTAGAGCTCTGCCGTCCAATCACGAAGCCTGGGAGCGATGTGACCGGCGGCACTACACAGAGAGAGAGAGGGAGAGGGGAACTGATAATGTTCCTCGCTCTTTGTGACCCCCGAAACGGGAAGCGATGAAGATTTTGTCACTTCGGTCTCGGCTCTTTACTGGCCAGGGAAACAGCCGATCGGATCGATCTGTGTCCGATAGACTGCATTGGCGCCCAGAAGAGAGATTTAGGGTCTAGTAAACCCCAGATCTCTCTGTAAAGAGGACCTGTCGGGGCCCATGATGTTGGTCATCCCTTGTAAAAGCAATAAAGTTGATCAAAAAAAGTTAGACAGTGAAAAAAAAAAAAGTTTTGAATAAAATAAAGAATAAAAATAATAGAAAAAAAAAAAAAAAGTAAAACGGCGATCGCACCACGCACGTCGGGTATCGCCGCGAGCGCCAGAGAGAGAGCAATACTATTAGTTTAGTTTTTTTTGTGTAACTCTAAACTGGTAACCTGTAAAGGCTTCTAAAGTGTTGCCAATCAATTTTTAGGTAGCTTAGTTTGGCGCGGTTCCACGGGCGTACAGAAGGGTAAAGCGTGACATGATAGGTATCCATTTGGCAAAACTTCATCTTTTATATTTTAACAAAAAAAATGGTATTATATAGTGTTTGTGTGCAATGAAATTCATTAAAGTGTATTTTATACAATTTGTGTTTGAAATGGGCAAATATTGTGCGACCTAAAAAGTTGCAACACCTATCATTTTATTCTCTAGGGTCTCTGCTAAAAATATATATATTGTTTGGTGGTTCTTAGTCATTTTCTAGCAATACAGATTTTTACACGTAGGAGAGATGTCAGAATTGGCCTGGGTGGGAACTGATTACCTACATCCCGCCCGGCCTATAGCAGAATGAGGGTTGGGTGGGGAGGTCAGTTATCCTGGTTGGTGATGTCAAGCAGGACAAGCCGCTCCCGCGAGCCCCCGAGGATGCGCAGCGTGGCGATCAGAAGTGCGGTGTGTCGCTCTGACACACCGTAACTCCGGTCTCAGTGAAGAGTCTATGATGTAGGCCCTTTACCATGTGATCAGCTGTGTCCAATCACAGCTGGTCATATCATAACCAGGAAGTTCCATTTATTGACTTTTCCTCTATTCACGCTGACAAGGCGCGGGCAGAGGAGAGCTGATCAGCGGCTCTCCTGACAGGGGAGTCTGCGCTGATAATCAGCACACCGATTATCAGTGCAGACCCGTCAAGGATGCCCACAAGTGCCCACCAGGGATGCCAATCAGTGCCTATTAGTAATGCCTGTCAGTGTCTCCTCATCAGTGCTACCCATCAGTGCCGCTTATTAGTGCCCATCAGTGTTGCATATTGGTGCCTCATCATCAGTGCCCGTCAGTGCAGCCTCATCAGTGCCCGTCAGTGCAGCCTCATCAGTTCAATGCAGCCTCATCAGTGCCCATCAGTGCCCTTCAGTGCAGCCTCATCAGTGCCGTCAGTGCAGCCTCATCAGTGCCCGTCAGTGCAGCCTCATCAGTGCCCGTCAGTGCAGCCTCATCAGTGCCCGTCAGTGCAGCCTCATCAGTGCCCGTCAGTGCAGCCTCATCAGTTCAATGCAGCCTCATCAGTGCCCATCAGTGCCCTTCAGTGCAGCCTCATCAGTGCCGTCAGTGCAGCCTCATCAGTGCCCGTCAGTGCAGCCTCATCAGTGCCCGTCAGTGCAGCCTCATCAGTGCCCGTCAGTGCAGCCTCATCAGTGCCCGTCAGTGCAGCCTCATCAGTTCAATGCAGCCTCATCAGTGCCCGTCAGTGCAGTCTCATCAGTGCCCGTAAGCGCAGCCTCATCAGTGTCCGTCAGTGCAGTCTCATCAGTGCCCGTAAGCGCAGCCTCATCAGTGCCCGTAAGCGCAGCCTCATCAGTGTCCGTCAGTGCAGCCTCATCAGTGCCCGTAAGCGCAGCCTCATCAGTGCCTGTAAGCGCAGCCTCATCAGTGCTCATCAGTGCCCGTAAGTGCAGCCTCATCAGTGCTCATCAGTGCCCGTAAGTGCAGCCTCATCAGTGCCCGTAAGCGCAGCCTCATCAGTGCCCGTAAGCGCAGCCTCATCAGTGCTCATCAGTGCCCGTAAGCGCAGCCTCATCAGTGCTCATCAGTGCCCGTAAGTGCAGCCTCATCAGTCCCCGTCAGTGCAGCCTCATCAGTCCCCGTCAGTGCAGCCTCATCAGTGCTCATTAGCGAAGGTGAAAACTTATTTACAAAATTTTATAACAGAAACAAAGAAAAACTTTTTATTTATTCAAAATTTTCAACCTATTTTATTTGTTTAGCAAAAAATAAAAACCCCAGTGGTGATCAAATACCACCAAAAGAAAGCTCTATTTGTGGGAAAAATTATTTTATAAAAGCTATTTGGGTACAATGTTGCATGACCGCGCAATTGTCATTCAAAGTTTGACAGCGCTGAAAGCTGACAATTGGCCTAGGTAGGAAGGGGGTGAAAGTGCCAGGTATTGAAGGGGTTAAAGGGACACTGAGGCAGGCAAGAAGAGGTTAAAGAAGGCCAAAAAAAAAAAGCTTTATGACTTTGCAGCGTCATAACGTTATAGCGTGTGTTCTGAATTTTTCTCTGAATAAGTCCGGATGAAGCGTATCCTCTATAGCAGCAGCAAGTGATGTGAAGTGTCAGCGCACTCCAAGGTGTCAGATAAAGCCGAATATTCAGGAATAAAAAGAACAATATGGCCACCAAAAACTTTGCAGCAGCGCCGACGGAAAAGAGCACCGCGCCAAAGCGATCAGCGCAGCAGCCAATCGTCTGCGAATAAAGCGAGACCGATTCAGAAGACATTTCTATGAATGTAGAGCTGAGAAAACCTCCCCGTCTCCTGACTGTCATTCCGGAACGGAGGAGAAAGAAATCCGTATAAAGAGGCCGGGATGGAAATTCTCCTCTCTGGTATTTATATAGAAAGTCCGTGGATACGGTGAATCACTTCCCGGCTCCGGCAAAAACCCGTGTCACCACCAAACACTTCATTATGGAGAGCGCTATGATGGAAGCCAAGGATTAACCCTTCAAGGACAGAACCGCGTGGTATCACTGCCAGTGCCGGGACAAGGTCATCTGGAGCCCGGGGTGAACATGCCAAACTGCGCCCCTCTCCCCAAAGATGTAGGAGTATTGTGTGCCAGCAAAAAACACAGAGCACTAATCTGCATGCTTACCCCCTAAGCATTAATTCCCCCTCCTCCCAGTACAAATCCACCTCCCTGCTGAAATCTTTCCACCCATCCCCCAAATCCCCCCCAAAACAAATGCCTCCCCCCCAAAAAAGTCACCTCTTCCTAGCACAAAATTCAACACCCCTCAAGTTTCCCCTCTGAGTACACATCCTCTCCCCTCCACCGCAAGTCCTTCCTCCTAGCACATACCCACCCCCAAAAATCCCCCCCTAGCACAATTCACCCCCCCCCCCTTTCACCTCTTCTAGCACTAACAACCCCCCCACCACCACCACCACCACCAAACAAAAGTTTCCCCTCCTAGCACAATTCACCCCCCCCCCCCCTTTCACCATATCACCTCTTGTAGCACAAACCCCCCAAATCCCCCCTCCTAGCAGAAATCCTCCACCCCTCAAGTTTCCCCTCCAAGTACACATCCTCCCCCCTGCACCCAAAGTCTCCTTGACTCCTCCTAGTACAAATCCACCCCCCAAACTTCCCCTCTTCCTAGCACAAATTCTCCCCACCCCAATAAAGTTTTCTCCTCCTAGTACAAGTCTCCTCCCCCTTTCACTAGATCACCTCTTCTAGTAAAAAAATTTCTACATCTAAAATGTATCCTCCTAGTACACATCCCCTGACTTCAAATCCCCCCTCCCACCACAAGTTCCCCCCGAATCCCCACCTCCTAGCAAAAATCTACTTCCCCCCCTCCCAACACACATCCCATAAATCACCCCTCCCTCCCCTGTCACCTTTTATCTCTTGGTGTCAGAGAAACTTGTCAGAAGTGATTCATGCTGATAGCAGAGGAAGGAGGCAGCAAACAGAAATGACACTTATGCCCCATACACACGGTCGGAATTTCCAACAACAAACGTTCGATGGGAGCTTGTTGACGGAAATTCCAACCCTGTGTGGGCTCCATCGGACATTTTCCGTTGGAATTTCCGACAAACAAAATTTCAGATCTGGATCTCAAATTTTCCGACAACAAAATCTGTTGTCATAAATTCCGATTGTGTGTACACAATTCCAACGCACAAAATTCCACGCATGCTCGGAATCAAGCAGAAGAGCCGCGCTGGCTATTGAACTTAATTTTTCTCGGCTCGGTGTACGTGTTGTACGTCACCACGTTCTTGGCGATCGGAATTTCCGACAAGATTTGTGTGACCGTGTGTATGCAAGACAAGTTTGAGCCAACATCCGCCGGGAAAAAAAATGGATTTTGTTTTCGGAATGTTCGATCGTGTGTACGCGGCATAAGGGTTCTGGAATGAGACAAGTACACACTATAGAGGGATGTGCTTCGTTCCTATTTCATGTCTGAGGTTTACAATCACTTGAACACAATGCACTGGAGTGGACCGGTGTGGATGGTCCCTAGAGAAGATAATAATACACACATCCCTCAGGACCCCTCACTGATAATGAGAGCAGACGTTGGGGGAGTGGAGAGGTCACTCGCTGTGTACAGAGATCGATCACCCCGAGGGCGGGAAGAGATGGAGGAGCGCGCTGTCCAGGGACATTGTGTACCCCGAGCTCTGCACAGCTGGATCGCACTCAGCCCCGGACAGGCTGCTGGGTGTAATACTACAGCTGTGCGCACCGCGCCGGAGGAACGCGCCGGAGGAACGCGCCGGAGGAACGCCGACATCTCATAATAAGCAACAATAACTGTGAGATGTAATAACGCTAAGCACCTATTAGGGCTCATTTATACTCTAAAGACTGAACCACGGTAGATCCCTTTTCAGAGGCATCTGACAGACAGGGAGGGGGTGTTATGTCAACTCCTCACCACCTGCTTTAACCCCTAAAAGCCGGCACCACGCCCTGCTGTTGCAAGGTAGTTGTGGAATGGCCCTGTCAGGTACTCACCAAGGCCGAGTTGCTGAGAGAGGCTCCCCTTGCAGCTGGGCACACGATACCCTCGTGAGGTGGCACAGCGGGTATTGGGCACGAAGAAGCACGGGTCGCCAGCAGGTAATGGAATAGCTGGGGGGTTCCTTTGGCAGAGAAGTGATCCGTGCTGGGTGGCTGACACCTCACCGGAACTGGCTGGGCAGGAGTCTGGAGAAGACGACTGTAGCTGGATGCAGAGGGTCAAACACAAGGCAAAAAGTCCAAGAACAGGCCAGGGGTCAAACACGAGGAGACAGGCAGAAGTAATCAGGCAGAGGCTCCAAAACTGGATGAGGCAGAGGCAAAGTCCAAGAGCAGGCCGAGGGTCAAACACGGGTAGTCAAGCAGGCTGAAGATCCAACACTGGGATGAGGCAGAAGCAAAGTCCAAGAGCAGGCCGAGGGTCAAACACGGGTGATCAGGCAGGTAGGGAAGTCCAGGAGGTAAGCCAAGGGTCAAGCACAGGAGAGTTTCAAAGCGAGGTCAAGGTCAATCCGCGTCTCAATGGGCAGGCACAGGTACACAGGTTCAGGAACAGATTTACAGGAGCTGAAAAGACAAACCAGCAACAAGCACAGAACATAGCTGTCTTTATATAGGCCCGCCAGGCGGACGTCCCGCTGTGCGCGAACGTGTTCGTGCTGATGCGCTGCGTCGTGCACCCACGTGAGCTAATCCGTTCGGGACACGCGCTCGTACCCGCCGATCGTGTAACGGTACGCGCTGATGTGCAACTCTACCACGCAGGCGCATGGGGAAGTGCTGATACTGACAGGCTCTGATTCTGCCATTCCCCTGACAGGCCCCATCAACTTTTGGCAGATGGTACTGCCCGCCAAACGCGATGGAGGGGATCATTCTGCCACATCATGATGACAGCATGTGTATACCCCCGTACTGCGGTCTTTGCAGCTGCGTGGGGGGGGGGGGGGGGTGTCTGTACCAATTGAAAAATCCTGAGGCCGGGCCCCCCCCCAGTCTAATATGTAAAAAAATTAAAATGTTGCCTATCAATGGGAAACCTGAGCCTGGGACAATGTACCTAACTGACTTGAAGAATTTAACACATCAGAGGTTTCCCCATCAAATCACAGCCCCCTACTTTACATCATAGGTCCCACCTCCCCATCACATCATAGGTCCCCCCCCCCAATCACATCAGAGGTCCCCCCCCATTACAACATAGGCTCCCCCATCACATCACAGCCCCCCTTTACATCATAGGCCTCCCCATCACATCAGAGCCCCATCCTTTACATCACAGCCCCCCCATCTCATTACAGCCCCCGATCACATCATATACCCATCACATCATAGACCCCATATCACATCAGAGGCTCCCCATCACATCACAGGCATCCCCATCACATCAGAGGTCCCCCCTCACATCACAGCCTCCCCCCCCCCCCCCAGCACATCACAGCCCCCTCCTTTAGATCATAGCCCCTCATCAAATCACAGCCCCCTCCTTTACATCAGAGCCCCCTATAACATCATAGACTTCATATCACATCATAGGCCTCCCATCACATCAGAGGCTCCCCATCACATCAGAGGTCCTCCCATCACATTAGAAGTCCCCATCACATTAGAAGTCCCCCCATCACACCCTAGCCCCGCCCCTTTCATATCAGAGATCCCCCCTCACATCAGAAGGTTCCCCCATCAAATCACAGCCCCCTCCTTTACATCATAGCCCCCCCCCCCCATCACATCATATACCATCACATCATAGGCCCCCCATCACATCAGGAGGTTCCCCCACCAAATCACAGCTCCCCATCACAACATAGGCCCCTCCATCACATCAGAGATCCTCCATCACATCAGGAGGTTCCCCCATCACATCATAGACCACATATCACATCAGGAGGTTCCCCCATCACATCATAGACCACATATCACATCAGGAGGTTCCCCCATCACATCATAGACCACATATCACATCAGGAGGTTCCCCCATCACATCAGGAGGTTCCCCCATCACATCATAGACCACATATCACATCAGGAGGTTCCCCCATCACATCATAGACCACATATCACATCAGGAGGTTCCCCCATCACATCATAGACCACATATCACATCAGGAGGTTCCCCCATCATATCATAGACCACATATCACATCAGAAGGTTCCCCCATCACATCATAGACCACATATCACATCAGGAGGTTCCCCCATCACATCATAGACCACAAATCACATCAGGAGGTTCCCCCATCACATCATAGACCACATATCACATCAGAAGGTTCCCCCATCACATCATAGACCACATATCACATCAGGAGGTTCCCCCATCACATCATAGACCACAAATCACATCAGGAGGTTCCCCCATCACATCATAGACCACATATCACATCAGAAGGTTCCCCCATCACATCATAGACCACATAGCACATCAGGAGGTTCCCCCATCACATCATAGACCACATATCACATCAGGAGGTTCCCCCATCACATCATAGACCACATATCACATCAGGAGGTTCCCCCATCATATCATAGACCACATATCACATCAGAAGGTTCCCCCATGACATCATAGACCACATATCACATCAGGAGGTTCCCCCATCACATCATAGACCACAAATCACATCAGGAGGTTCCCCCATAACATCATAGACCACATATCACCTCAGAAGGTTCCCCCATCACATCATAGACCACATATCACATCAGGAGGTTCCCCCATCACATCATAGACCACAAATCACATCAGGAGGTTCCCCCATCACATCATAGACCACATATCACATCAGAAGGTTCCCCCATCACATCATAGACCACATATCACATCAGGAGGTTCCCCCATCACATCATAGACCACATATCACATCAGGAGGTTCCCCCATCACATCATAGACCACATATCACATCAGAAGGTTCCCCCATCACATCATAGACCACATATCACATCAGGAGGTTCCCCCATCACATCATAGACCACAAATCACATCAGGAGGTTCCCCCATCACATCATAGACCACATATCACATCAGAAGGTTCCCCCATCACATCATAGACCACATATCACATCAGGAGGTTCCCCCATCACATCATAGACCACAAATCACATCAGGAGGTTCCCCCATCACATCATAGACCACATATCACATCAGAAGGTTCCCCCATCACATCATAGACCACATATCACATCAGGAGGTTCCCCCATCACATCATAGACCACATATCACATCAGGAGGTTCCCCATCACATCATAGACCACATATCACATCAGAAGGTTCCCCCATCACATCATAGACCACATATCACATCAAGAGGTTCCCCCATCACATCATAGACCACATATCACATCAGAAGGTTCCCCCATCACATCATAGACCACATATCACATCAGGAGGTTCCCCCATCACATCAGAGATCCCCCATCACATCAGAAAGTTCCCCCATCACATCATAGACCACATATCACATCAGGAGGTTCCCCCATCACATCATAGACCACATATCACATCAGGAGGTTCCCCCATCACATCATAGACCACATATCACATCAGAAGGTTCCCCCATCACATCATAGACCACAAATCACATCAGGAGGTTCCCCCATCACATCATAGACCACATATCACATCAGAAGGTTCCCCCATCACATCATAGACCACATATCACATCAGGAGGTTCCCCCATCACATCAGAGATCCCCCATCACATCAGAAAGTTCCCCCATCACATCATAGACCACATATCACATCAGGAGGTTCCCCCATCACATCATAGACCACATATCACATCAGGAGGTTCCCCCATCACATCATAGACCACATAGCACATCAGAAGGTTCCCCCATCACATCATAGACCACATAGCACATCAGGAGGTTCCCCCGTCACATCATAGACCACATATCACATCAGAAGGTTCCCCCATCACATCATAGACCACATATCACATCAGGAGGTTCCCCCATCACATCATAGACCACATATCACATCAGGAGGTTCCCCCATCACATCATGGACCACATATCACATCAGGAGGTTCCCCCATCACATCATAGACCACATATCACATCAGGAGGTTCCCCCATCATATCATAGACCACAAATCACATCAGGAGGTTCCCCCATCACATCATAGACCACATATCACATCAGGAGGTTCCCCCATCACATCATAGACCACATATCACATCAGGAGGTTCCCCCATCATATCATAGACCACATATCACATCAAGAGGTTCCCCCATCACATCATAGACCACATATCACATCAGGAGGTTCCCCCATCACATCATAGACCACATATCACATCAGAAGGTTCCCCCATCACATCATAGACCACATATCACATCAGGAGGTTCCCCAATCACATCATAGATAGAACACATATCACATCAGGAGGTTCCCCCATCACATCATAGACCACATATCACATCAGGAGGTTCCCCCATCACATCATAGACCACAAATCACATCAGGAGGTTCCCCCATCACATCAGAGATCCCCCATCACATCAGAAAGTTCCCCCATCACATCATAGACCACATATCACATCAGGAGGTTCCCCCATCACATCATAGACCACATATCACATCAGGAGGTTCCCCCATCACATCATAGACCACATATCACATCAGAAGGTTCCCCCATCACATCAGAGATCCCCCATCACATCAGAAAGTTCCCCCATCACATCATAGACCACATATCACATCAGGAGGTTCCCCCATCACATCATAGACCACATATCACATCAGGAGGTTCCCCCATCACATCATAGACCACATATCACATCAGGAGGTTCCCCCATCACATCAGAGATCCCCCATCACATCAGAGATCCCCCATCACATCAGAAAGTTCCCCCATCACATCATAGACCACATATCACATCAGGAGGTTCCCCCATCACATCATAGACCACATATCACATCAGGAGGTTCCCCCATCACATCATAGACCACATATCACA
This sequence comes from Lithobates septentrionalis, assembly GCA_037952835.1. Lineage (NCBI taxonomy): Eukaryota > Metazoa > Chordata > Amphibia > Anura > Ranidae > Lithobates > Lithobates septentrionalis. The sequence goes on along the minus strand of JBBDGP010001717.1, from coordinate 156,366 downwards.
TCAGGAGGTTCCCCCGTCACATCATAGACCACATATCACATCAGAAGGTTCCCCCATCACATCATAGACCACATATCACATCAGGAGGTTCCCCCATCACATCATAGACCACATATCACATCAGGAGGTTCCCCCATCACATCATAGACCACATATCACATCAGGAGGTTCCCCAATCACATCATAGATAGACCACATATCACATCAGGAGGTTCCCCCATCACATCATAGACCACATATCACATCAGGAGGTTCCCCCATCACATCATAGACCACAAATCACATCAGGAGGTTCCCCCATCACATCATAGACCACAAATCACATCAGGAGGTTCCCCCATCACATCATAGACCACATATCACATCAGAAGGTTCCCCCATCACATCAGGAGGTCCCCCCCTCACATCAGAGGTTCCAACATCAAATCAGAAGCCACTGAAGAAAAAGCTGGGACGGCCGCACTCCGTTTTAACAACTTTTATTAAAGGCAATAAAATCTATACGGCTTCAAAGACATCAGAGGCACAAGGACAAAAAATTTGACGCGTTTCACACCACTGTAGGGTGCTTAGCTCACATCAGAAGCCCCCTTTATAACAGAGGCCCCCCATCTTTAGAGGTCCCTCCATCATGTCAGAACTTCCCTATTACATCAGAGGTCCTCCTTTACAAGAATGAAAGCCCCCATAATATTAAAGTTGCCCCCTATACAGGACTCCCCCATCACATCAGAATCCACTCACTTATACCCCCCTCCCCCCAACACCCTCTCAGTGTCTTCTCTTCTCATCAGACCCCCTACTTGGCTTGATTTAGAGTCATGCATTGCCATGGTGTTGGTGAGCCGGCCGCCATCACTATAGCAGCCAATGGGGCAGTGCATCCTGGCCCCAGACCATCATTGACCGTTATGGTGCTGGTGACTGGCACCTCTGTACCAAAGCAACTCATGATGCCAATCTGGGGCAAACCGGAGAACCCAAACCGCACCATGGTTAAGGAAAACCGCTGTAATGTACACACTTTTGACAGGTTCTCTTTAATAGCCGTGATAGACTTGTTTTCAGTGGTATCCTCATCCACATATTTACTTTGGCTTTTCTGTGTTTTTTTCTTTTTTTCCTGATCTTCGTGTCAAGTCCCAGAGAAGGGAAAATAACACGGAGAAGAACGGCGGCCTCGCAGCTTCAGGGATTGCGCAACACAGCGGACAGAAATCCGCGACGGGTAATAATAGTGATGAACCACATGAAACAAAAACATTAAAAAAATAAATAAAATTTCTCTGGAATAAATTCCACAACGGCCCCTAAATGATATTCTGGAGGGAGACGAGAAAAGGGATGTCACTAATGAGAACTTGTCACAGTCCCAGACATAAGGAGTCATTTTCTGTCCCAGACAAACATACAGGGAGGGACCCGTATATAGGGAATTGACAGAATGAGCAGCACTTAAAGAGTAACTCCACTTTGTTGAGAAAACCCCCTCCCCCGCTCTGGGTGATCTCTGTACATTGCATTATAACAAACTTTATAGCAGATTCCTACCTTTTGTTACTCTGAAGAAATAGCTGTTTGTTTCTCTGTGTCCATGTGCAAAGTGAATGGGAGTGATTTTTATAATTATCAATCACCTGCTGCACCTGCAGGGCTCTAATGAGGAAAGTGGCAGTGTATGTATCCATTTAGACTTGATCTCCCTTTGATACAGTGACGGCCCGTCCTTTAGGGGCGCCGCCCCCTCTCTCGTCGCCACCCCCTATATGCATAATGGATAGATTCATGCATATGAATCCATCCATATCCATGGCCACCCCCTATTCAGGACGCCGGGCGCAGGAATTACAGCGGCGGGGGTGTTTTTTGAAGCACCTGATTAGAGCCATAGGCTTTGATAGGGTGGGCTCGGGTCTCAGGGGGTGTGTCCGGAGCCCACCCAGGTGTGTTACAAACAGCAAAAAAATATTCGCTGCTGAAACACTGATTGTCAATCCGGCCAATCAGAAGCAGGTGTGAGACCCGTTTTCTGATTGGCCGAAAAGAGAAGACTCCCGATTTTCCGCCGAGGATGAGGGAGGAAAGGGAGATCAGGAGAATGGGAGGCCGCTGCCGAGCAGGGGAAGCCACCGGTGATGGGGTAAGTGCTACCTACCTATCGACCGATTGGGGGGGGGGGGGAGCATTGGCATACTGTTTCCACTGGCCCGCCACTGCTTTGAGAGTATCTCACCAAGAATTACATTTTTGTTGCAGGGGATGCCTAAAATCTGACTTGTATCTTAGGCAGACTTCTGGGAAAATGAGTCAGCCAATCACACGAGCAGGAAATGACATTTCTTGGGGGCGTTCTGTATACCATCTGTGTCCTTATTGCTTTTTACAGAAAATTACATCACTGCAGACTGAAAAGGAAAGGACATTTTTAACAACATTCAATTACAATATGACTTATATCATATATTATTTTCTGGCCAGTCTGGTCACGTGATCCGGCATTCCCTGGTCAACTACCGGCGGCTACAGGGGAGAGGAGGGAGTACAGACACCTGATGGTCCATGGGAGCCAATGAGTGACCGCTCTCAGATGTTCCAACCATTGTCGAGCGCTCCCTCCTCTCCCTTGCAGCTGCTGCTTGCTGACACAGGGGAGATTCCATGACTGGATCGGTGTGGGCTGGAAATAGGTAGGTATGTACAGTAGTACCTCGGATTACGAGCATAATCCGTTCCAGGAGAATGCTTGTAATCCAAAGCACTCGTATATCAAAGTGAGTTTCCGCATAGAAGTCAATGGAATCTCAGATAATTCGTTGCACAGCCACTGCTCGTCCATGCAGTACCGCATGTGGCCAGAGGTGGGGGGGCACCGAAGACACTCAGAGAAGCTTGGAGACGCTCGGAGACACTTGGGAACGGAGTCATTCAGAGTGTTTCCGAGTGTCTTCGAGCGTCACCGGCGCCCCCGCACCTCTGGCCAAATGCGGTACTGCACACCCCAGACGTTTCAATCCTGCTCATCTTGAGAGACAACGCTCGCAAACCAAGTTAGGATTTAAAAAAAAAAAAAAAACACAACAGCTCATATATCGAAACGCTCATAGACCGTGTTACCCGCAATCCGAGGTTCTACTGTACTAGGGACGCACCGATACTGAGTGCTCGTACTTGTGAAAATGCTCCCGATACCGAAAACCGATACTTTGCGGTGCAGTTTGCCTCCATACAAAATGAATGGGCGCCAATCGCACTGCAAAGAATCGCATGCTATTTGAACAGGAATGTGGTACCGTCCTGTCCGAATCACATGCAGTTTCCCACACTGCTCCTGTGTGAACCCAATCACTCTGACACACCAGGTTACCACAGCGGAGAGTCGATCAAAGCTGATCCCGGCTTTGTTTGGGTGTCCAACTAGCCGGCGGGTCACTCAGGTCTCTCGGTGAGACAGGAGAGCCCAGGAGAGCGGCTTGTAATAGCAATCAAGTGGCTAGTTAGCCGCTCTGATTGCTATTACAGTAGAGATCAGAGCGCCGGCTCTGAGAAAAGGCATCGCCCCGGTACAACCACTTGAAGATCAATGACAGAGCAGATACGAGATTTGGTGGGAAGTGGTTACCTATTTTGCCCGAATTGGCCTTGCTTGGCATTAATGAAGATAACCAATGGTCCCATCATACAGAATTGTTGATATCCTCTCTCTTATACTATCCGAAGAAAGAAATATCGCTGAGTTGGACCTTGATGGACCCTCCCGCGGTGTCTTCCTGGGGGCCATGATTGATGCTGCACTTCCTATGTATAAGCTCACCTATATAGACCCTGTCCATGGAAATACGATAAGGGTTGGCTTCCCTGCACGGCGTGTTAGCGGGGTCCAAGCTTGTGTACCACCCTCTGACCCCTTGGCCCTACACCTTGGGGTGTTCTGGGTGGATTGAGGGACCCTTGCTCCCCTTCCCCAATTCCTTTCCCACCCCCCTCCCCTATTATCTCCCCTTCTGTCGGTTTCACGTGTCTTGGGCTTACCCCAAAAATTGCATCTGATGCAGTAATGCTCATTGTGTGTTCAGACGATCCCTCTGCTTACATGTTGGACGACTTTTCACTTGTAAGTTGTATATGTTTATCTGTACTATCATCACCATGTCAAACGGTTTGGACAGCAGGTGGAAGGGGGGCACACAGGGGTCCCGAACAGCAGGGGGGGTGGGGGCGCAAAGATACTAGAACCTATCCCTCTGCAGTGTAGCCAGAGGGAGAAAGAGGAGTAGAAGTCTGCACCGCTCCAAAGGGAGGCACAAGAGGATCGGTGTCAGCAATAAGGCAGCACAGTCGGCCCTTGTGCTCAGCAGGGCTCCCCTTTTGAACTGATGGGGCCCGGGCCAGTAAATATGACTTATTTGCTGCCCCCCCCCCCCCCCCGCTTTCCATCCTGAAATGACCCCATCAGCACCTGCCGACGGGAGAGGAGAGGAGGGAAGCCAGCATGGCTGTGGGGGAAAGGGGCAAATAAGAAGGCCTGGACAGCAGGTGAAAAAGGGGCACACAGGGGGTCCCAGACAGCAGAGGGTGGGGGTGTGCAGATACTAGAACTGATCCCCCTGCAGAAAAGCCAGGTGGAGAAAGAGGAGTAAAATCCGGAAGCACTGTGGGGGGGGGGGGAGCACAAGAGGATCAGGGTCAGCAATGATGCAATACAGCAGGTGGAAGGGGGGCACACAGGGGTCCCAGACAGCAGGGAGGTGGGGGGGGGGGTGCAGATACTAGAACTGATCCCCCTGCAGTGCAGCCAGAGGGACAAAGAGGAGTAAAAGTCGGCAGAGCTGCATGTGGAGGCACAAGAGGATTGGGGTCAGCACAAAGGCAGTACAGCAGGTGGAAGGGGGGCACACAGGGGTCCCGGACAGCAGGGAGTGGGGGAGCAAAGATATTAGAACTTATCCCCCTGCAGCGCAGCTGGAGGGAGAAAGAGGAGTAGAAGCCGGGAACACTGCAGGTGGAGGCACAAGAGGATTGGTGTCAGCACAAAAAGACAGTACAGCAGGTGAAATGGAGGAGGGAAGCCAGCATGGCTGTGGGGGAACAGAGCAAATAAGAAGGCCTGGACAGCAGGTGGAAGGGGGCACACAGGGGTCCCAAACAGCAGGGTGGTGGGGGTGTACAGATACTAGAACTGATCCCCCTGAAGTTCAGCCAAAGGGAGAATGAAGAGTGGAAGCCGGAAGAGCTGCAGGGAGAAGCACAAGAGGATCGGGGTCAGCAATAATGCACTACAGCATTTGGAAGGGGGGCACACAGGGGTCCCAAACAGCAGGGTGGTGGTGGGGGGGGTGATACTGCAGATACTAGAACTGATCCCCCTGCAGTGCAGATGGAGGGAGAAAGAGGAGTAGAAGCCGGAAGAGCTGCAGGGGGGAAGCACAAGTGGATTGGTGTCAGCATAAAGGCAAAAGCGCTGCAGGGGGAAGTACAAGTGGATCAGGGTCAGCAATCATGCAGTACAGCAGTTGGAAGGGGGCACACAGGGGTCCCAAACAGCAGGGAGGTGGGGGGGTGATACTGCAGATACTAGAACTGATCCCCCTGCAGTGCAGATGGAAAGAGAATGAAGAGTAGAAGCCGGCAGAGCTGCAGGGGGGAAGCACAAGTGGATTGATGTAAGCAATCAGGCAGTACAGCTGGCCCTCCTGCTCGGAAGGGATCCCCCCGCTTTTGAACTGATGGGGCCTGGTACAAGAGGGCTGGCTGTACTGCCTTAGCAGCCTTGCAGTGTGATTGCGGGTACCCAAATGCATACAGGGGGCGCTCAGTGACCCCCCCCCCCCCGCACTCACCTGCATGTCATATCAGGACACAGCGGCTGTGTCTGTGCAGCCACATGGGAACCCAGGGAGCTGCACGGAGCCCGCAGTAAAGCGCCCCGTGTGATTGGTCCCTTAGACATGACAATACAGACATATAACCGTGCTGTCACCGTACCTCTCTGCTACCGGCTTGGCGATACATTCGAATACGGCTTCTTGCCTCTCGTCTTGATCGAAGGTCTCTTGAAATCTGCAAAACATCGAGCAATTAGAACCTTCTCCTCGCCTGCGCGTGAAACAACGCGCAATTCATCAACGCGCAATTCATGGGGCCAATGTTTTCCCAGATAAATCGGCCGTCCCGTACCTCATAAAACACGGGCAGAGCCAAACAAAGCGCTCCTCTCTTCCCGGGCACTGCCCTCCCCCCGCTGCCATTGTCAGCACAGCCGCGGCGGAGATTAGCCCCGGGGCAGTAAAATTCACTCCGTTCCGTGAAAATGACATCAATACGGGATTTATATTTCACATTATGAAAACACAGGGAGGGTGGGGGATGGGGGGGTTGGGAGCCAGGTGCGCGGGGGGCTGCCTGGTGCTAGATTTGTGCAGCGCCCGCTCCACCAACACGAGGAAATTAAACACGTTCAGCGAGAAGCTGATTCAGAGATTGTTTTCTATGGAGAACCCGATCACTCATCAGGAAGATAACAGAAATTTACACCTCACCGACTTCCATCACAAAAACACGAAATCCGACCTCCGGCCTCCCTTCACTCTTGTACAGGTGTACTATTCTTCCCAATGATGGGGCACTATTCCTCCTACTGATACCAATGATGGGACACTATTCCTCCCACTGACACTAATTATGGGGCACTATTCCTCCCACTGATACCAACATTAGGGCACTATTCCTCCCACTGATACCAATGATGGGGCACTATTCTTCCCAATGACGGGGCACCATTCTTCCCACTGATACCAATGATGGGACACTATTCTTCCCAATGATGGGGCACTATTACTCCTACTGACACCAATGATGGGACACTATTCCTCCTACTGACACCAATGATGGGGCACTATTCCTCCCAATGATGGGGCACTATTCCTCCCACTAATACCAATGATGGGGCACTATTCCTGCCACTAATACCAATGATGGGGCACTATTCCTCCCACTAATACCAATGATGGGACACTATTCCTCCTACTGACACCAATGATGGGGCACTATTCCTGCCAATGATGGGGCACTATTCCTCCCAATGATGGGGCACTATTCCTCCCACTAATACCAATGATGGGGCACTATTCCTGCCACTAATACCAATGATGGGGCACTATTCCTCCCACTAATACCAATGATAGGGCACTATTCCTCCCACTGAATGTCTGGCCACCCTGAAGTCTGAATGACATTAAACTGCCCCTTTGTTTAGAAAGTTTGGAGACCCCTGATACAGATCTTTCCTTCCCAGCACAAGTGTCCCTGGACTGCCCCTATTTATTCATTGGATTTCAGCTCTTTCAATCATGGAGACTTAGCATTACATGTGGGCGGTACTTATGCAAATACAGTCTGCCTAGGAACGCCCACTCCTCCAGACTGACACCCACTCATCAAGGCATTTTTGATATTTATGTAAATCCTCCCAAGAGCCCGCCCACTGCTTGCACCTTGAGAGGAGTACTGCGTGCTTCTCTATGCAATCAGATGATGGTTGGTGGGAGGGGCTGGCGGGTGCTGTACTCAGCTTCCTGAAAATAACCCTGCCAGAACCCCACAGACATCACTGGGTATAAAAAAAAAAATAAAAAAAAGTAATGAAAACAAAGTTTTACTAAACCACTTGACCTCCGGAAGTTTCCCCCCCCCCCCCCCCCATCATGACCAGGCCATTTTTTGCGATACAACGCTGCGTTACTTTAACTAACAGTTGCGCGGTCGTGTGACGCTGCACCCAAATAAAATTGATGTCCTTTTTTCCCACAAATAGAGATTTCTTTTGGTGGTATTTGATCACCTCTGCAGTTTAAATTTTTGCAGTATAAAAAGAAAAAAAAAACAACAATTTTGAAAAAAAATAAAATAAAAACGCATCCAATAATCTTTTTTTTTTTTTAAATCAAATTTCTTTATAAATTTAGGCCAATATGTATTCTGCTACATATTTTTGGTAAAAAAAAAATCCCAATAAAACATATTGATTTGTTTGCAAAAGTTATAGCATCTACAAACTACGGGATATATACTGGAATTTTTATTTATTTATTTACTAGCAATTCTTGGCGATCGGCAACTTCTAGCGGGACTGCGATATTTCGGTGGACAAGCTGACACTTTTTTGGGGACCAGCGACACTTAGACCCCTTTCACACTGGGGCGTTTTTCATGCGCTTTTAAGCTAAAAATAGCTGCGGCGTTTTACCCGTCAAACGCCCACCTGCCCCAGTGTGAAAGGGGTCCAATACAGTGATCGGTGCTAAAAATATGCACTGTCACTGTACTAATGACACTGGCTGGGAAGGGGTTTAACATCAGGGGGCGATCAAAGGGTCAACTGTGTGCCTAGCCAGTGTTTTGGTGTGCTGTGTGTGAGGTGCTTTTACTAAGGGATGTGATGGATTTTATTCCCTGCTTTGCGGTGGAAAAATCCATCGCTTCTCCACTGACAGGACAGAACTCTGCCTTGTTTACATAGGTAGGGCTCTGCCCTGTGTGAATTCCCGACAATTGGCAGGCACCCGCTGATTGGCATCTGCTGTGTTTAAAGCAGATTTCCTCACAAAAGTGGAACTTCCGCTTATCTGTCTCCTCCCCCCCCCCCCCCGGCACCTTTCAGGGGGGATACCTGTTTTTGACAGGTACCCCTTCCCCACTTCCGGAGACGGTGCTGCGGCACTGTCCCTTGGAAGTTCTGCCCCCCCTCCTCCTTCCTCCGCACCAATTATTCTTTGCACATGAGCAGTAGGGAACCGGCTGGGAAGCCGAAAAGATTTCACTGCCGGTTTCCCTCACTAGGAATGGCGGCGGCAGCACCCGACAGAGGATCCGAAAATTGGCTGGGTGCCGACATCCCGGGATCCCTGGACTGGCAAGTGCCCAAATATAAAAAGTCAGCAGTCTACAGTGAGAACACCGCTGTATTCACAAATAAAAATTGATACTTTTTACATTTTCTTCATACTTCATTTGCCATCTGCCCTATTTAAAGTGGAGTTCCACCCACTTTTACAACTCTTCAGCATCCCTCACTAAACTGTGCACTGTAAACAAATTGGATATTTTTTTATTTTTTTTCTCAGCACCTACTGTATATCTGCTGTATTCATTTTTCACTTCCTCCTCCCTGGCCGTGGCCCATCGCATCATTTCCTGTTTGCAGTGCCTTCTGGGAAGGGGTGGCAACTTCCTCTGACACTGCCGTTGCTATGGAAACCTGACCTAAAACCTATTACACTGCTTGTGCTGCACTGAGCATGTGCGAGATCTGCAAGGATGAGATCCAGGAAGAAATACAGTCTGGCTTCAGATGCCCACACTTAAGATGGCCACGGCCTGCTGTAAGTTTATAAAATAACAAACTACTGCTATAAACTAACAAAACAGACCTTAGTTTACAGACTAACTTTACTAGAATACATTAAGCTTGTGTATTATAGGGGTATTCTTATTGAAAAAGTATAATTTTGGCCGGAACACCACTTTAACCACTTAACAACCGGCCCATAGCCGAATGACGGCTGCAGGGCGGTTGCTTAACTCTGGGAGGACGTCATATGACGTCCTCCCAGAATTCCCCTCTCGTGCGCCCCCTGGGGCGCGCATCCGAACACATCCGTGACCGCCGGGTCCTGAGGACCCGGCGCATCACGGATCCCGGTAAATGGCCGCTGATCGCAGCCGTTTACAATGTGAGCGCTCCGTCAAATGACGGAGCGCTCACATGTAAACAAACCGGCGTCATCTGATGACGCCGGTTCCTCCCCCCCTCCTGTGTACCGATCGGTACACTGTGAGCGGAGAGGGGGATGGATGGATAGCTGCAGCGCTGTGGGCTGCATCTGTAGTGCCCACAGAGCTGCACAGTGACATCCATCCATCCATCCATGCTCAGCCATCCCTCACTACTCTGCAATGGCCTGCAATGCTGTGCAATACTCTGCAATACCCCCACAATACCCCGCAGCACTCTGCAATACCCCGCAGCACTCTGCAATACCCCGCAGCACTCTGCAATACCCCGCAGCACTCTGCAATACCCCGCAGCACTCTGCAATACCCCGCAGCACTCTGCAATACCGCACAGCACTCTGCAATACCCCACAGCACTCTGCAATACCCCACAGCACTCTGCAATACCCCACAGTACTCTGCAATACCCCACAGTACTCTGCAATACCCCGCAGCACTCTGCAATACCCCGCAGCACTCTGCAATACCCCGCAGCACTCTGCAATACCCCGCAGCACTCTGCAATACCCCGCAGCACTCTGCAATACCCCGCAATACCCAGCCATACTCTGCCATACCCAGCCATACTCTGCCATACCCAGCCATACTCTGCCATACCCAGCCATACTCTGCCATACCCAGCCATACTCTGCCATACCCAGCCATACTCCGTGATACCCAGCAATACCCAGTCATACTCTGCAATACTCTGTGATACCCAGTCATACTCGGCGATACCCTGCAATACCCAGCCATACCCTGCAATACTCAGCCATACCCAGCCATAGTCGGCTGTACTCGCCCTCTGTACGTGGCCAGGCTGTGGAAGTCTCACACATGTGGTATCGCCGTACTCAGGAGGAGTAGGAGAATCTATTTTGGGGTGTCATTTTTGGTATGTACATGCCATGTGTTAGAAATATTGTATAAATGGACAACTTTGTGTTAAAAAAAAAAAAAAAAAATGCGTTTTAACCACTTCCCGCCCGCCGGCTGTCATACAACGTCCTTGACTTTGTGCGGGGATATCTGAATGATGGTTGCAGCTACAGGCATCATTCAGATATTAGCTTTTTCAGCCGGCGATTCCCTACACCATAAGAACGATCATAGTGGCTGTTACACTGCTTGATCGTTCTTACGGGAGGCGAGAGGGGACGTCCCCCCCTCCCGCCGCCCTCCGGTGCTTGGCACCATAGCTTGTGGACTCTATAACTTTCACAAAGACCAAATAATATCCACCGATTTGGGTTATTTTTACCAAAGATATGTAGCGGTATAAATTTTGGCCAAAATATATGAAGAAAAATTACTAATTTGCAAAATTTTATAACAGAAATGAAGAAAAATGCATTTTTTTACAGATTTTTCGGTCTTTTTTCTTTTATAGCGCAAAAAATAAAGAACCCAGCGGTGATTAAATACCACCAAAAGAAAGCTCTATTTGTGTGAAAAAAAGGACAAAAATTTCATATAGATACAGTGTTGCATGACTGAGTAATTGTAATTCAAAATGTGAGAACACCAAAAGCTGAAAATTGGTCTGGTTATTAAGGGGGTTTAAGTGCCCAGTAGTCAAGTGGTTAAAGTCCCACCATAGGAATCTCTCTCTTTTCAATTTGTTGTTACCAGGGATGTGGGGCAGTCCAGTGCATTTTTGGTTTTTGATAAGTAGCACTTCGTTCAAAATCAGCCTCAAGAAAGGGAGAAAAAAAAAAAACTAAAATTCTCCTGTTGCTCTTGAACATTATGGATTATGCCGGGTTTAGAGTTTGTAAATTCCAGTATAAATTTTTCGCTAAAAAAAAAAAAAAAATTAAAATAAGGCAAAATTTTTTTTACACGTTGGCAGATTCTGTTTATTTTTATCTTGTTTGTTTCCGGAGTTATGCTTTGAAGTATACTTTTTAGGTAGGGCTGGGCGATTTTCTAAAAAAAAAAAAAAAAAAAAAAAAAAAAAAAAAAAAATCTGCGATTTACTTAAAAAAAAAACTCGATTCACGATTCAAATCGAGTTTTTTTTTTTTTTGGACACTGTGCCGGTCCTGAGGAGCTTGCGGGGGGGCAGGAGTTTTTAGGTGAGGCCGCAGCTTCGGCCTAGTCCGCGGCATCCGGCCTCGCGGACTAGGCTGAAGTCGCGGACTAGGCCGAAGCCGCGGCCTCGCCCAAAAACTCCTGCCTGCAGCTCCTCAGGACCGGCGCGGTGAAAAAAAAAAAAAAAAATCTAAAAAAAAAATCGATTTGCTTAAGTTTCAAATTGATTTGACCTCTTAACTCGATTCAAGATTTAAATCGATTTTTTCCCCAGCCCTATTTTTAGGCCCCTTGTCACACTTGTGCGACCTGAAAAAGTCGATTTTGCTGCGATTTTGACACGACTTAAAAAGAGGTTGTATACCCCTTTTTTTTTTTTTATATTTTTACCTACAGGTAAGGCCTATAATAAGGCCTATAATAAGGCTTACCTGTAGGTACAATGAATATCTCCTAAACTTGTACAGTTTAGGAGATATTCACTTTGCATGCAGCCACTGACGTCAGCAGCGCATGTGCTGTGAAGGTCCGGCTGAATGTCCGGCAGACACTGCCGGACCTTGCCAGCAAGAAGTCTCCCGCGCGCATGCGCGGGAGTGACGACATCGCGGCTCTGGCAACTCACAGCGCCGGAGCTGCGAACCCAGAAGACAGGCCGAGAGGAAATGTCGGCTCCCTCAGTGGTGACCGGGATCAGCTGCTGACTCCTTGTTCTAAGGTAAGTATTTCATAATGAGCTAGTGCATACTAGCTCATTATGCCTTTTGTCTTACAGGTTTTTTTTTTTTTTTTTAAATGAATGCAATGCCTGTTTAATGTTGAGGTCTACTGACCTTAAGTCGCTTCAAAGTCGCCTCAAAGTCGTGCAGTAACTACTTGGAGGTCGCTGTGACTTGAAGTCGCACAGATATGAACGGTACTCATTGAAAATCATAAAGTACGACTTCTCATACGACTTTGCAGTCCCAAGTCGCAGGACAAGTCGCACAAGTGTGAAAGGGGCCTCAGTGGTTCTAAAGTCAGACGCTCCACTATCCGTTCTACCCTCCCCCGTCCCTATACACTTACTTGGCTCCTCCTCACCGCTCCTGCACTGCCTCGGCACCGCTCCCCTCACTTCCTGGTCTCACAGGAGAGACTGAGGACAGCTAAGCCACAGGCTCCTGCTGTTGTCAATCAAACTCCTCTGTGAGCGGGGGGGGCGTGGCTTACTGGCACACAGTCCAGCTCAGGAGCATGCATGCATGGGTGCCCCCCCCCCCCCCATAGCACACATCTTGCTAAGGCGGCACCCGGGGGGGGGGGAGAAGCGGACAGCGCCGGTGAGGGACTGCCAGAAGAGGAGGTGATGGACATCTCTGTACAATATCATTGCACAGAACATGGAATTATAACATCCTTTTTATTAACCACTTCAATACTGGGTACTTTTACCCCCCAAATTTTCAGCTTTTAGCGCTGTCACACTTTGAATGACAATTGCACGGTCATGTAACACTGTACCCATATGACATCTTTATCATTTTGTTCACACAAATATAGATTTCTTTTGATGGTATTTAATCCTCACTGGCTTTTCTATTTTTTGATAAAAAAAAACTAAAAAAAAAGACTGACATTTGTTTTTGTTTTTTAAAGTGTTTTTCTTTTTTTTTGCTGTTATAAAATTTTGCAAATAATTGTTCTTTATAAATTTAGGCCAAATGTATTCTGCTCCATTTCTTTGGTGAAAATACCCCAAATCAGTGTATATTATTCAGTCTGTAGAAAAGTTATAGAGTCCACAAACTATGGGATATAGATATGAAAATCGATCAATTATGATGTACTGATTAACATTTCTTGATGCCCGAAAACACCAGAACAGTACAAATAACCCCCCAAGTGACCCATTTTTGGAAAGTAGACAGTCCGAGGTATTTATTTTGTAAGAGGAATGGCAAGTTTTTTGAAGTTGTCATTTTTTGTCATACATTTTTGGAAAATGAAATAAAAATAAATAAATAAATAAAATAAATTCACAATTTTTTTTTTCCTTTTTTTAAATACTGAAATTCAAAAATTCAAAATTCACAATTCTTTTTTTTTCCTTTTTTCTTTTTTTACATACTGTCACCAGTGCAGTACGGCATCATCACATGACTGGTGTGGCGGTGATCAGGGACACTGGTGACAGTACACACTGTAACATTGTACTACTTTGGGAAAATTATCAAGATTTTTTTTTTTTTTTTACAAATTATAAATTTATCATAATTTCATGTGTAAAAAAAAAAAAGTCCTGATAATTTTCCCAAAGTAGTACAATGTTACAGTGTGTACTGTCACCAGTGTCCCTGATCACCTCCACACCAGTCATGTGATGATGCCGTACTGCACTGGTGACAGTATGTAAAAAAAGAAAAAAAGAAAGAAAAAGAATTGTGAATTTTTTTTTTTTTTATTTCATTTTCCAAAAATGTATGACAAAAAAACGACAACTTCAAAAAACTCGCCATGCCTCTTGCAGTGCATTACATTGCTATAAATAAGCATTTTACTAATCAAATCAGTCAGTCAGTTTTGTTGTGATTAGCTATAATTGGCCAGAGCTAATCAAATCACATGGTACAGATTTGGCTGTGATTGGCTTTGTCTGTACCATGTGATCACGTTGACCAATCACAGCTAGAAACACAGATGTACACAATGAATGGCATGAAAGGAAGCCATCCATTGTCTACAACTGTCATGTGATCTGCTGTGATTGGTCACAGCGGTCACATGGTACCAGTGTTCTGTCGAATAGTGCCCTCTATCGAAAAATGCCCGCTCCAGACTGCGCAGTACGGAACGACACAACAGCTGATTTTCCGATCAGTTGTTGCGACGGCGCATGCGCAGTGCATCGGCAAATAGGCAACGAGCACCGAGGAAAAGAATTATTCTCCGTTTCTGCCTCGCACTTGCGGGACGTGTTCAGTGTGTTGAAGGGCACTTATTTTTGTTGTTGTTGGTAGGCGGGATCAGTGCTTTACAGGGAGTATGAATCAGAGAATAACATTGTCCCTTTGCAGCACTGAACTCCCATCAACACAAAAAAAAGGCCACCCTTCACAACACTTCACAACACTGAACACGCCCCGCAAGTGCGAGGCAGAAACGGAGAATAATTCTGTCCCTCGGCGCTCCTCTGTTATTGTCTCTAATGCACTGCGCATGCGCCAGCGCGCCGACGTGCCGTCACAACTGCTGAACGGGAAATCAGCTCCTGTGCCGCTCCGTACTGCGCATGCACAGCCCGGGGAGGGCTTTTTTCGATACAGGGCACTAATCGTTAGAACACCGGGGACAACCCAAAAATTTGGGATTTTTTTTAACTTTTGCTAACGGACACCAGGACACATAGAGAGGGTGAATCTCCCTAACAGGCGTGAAAAAAAACAAAAACCTGACAGGGGTTTGAATCCCTCTCGAGTGGGATCTGAACCCCTGGCAGGTTTTTTTTTTTACATACACTAAAAAAATAAACTTTAAAAATCCGAAACAGCTGGAATTTATTCTTTCCCGCAGAAAATGGACTGATAGCAACTTATAATAAGGTCCCATATTGTGGGAAGAAATATCTATGCTGGTTTCTCAAGGCAGCCAATCAGATTGTTACTTTCCTTGACCATACTGTCCTTGGACACTGAGACGTTTGAGAAGACTGTGATTGGCTGCTACTAGTACAGATGATACCAAAAGGAATATCAGAACCAATAACAGAAATAAAGGAAATCAGACGAGTGAAGATTCCCCACCTGAACCTGTAATTCTCCCGCTTATTATTAACAAATCCGTCTGCCAGATCCCGAGGAACAGTGATCTCCAGTGAGGAGCCTCCAGAGTCATCATGGTTGATGGCATAGATCTGAGGAGAGACAACAAGAGGTAAAAGATCAATAAAAAAAAAAAAAACACACAGTGTCCAGCCCTCCCCCCTCCCCCACTATAGGAGGAGGTGCCAAATCCGTCCAGCAATGTGCACGGGGCGCAGTGGCTCCCGCTGCTGCCTCTCCTCTCATTGGACGGACTGATAGCCGTTGGCTCCTGCTGCTGTCAATCAAGTCCTGTGACACAGAAGTGGGGAGCTGGGGGGGGGCCGCATCCCATCGTCTGTGTCAATGAACGCGGCAGCGAGACTCGGGAGCGAGCCCACACAGGGGCCCCCAGGGGGAGAACGGCTTTCCGATAAAGAGGAGGAGCGTCGGTGGGGTACCCCAGAAGAAGAGGATTGGGGCTGCTCTGTGCAAAAACCAATACACAGAGCAGGTAAGTAAAAGGCAAGTTTGTTATTTTTATTTTTAAAACATTTTTAGATTTATAACCCCTTCAATACCAGAACCCCCCCCCGCCTTCCTGCCCAGGACAATTTTCAGCTTTCACACTTTCAAGGACAATGGCGCGGTCATACAACACTTCGGTGGTATTTGATCACCTCTGGGGGGTTTTTTATTTTTGCTAAACAAATAAAAAAAGACCAAAAATTTTGAAAAATAAAAAGTTTTTCTTCGTTTTTGTTATAAAATTTTGTAAATAAGTTTTCTCCTTGACTGATGGGCACTGATGAGGCACTAATATGCGGCACTGATGGGCAATGCTGGGTGGCACTGATAGGAACTGATGGGCACTGTTGGGGCTGCACAGTAATCAGGGCACCGATGATCAGTGCTCGGATTATGTTTACAGGTCTTTCCGGTGAGGAAATGCCGATGATCGGCTCTCCTCTCCTCACACTCTTTTAGTGTGAGGAGAGGAGAGCTGATAAACGGACCTTCTGTGTTTACATGCAATTGACTTTGATTGGACACAGCCGATCACATGGGTAAAGCGACCCAGGCCTTTGGCCGAGATCGGAGTCACGTCCCAGAAACAAGCGATCACCGCACGCCCCCGCCGCACCGTTTCCCCGTCACTTTACTATGCGGCGGGTGGGAAGTGGTTAAGGTGGTTCTATAGTAAAGTCAGAAGGTTTTTTTATCTTCATGAATTCTATGCATGAAGATAAGAAAACATTTTTTGTGTGCAGCAGTCGTCCTCATCCCCCCCCAATACTTACCTGAGCCCCATCTCGATCCAGCTCGGCGGTCCGGGACTCTTCCTCCTGATTGGGAGGGAGAGTCCTCCTGTACGGTTTAGGAGATATTCACTTTGCATGCAGCCGCTGATGTCAGCGACGCATGCGCTGTGAATGCCCGGCTGAAGGTCCGGCAGACGCTGCCAGACATGCACGGGAGTGAGGTCATCGCAGCTCCGGCCACTCATACCGCGGGAGCCGTGAGCCCGGAAGACACGCCGGAGGGCAAAATGTCAGCTCCCTCGGCGTGGACCGGGATTAGATATCGACGCCTCGCTCTAAGGTATTTCATAATGAGCTAGTACGCGGCTTAAAGCGGTTGTATACCCGCAGAAAAAAAATAAATAATAATATAAGAAAAAACCTGTAAGGAAAAAGGCATAATGAGCTAGTATGCACCGCGTACTAGCTCATTATGCCTTTGCCTTATGGGTTTTTTTTTTTAATTATTTTTTTTTTCTGCCGGTATACAACCGCTTTAAGCTCTGCGCAAACTGTTGGCGCTATATAAATCTTGTATAATAATAATAATAATGTCTGGAATTTTTAAATAAAAAAAAAAAAAAAAAAAAGAGACTTTACAATCGTTAATTCATAATAATTCTCCTTACTCTGTCCAAAATGATAAAAAAAATATTTTTGTCTCTAGAGAAGGGACCTGTGGAGGATGTGCAGGAGAACGTGTCAGAATGATATTCTTTAAAAATGTAAAATGTATTTAGGCTGAAGATAATAAAAATAAATATTAAACACGTCACCATTTTTCTAGGTAAATCTATTTCTAAAAGTGCTACTGACATAAACTTTCCCCATGTCAGTAACAACCCATACAGTCCATCCAAAGATACCAAAACAAATAAAGTTCAGAAATAAGTTCTGTGTAATAAAATGGAATGAGAAAAGAAACTTATTAGACACATGAAGAAAGGGAGGTGCAAAGAGACACCAGCTGACATCTATCAGTAATTAGAAAGCAATCCTGCCTCTTGTCAGTGCAAATTAATATCAGCGGATTCAGTCTCATCTGGTGGCCCATAAAAGGGTCTCATTACCAAGGTGTCACACAAGAAACATCTCATGATGGGTAAAAGCAAAGAGCGCCTTCAAGACCTTCACAATCTTATTGTTGCAAAACATACGGATGGCATTGGTTACAGAAGGATTTCTTAACTTCTGAATGTTCCAGTGAGCACTGTTGGGGCCATAATCTGGAAGTGGAAAGAACATCATTTCCCCATAAACCGGTCAC
Organism: Lithobates septentrionalis; assembly: GCA_037952835.1. NCBI lineage: Eukaryota > Metazoa > Chordata > Amphibia > Anura > Ranidae > Lithobates > Lithobates septentrionalis. The sequence continues at coordinate 138,217 of JBBDGP010001717.1, read as the reverse complement.
AACCAGGTGCTCCTCTTAAGATCTCTGACAGTGGAGTGAAAAGAATGATCAGAAGAGTTGTCCAAGAGCCAAGGACCACTTGTGGAAGGCTTCAGAAGGACCTGGAATTAGCAGGTACACAATAAGTAATGCACTCACTCTCCATGGCCTGTATGCACTCTCACCACGCAACACTCCATTGCTGAAGAAAAAGCATGTTGAAGCTCAGTTAAAGTTTTCTGCACAACATTTAGACAAGCCTGTGAAATACGGGGAGAATATAGTCTGGTCAGAGGAGACCAAAATGGAACTCTTTGGATGCCATAATACACCCCATGTTTGGAGGTCACATGGCACATCACCCGAAAAACACCCCCCATACCAACAGTGAGGTTTGGGGGTGGGAACATCATGGCGTGGGCGGGGCTGTTTTTTGGCAAACTTCATATCACTGGAAGGATGAATGGTGATAAAAATCTGCTGCCATCTACCAGGATGATGAAGATGAAACGAGGGAGGACATCTCAGGAGGACAATCATCCCAAACACAAAGCCAAGGAAACTCTCCATTGGTTTCAAGGAAAGAGAAAATAAAGCTTCTAGAATGGCCCAGCCAATCACCTGACTTGAATCCAATAGAAAATCTATGGAAAGAACTAAAGATCAGAGTTCATAGAAGAGGTCCTCGGAACTTGAAGAGTTTGTGTAGAAGAATGGGCCAAAATCACACCTGAGGAACGCATGCGACTCGTTTCTCCATACAGGAGCCTCTGTCTTGAAGCCGTCATTACCAACAAAGGATTTTGTACCAAGTATTAAATACATTTCAGTTGGCGGGTTCAATACTATTCCCTGTGTCCTTCCATTTAATTACACACAACTTTATTTCTGATTTGTTTTGGTGTCTTTGTATCTATGGATTGTTACCGACATGTCCGGGAAATTTCATGTCTATAGAACCTTTAGAAAGAGATTTACCCAGAAAAATGGTGACGTGATCAATATTTATTTTGCCTGCTGTAGGTGAATACAAAATCTGAGTAATAATTCCCATCCCCCAGGAGGCGTGTCTCAGTTTTGGGGTCACCAGAGTCCCGATCCCGGAGACCTCAGGTGTGAATTCCATCACAGAGCTCCGCCCACATCGCAATCTGTCTGTGGTTTGGTGGAGCGGCTGCTCCCGATACAGATGGTGTTCCTCCTCCGCCTGTCACTGTACATTCTAAATTTCCATACATCCCGGGATTAGGAGGACGTGTCCGATCCCGGGAATATCTACAATCTGTCAGGAAGACGTGACAAGACCCCGATAAACATAGAGATGTGTCTTAGCAACCAGACCAGCAATAGTCAGTAAATAAACACAACATCTGCCGGGGATTTCCAGTTTTAGCAGGAGATTCTAGAACATAAAATTAACCACTTCAGCTCCAGGAGATTTTACCCCCTTCATGACCAGGCCGTTTTTTGCTATACAGTGCTGTGCTAATTTAACTGGTAATTGCGCGGTACCCAAATTACAAATTACATTTAGATTATTTTTAAAACACAAATAGAGCTTTCTTTTGGTGATATTTGATCACCTCTGCGGTTTTTATTTTTTGCAATATTTTTATTAAAAAAACCTAATATTTTCCACTTTCTGCTATAAAACTTATCCGATTAACCACATCCCGCCCGGCTATAGCAGAATGCTGGCCAAACAGGGAACAGGTATCCTGACTGGGTGTCATATGACGTCCAGTAGGATAAGTGGCATGCAGCGTGGCGATCGGAAGTGCGATGTGTCGGTCTGACACACGAATCTCCGATCTGGGTAAAGAGCTTATGATGTAGGTTCTTTACCATGTGATCAGCTGTATCCAATCACAGCTGGTCACATCGTCACCAGGAAGTAAGGCGCGGGTAGAGGAGAGACGATTAGCGGCTCTCCTGATGGGGGGGGGGGTCTGATAATCAGCACATCCTTTATCAGTGCAGACCCCTCAAGGATGCCCACCTGAAGTGCCAACCCATGCCCACCAGGGGTTTCAATCAGTGCCCACCAGGGATGCCAATCAGTGCCGCCCATCAGTGCTGCATATCAATGATGAATATCAGTACCGCCCATCATTGCTGCATATCAGCGCCGCCCATCATTGCTGCATATCAGCGCCGCCCATCAGTGCTGCATATCAGTACCGCCCATCATTGCTGCATATCAGCGCCGCCCATCATTGCTGCATATCAGCGCCGCCCATCATTGCTGCATATCAGCGCCGCCCATCATTGCTGCATATCAGTACCGCCCATCATTGCTGCATATCAGCACTGCCCATCATGGGGGTATAGTGAACGGTGTCTGTGTGTGTTTTTGTTTTGGTTTTTTTCATTTACATTTATTATTTTTTACAATTTTTTTTTTTTATTCTTTATTGCACTATGTGTGTGTTTTTTTTTTTTTAAATCAGCCCTGTTGGGGGGCTTTGGTGAGATATCAGGGGTCTTAACAGACCTCTGATATCTCCCCCTTGAGACAGAGAAATAGACTGAGGATAGAGATTCCCCAGTCCCTTTCTCTGCAGCGTCAGCTGCACTGAGAATGAATGGAGAGAAGACAACGGCTCCTCTCCATTCATAAACTGACACATCGTAATCACAGGAGATTACAATGTTTCAGTTATGTGAATGGAAAGAGTCAGCTGACTCTCTCCATACACACAGCGGAGAGAGACAGCAGAACGGAGGGGACAGATGAAGAGAGAGGGGGACAACGGAAAGCCGGAACGGATGGGGACAGCGGAGGGGGACAGAGGAACGGATGGGGACAGCGGAGGGGGACAGAGCAAAGAAGAAGGACAGCGGGGGGGGACAGAGGAACGGATGGGGACAGCGGAGGGGGACAGAGGAACGGATGGGGACAGCGGAGGGGGACAGAGCAAAGAAGAAGGACAGCGGGGGGGGACAGAGGAACGGATGGGGACAGCGGAGGGGGACAGAGGAACGGATGGGGACAGCGGAGGGGGACAGAGCAAAGAAGAAGGACAGCGGGGGGGGACAGAGGAACGGAGGAGGACAGCGGAGGGGGACAGAGCAAAGAAGAAGGACAGCGGGGGGGGACAGAGGAACGGAGGAGGACAGCGGAGGGGGACAGAGCAAAGAAGAAGGACAGCGGGGGGGGGACAGAGGAACGGAGGAGGACAGCGGAGGGGGACAGAGCAAAGAAGAAGGACAGCGGGGGGGACAGAGGAACGGAGGAGGACAGCGGAGGGGGACAGAGCAAAGAAGAAGGACAGCGGGGGGGGACAGAGGAACGGATGGGGACAGCGGAGGGGGACAGAGCAAAGAAGGAGGACAGCGGGGGGGGGGGGGACAGAGGAACGGAGGGGGACACAGCAATGGAGCAGGACAGCGGAGGGGGACAGAGGAACGGAGGAGGACTAAGGAGGAGGAGGTGACAGTCAGCGGTGATCGCGTGTGAGGGAATTACAAGCACCGATCACCGCTGTATGTCACTAAGCAGCTGAAAGCCGCGGGGGGAGAAGCTTGTAACTCCCCCACACGTCCATCACCGCTGACAGTCAAGGTATCGGGGGAAGCATCGGGAGCATTTGCCCGAGTACAAGTACTTGGGCAAATGCTTGGTATCGGTGCCGATACCGATACTAGTATCAGTATCGGGACAACCCTACCCGTCAGTGAAGGAGAAAACTTACTTATTTACAAAATGTTATAACAGAAACAAAGAAAAACTTTTTTTTTTTTTTTCAAAATTTTCGGTCTTTTTTTATTTGTTTAGCAAAAATTAAAAAAACCCAGGAGGTGATCAAATACCACAAAAAGAAAGCTCTATTTGTGAGAAGAAAATGATAAAAATGTCATATGTGTACAGTGTTGTATGACGGCGCAATTGTCTTTCAAAGTGCGACAGCGCTAAAAGCTGAAAACTGGGCGGGAAGGGGGTGGAAGTGCCCAGTAAGCAAGTGGTTAAATTCATGATGATAATTAAAAAGTATATATATTTTTTTTTTTAAAGATTCATTTTTGGTTTCGGCCAGCAATGCGGTGCACCCTAAATTTTCTGTACCAAAATTTCCATTTGGTGCACCTCTAGTGATAATACTATACACTGTCACTGTACTAATGACACTGGCTGGGAAGGGGTCAACATCTAGGGGTGATCAAAGGGTTAAATGTGTTGTGTTTTTTATGTGCTGCTTTTACTAATAGATCTGTTTTTTCTCATCCCTGCTTTGTCCCATTGTGGAGATTTCCTTCACTTCCTGTCCCATATCCAAAACAGGAAGTGAGAGGATATCCCTCCAAAGTGAGGTAATCCCAGGTTGCCTTATGTGTGACATGACAGGAATGAATGCAAAGACGCACACGCCTGCTACACTCGGGGTGAATGGAGCTGAATAGCGCTGTGTTTTTCAAGCGTTCCGAGACTGTCCATAGAAATATGCGTTTCTGTGTGTTCCCGAAACGCATAAATGTGAACGGGCCCTCCGAACTATGAACAATGAAGCCAATTAAACTTCCTTCCTGCTGGAGAGACCCGAGGATGGGATGGAGAGACCCGAGGATGGGATGGAGAGACCCGAGGATGGGAGGGAGAGACCCGAGGATGGGATGGAGGGACCTGAGGATGGGAGGGAGAGACCCGAGGATGGGATGGAGGGACCTGAGGATGGGATGGAGAGACCCGAGGATGGGATGGTGAGGCCCGAGGATGGGATGGAGGGACCTGAGGATGGGATGGAGAGACCCGAGGATGGGATGGTGAGGCCCGAGGATGGGATGGAGGGACCTGAGGATGGGATGGAGAGACCCGAGGATGGGATGGAGGGACCCGAGGATGGGATGGAGGGACCCGAGGATGGGATGGAGAGATCGGAGGATGGGATGGAGGGATCGGAGGATGGAGGGGATCGGAGGACGGGATGGAGGGATCGGAGGATGGGATGGAGGGGATCGGAGGATGGGATGGAGGGGATCGGAGGATGGGATGGAGGGATCGGAGGATGGAGGGGATCGGAGGATGGAGGGATCGGAGGACGGGATGGAGGGATCGGAGGACGGGATGGAGGGATCGGAGGATGGGATGGAGGGATCGGAGGATGGGATGGAGGGATCGGAGGATGGGATGGAGGGATCGGAGGATGGGATGGAGGGATCGGAGGATGGGATGGAGGGATCGGAGGATGGGATGGAGGGATCGGAGGATGGGATAGAGGGATCGGAGGATGGGATAGAGGGATCGGAGGATGGGATAGAGGGATCGGAGGATGGGATAGAGGGATCGGAGGATGGGATGGAGGGATCGGAGGATGGGATGGAGGGATCGGAGGATGGGATGGAGGGGATCGGAGGATGGGATGGAGGGGATCGGAGGATGGGATAGAGGGATCGGAGGATGGGATAGAGGGATCGGAGGATGGGATAGAGGGATCGGAGGATAGGATGGAGGGATCGGAGGAAGGGATGGAGGGATCGGAGGATGGGATGGAGGGATCGGAGGATGGGATGGAGGGATCGGAGGATGGGATAGAGGGATCGGAGGATGGGATGGAGGGATCGGAGGATGGGATGGAGGGATCGGAGGATGGGATGGAGGGATCGGAGGATGGGATAGAGGGATCGGAGGATGGGATAGAGGGATCGGAGGATGGGATAGAGGGATCGGAGGATGGGATGGAGGGGATCGGAGGATGGGATGGAGGGGATCGGAGGATGGGATGGAGGGGATCGGAGGATGGGATGGAGAGATCGGAGGATGGGATAGAGGGATCGGAGGATGGGATAGAGGGATCGGAGGATGGGATAGAGGGATCGGAGGAAGGGATGGAGGGCTCGGAGATCGGAGGAGAAATCCCAGGAGGACACAAATCTCTCCCCTCCTCCATTATACCTCCAATATTACCCAGAAATATGTCCCCCAATAATGTAAATCCAAATGTACACTTAGAACTCCGTCCCCCGGATACTGACCCCCCTATAGAACGTTCCCAGAAATCTCCCCCCCCCCCCCCCAGTATGATGTCCCCCCTCCTCTGTCTCCCGTATTATGATTGCCCGGTATGGAGGCGGCCGCCCCCGGCTCTCCTCTCCCGGTATCTCACCCCGGAGGTGTGGCGGCGGCTGTTCGGTCGGAGGCGGCAGTAGATTCGGATGGCCTCCCGCACCATCTTCACCATAGCAACCGTAACTACGGACTCCACGAGGACACGTGATCGGGAAGAGCGCGTCACATGACCAAACAAACAGTCTTCTCCGCCCCCATCTAAAAAACGCCCACCTTACAACATCGTCCAAAACTCCACCCCTTCACCTGTTTACACCCCTCCCCCTGCTATATACCCTGCACTGTACACCCCTCCCCCTGCTATATACCCTGCACTGTACACCCCTCCCCCTCCTATATACCCTGCACTGTACACCCCTCCCCCTCCTGTATACCCTGCACTGTACACCCCTCCCCCTCCTGTATACCCTGCACTGTACACCCCTCCTCCTCCTGTATACCCTGCACTGTACACCCCTCCCCCTCCTATACAGTGGGGGAAAAAAGTATTTGACCCCCTGCAGATTTTGTACGTTTGCCCCACTGACAAAGAAACGATCGGTCTATAATTTTAATGGTCGGTTTATTATAACAGTGAGAGACAGAATAACAACAAAAATATCCAGAAAAACACATTTCAAAAAAGTTATAAATTGATTTGCATTTTAATGAGTGAAATAAGTATTTGATCCCCTATCAATCAGCAAGATTTCTGTCTCCCAGGTGTCTTCTATACAGGTAACAAGCTGAGCTTAGGAGCACTCTCTGAAAGGGAGTGCTCCTAAGCTCAGCTTGTTACCTGTATAAGAGACACCTGTCCACAGAAGCAATCAATCAGATTCCAATCTCTCCACCATGGCCAAGACCAAAGAGCTGTCCAAGGATGTCGGGGAGAAGATTGTAGACCTACACAAGGCTGGAATGGGCTACAAGACCATCGCCAAGCAGTTGGTGAGAGGGTGACAACAGTTGGTGCAGATTATTCACAAATGGAAGAAACACAAAATAACTGTCAATCTCCCTCTGTCTGCGGCTCCATACAAGATCTCACCTCGTGGAGGTTCAATGATGATGAGAACGGTGAGGAATCAGCCCAGAACTACACGGGAGAATCTTGTCAATGATCTCAGCTGGGACCAAAGTCACCAAGAAAACAATCGGTAACACACTACATGGGAAGGACTGAAATCCTGCAGCCCCCGCAAAGTCCCCCTGCTCAGGAAATCACATGTACAGGCCGGTCTGATGTTTGCTAATGAACATCTGAAGGATTCAGAGGAGAACTGGGGGAAAGTGTTGTGATCAGACGAGACTCAAATCGAGCTCCCTGGCATCAACTTGACTCGCCATGTTTGGAGGAGGAGGAATGTTGCCTATGACCCCAAGAACACCATCCCCCACCGTCATACATGGAGGAGCGAATGGGGACTTACACATTTGTGGCGATTTCCGCATGCCACTGAACTCCCAACTGGAGATAGACCGGTATCCTCTACCCAGAGTAGATGAGAGAAACATTATGCTTTGGGGGTGTTTTTCTGCTAAGGGAACCGGACAACTTCACCGCATCAAAGGGACGATGGACGGGGCCCCATGTGCCATCAAATCTTGGGTGAGAACCTCCTTCCCTCAGCCAGGGTTATAGAACAAGAAAACCCGTCGCTGCAGGAGAGGCCAGGAAGCCTAATGATCCAGTAGGTTCTCGCCTCCACACACAATGAGAATAGAGGAAATGGCCGAACACCACTGTAGAACAAAATCCTTTATTCAGATATCCCAAAACTACAAGAACCAGAGTGCTGGGTAGACGCGCTTCATACACTTCACATGCACTTAGTCATTACTGACATTAATGACTAAGTGCACGTGACCTCACCCCTCCCCCCTCCTGTATACCCTGTACAGTGTACCCCTCCCCCCTCTTGTATACCCTGCACAGTAAACCCTCCCCCTCTTGTATTTACAGATTACTGATATACAGTCAGGTCCATAAATATTGGGAAATCGACACAATTTTAATCTTTTTGGCTCTATACACCACCACAATGGATTTGAAATCAAACGAACAAGATGTGCTTTAACTGCAGACTTTCAGCTTTAATTTGAGGGCATTTACATCCAAATCAGGTGAACGGTGTAGGAATTACAACAGTCTGTATATGTGCCTCCCATTTTTTAAGGGACCAAAAGTGATGGGACAATTGGCTGCTCAGCTGTTCCATGGCCAGGTGTGTGTTATTCCCTCATTATCCCATTTACAAGGAGCATATAAAAGGTCCAGAGTTAATTTTAAGTGTGCTATTTGCATTTGAAATCTGTTGCTGTCAACTCTCAATATGAGATCCAAAGAGTTGTCACTATCAGTGAAGCAAGTCATCATTAGGCTGAAAAAACAAAACAAACCCATCAGAGAGATAGCAAAAACATTAGGTGTGGCCAAATCAACTGTTTGGAACATCCTTAAAAAGAATGAATGCACCGGTGAGCTCAGCAACACCAAAAGACCACGGAAAACAACTGTGGTGGATGACCGAAGAATTCTTTCCCTGGTGAAGAAAACACCCTTCACAACAGTTGGTCAGATCAAGAACACTCTCCAGGAGGTAGGTGTATGTGTGGTAAAGTCATCAATCAAGAGAAGACTTCACCAGAGTGAATACAGAGGGTTCACCACAAGATGTAAACCATTGGTGAGCCTCAAAAACAGGAAGGCCAGATTAGAGTTTGCCAAACAACATCTAAAAAAGCCTTCACAGTTCTGGAACAACATCCTATGGACAGATGAGACCAAGATCAACTTGTACCAGAGTGATGGGAAGAGAAGAGTATGGAGGAGGAAAGGAACTGCTCATGATCCAAAGCATACCACCTCATCAGTGAAGCGTGGTGGTGGTAGTGTCATGGCATGGCCATGTATGGCTGTCTTGTATTTATTGATGATGTGACTGCTGACAAAAGCAGCAGGATGAATTCTGAAGTGTTTCGGGCAATATTATCTGCTCATATTCAGCAAAATGCTTCAGAACTCATTGGACGGCGCTTCACAGTGCAGATGGACAATGACCCGAAGCATACTGCGAAAGCAACCAAAGAGTTTTTTGAAGGGAAAGAAGTGGAATATTATGCAATGGCCAAGTCAATCACCTGACCTGAATCCGATTGAGCATGCATTTCACTTGCTGAAGACAAACCTGAAGGGAAAATGCCCCAAGAACAAGCAGGAACTGAAGACAGTTGCAGTAGAGGCCTGGCAGAGCATCACCAGGGATGAAACCCAGCGTCTGGTGATGTCTATGCGCAGGGCAGGACTTAGGGTGATGGGGGCCCCTGGGCTTGAGTCATTTTCGGGCCCTACCTTCTTTACAATACCTTTAGGCTATGTTTCCACTATTGCGTCCCCAAAGTCGCGCGCTTTACACTGCGATTGTGCGTTGCGATTTGTGTTGCGTTTTGTTGCGACTTTAATTACGACTTTGTGCGACTTGGATGTTCTGCGATTTAGTCCTAGTGATGTAATTCCTTATCCTGCTTATTTATTTCCCCTTCCTCTTTGGTTGTCACGTGTTGTATGTTTGTTAGCAAACATGTTGGCTATGCAGTATGTTGGGTCAGCAGTCATTTTGGCTGCTGTAGCAGCATTTATAGATCAAGAAGAGGAGGATAACCGGAGGAGGAGAAGGCATCGCTTTTTGATACATCCCATCATTGCCCAAAGGGAAGTGAGAGGCCAGTTTGGGGTCCTTTACAATGACCTCTGGGCTCATGAAGACAAATTTTTCAACTATACAAGGATGTCAATTAGAAGGTGAGAACATTTTTTGATGTCAACTTGCAAATGCTGCCAGATATATTTCAGAAAATGTGTATATGCCTGGTCAGTATGACTCTTTTTAGTATTTTTAGATTTGAATAGCTCGAAGTGTTAACTAGAACCTGATCAAATTGTTTGAAAAATGGAACTCCATTTGTAAATGTTTGATTTTTACATGGTCAGTGTAGATACTAGCCATATTTTTTCTCTTTACAGTTTTGATGAATTGTTGGCTTTGCTCTCTAGTCATCTAGAGCGCCAAAACACCAGTTTCAGAAGGAGTATTCCATCTGCTGAAAGACTCATAATAACATTGAGGTAAATGTTCATACCTACTGTTTCTTCTTCTTAACTTCTATGTGGCTTTTGGAGATCCACATCATTCTTTCATCATCTTTACATGAAGTCCAAAAATAACTACTAGCATGTAATTGTGCGTAAGCTTGTTTTTAAAATCTTAACTCTGCCTCTACATCACCTGTGTCTTTCTCCTGCTCCTCTTCTTCCTTCTTCACTTCCTCAGGCACCTCCTTCCTAGCTCTTTTTTTTGGGTTTATTGATGTAGCTTAGTGTCAATATGTATCATTATGCTAAAATGTATGTACTTTTCCATTTTAGGTACCTGGCAACTGGACATTCCTTTTCCAGTTTGCATTACGAGTTTTTGGTTGGCAAAACTACTGTCAGCAATATTGTCCACGATACCTGCCGAGACATCTGGAATGTCCTTAGTGATTTGGTTCTGAAGAAGCCCACTTCCGAAGATTGGTGCAAGAAAGCGGAACTTTTCTGGGATCGTTGCAATTTCCCAAATTGTCTAGGGGCAATTGACGGCAAACATATGAGGGTAGTGATGCCCATTGGCAGTGGAACAAAATACTATAATTACAAAAAATATTTTTCTTTTGTCTTACTTGCAGTGGCTGATGCCAATTATTGTTTCAGCTATATAGACATTGGATCATGTGGCAGCAGCTCAGACTCCAGTATTTTCCAAAGATCTTCCTTTGGAAGAATGTTGCGGGAAAATGGTCTGGACCTGCCACAGGACTGTCCGTTGCCAGGAACAAATGGGCCGCCAATGCCATTTGTGTTTGTTGGGGATGAGGCCTTTGCTCTCAGTGAGCATCTATTAAGGCCTTATTCAAATCGGTGTTTGAGTGAAGAGAAGCGAATCTTCAATTACCGCTTAACGAGGGCAAGACGAGTGGTAGAATGTTCTTTTGGCATTTTAGCCAACAAGTGGCGTTTGCTCCATACCCCCATTAATTTAAAACTGGAGAATGCAATATCTGCAGTAAAAGCAGCATGTGTTCTTCATAATTTTGTTAGAATTCGTGATGGCTATCTTTTTGAAGATTCCCTCATGCACGATCTGGAAGGTGCACAATGGAGTGCCAGTAGGGGCACCACCAATGGTGCCAGTGTGCGTGAGGGATTCTCATCTTATTTTCTGTCTGCTGCTGGTTCTGTCCCCTGGCAGCAGGATGCCATAGCATAATGTATGTCATGCATTTTCTGTGAATATTATTTAGATGTATGTTATGTTTCAGTGCATCCAAAAGCATAATAACAGGTAGTTTCCTCAAATTAGAAAAAAGGATAAGCCGAAAATGCACAATGTAAACAAAATCATTTTTCTTTTCTTTTTTTTTGTGCAGAGAAGCACACAAAATTTTTTTGTTATGTGTTTGGGTGAACTACACCATTTTGTTTATTTTTTACCAAGCACAACAAATAGTGAAATAATAAACTATTTCTCTCTGAAAAACACCAAAATAAAATACTTTCAAAAATAGAAAAAAATATCTGAATCTTTTTTACAAGACAACTCTTTTTGCAATAAGGCAAAAATAAAGAAATACGTTCCATGAACTTAAAATTACAACAGTTGTTGTTTTGGCCTACTCAACCAAACAAAAAATAGAGAACAAGTCTTAAACACACATCAATAATAATAGTAAATTACAATTGCTCGTATGTTTTGTTTTCAGTGGTCCCGGAAACTGAACTATTGGTTGGTCCAGGGAAATCCACTGATGGACCAGGGTAATATTTCCTTTCCAGAAAAGGCGGAACATGACTGGGTGTAGGCTGCCTAAGTTGGTGAGTGGTTGGGGGGGAAAGGGTAGGGGTAGTGGGGTCAGGAATTGGATGCAACATGCGTGGCCTTGAGGGATTCAGCATATTACCATACTGGTCACAGTATGGACGGTTTATTGGTGGAGCATACTGTGTACTTGGAAAGTGAGTGTATTGTTGATAAGGGGGATATTGGGGAAGGGGGGGTTGCATATATGCTGAGGATGTTGTTGGCCCCTCACCCACAAATGATTGAGCAGTTGACATTAAAGCCATCCTGAGTGCATATTTTTTCTCAGGGGGTACCTGTTTACATATGCCTAAAATTACCATGAGAAATGCTGTGTCTTCACACTGGTTTTCAGCCATTTTAGTGGACATCTGACTGACTACATCTAAAATTTTCTCCATGGGTTTCCCAGGCCGGGCACTGCTCCTTGAAGACCTTCGCAAAGGCCTAGAGACATTGCTAGGTCCTGGTTCTGCATCCTCCTCATTCATTGAGTTTGATGTTGACCTTGATTCATCTACGAACAGTTCCTTGTCAACATTGTCTTGGAATTGTTCTTGCTCCTCCTCCTCCGCAGCTTCCTCTGCCTCATCTTCTGCTGCCAAAACCTGTGTGCTGTCTTCCCAGCTTGCTTGGGTTCTGAAATACAAATCACATATTTTTAAAGTAAGCATTACTATTTGATATGTAGAATTCGTAACATATGCCTGCTGATAACTTACTCTCGCATTTCCAACACTGGTTTCAAAAAATCAAGATCCCCGGCATGGGCATATGGGGCTAATCTTTTAGAGCCGGAACCACTCCTTCCTTCTTTTAATTTGCGTAAGTACCGGTTGTAGCAGTCTTTGAGACTTCTCCATCGAGTTTGTAACGAGTGCACTACAAAATATAAAGCAAATTATACATTTTTAAAAAAATCTTTAGTGACTGCCTATAGGTCATTCATTTGCTAGGCTGCATAATTGATATGGATGGTGTTAAAACAACCGCTAAATATATTACCCATGACACCTACATAATTTGACATGTGCTGGAGGATGTTGACAGGGCCATCTTTAATATTATTTAATATTATTAGGACCGTGGTCAAAAATTATTTGCTGGCCCACACACACAGATTTACTTTCCTGCAGCCACAGGTAACAGGAAAGTAACTATATAAATGACACCATCAACACAGATAGTGTTGACATGGGATTACCTCCTGCCAAACCATTGTGATCTCCTGCCAGGAGAAGCGGTCCCCACCAAGAAAACACAGTGCACACAACCATTGGTTACAGAAAGTGCTAAGCAGCATATATCAACCACTTACTTTTTGTAGAACGTTCTGTGGCTGAGAAAGAGTCCCAGGTCTCATAATATATGCGAGCCACCTCCAACCATGCTCTCTCCTTCTTTGCATGATCTTTGTAACCTGGATCTCTGAGGTCATATATTGCCGGACGTTGTCTGACAAGCCGAATAATTTCCTCATTGTCATGCACTTGTCACTTATTTTTTTTAGCCCTAGGCATGCTTCCTGCTGTCTTCCACACTCACATACATCGATATAGGAAGTGATGTATTTGGGAGGAGCTTCCGTAGACTTCCGTGGAAGTCGCAACAAAGTCGCGGTGTCAGACATGTACATACGACTTCATTGCGACTTAATACCTTTCTATGGAGAACAAGTCGCACCGAAGACGGAACAAAGTAGTGCAAGAACCTTTTTTCGAGTCGCTGCGACTTGAGTCGCACCAATTAGAACGGGGACCATTGAAATACATGGGTTTTGACTTGTCATGCGACTTGACATGTGTCAAGTCGCAAAATAAGTCGCACTAGTGGAAACAGAGCCTTAGGCTCTGTTTCCACTAGTGCGACTTTTTATGCGACTTGGGACTGAAAAGTCGCATGACAAATTGTATCCCATGATTTCCAATGAGTACCGTTCATATCTGTGCGACTTCAAGTCGCAGCGACTTCAAAGTAGTCCCTGCACTACTTTGGTCCCACTTTGATGCGACTTGAGGTCCATAGATACAGGCATTGCTTCAAATCGCGGTAAAAATTCGCGGTAAAATCGCGGTAAAAAATCGCGTCAAAATCGCGCGACTTTGGGGACGCAATAATGGAAACATAGCCTAAACCTTTAGTTTTCTTTTAAGCACGCCACTCTGATACCGTTTGTCCACCATTACATCACTGTCTAATGCAGACAGGTTTTCTCAACGGCAGTAAACGAGGCACTACATAACTGCCAATAACCAGCATAATCAGCAATTCTCAAGATAAGAGTTTTAATGGATTTTTAAGGAAAAAAACTATTTAAGGAAAAAAACTTACATTTAAATGCTCATCAATACAGCCTTGCACAGCCTCCATCTGCAGCCTTGTTCGTATCATTTGCAGCCTTGCCCAGGCTGCAGTTAAACTGCAGTGACTTGTCAGTGCCACTGCAGTTTAAATATGGCGCCACCGAGATACACAGAGCCGGTCCTGTTTATCTCGGCTCCTGACGGCTTTCCTCGGCTCCTCTCGCAGTCCTGCCCAGTCCTGCCCTATGATGGACATAACACGGGTCCAATGGCGGAACAGGGCGTGACTGTGAGCGGAGCCGAGCGCCGACATACATAGCCGATTGTACTCAGCTAGCTCCGCTCACAGTCACGCCCAGTCCCTGTGGGCCATCATAGGGCGGGACTAGGCGTGACTGTGAGCGGAACTAGCCGAGTATAGCCGAGTACACTCAGCTGGGGCCCGCGGGGCCCCCTATTGGGCGGGGCCCATGGGCTTGAGCCCAATCAAGCCCAATGATAAGTCCGGCCCTGTCTATGCGTCCCAGACTTCAGGCTGTAATTGACTGCAAAGGATTTGCAACCAAGTATTAAAAAGTGAGAGTTTGATGGATGATTGTTAATCTGTCCCATTACTTTTGGTCCCTTAAAAAGTGGGAGGCACATATACAAACTGTTGTAAATCCTACACCGTTCACCTGATTTGGATGTAAATACCCTCAAATTAAAGCTGAAAGTCTGCAGTTAAAGCACATCTTGTTTGTTTCATTTCAAATCCATTGTGGTGGTGTATAGAGCCAAAAAGATTAGAATTGTGTCCCATTATTTATGGACCTGACTGTAATATAACATCCCACTGAGTTTTCTTCAGCAGTAACCCCTGAATATCTGACCTGCTGCATCTCTCATCTATTTATAAGTCCTGATATCTCTCAGTAATTGTTTAGTAAGCTGAAGTCATATTAGAGTCCTAAGAGATAAACAGGAAATTCTGAGCTATAAATATCCAGCCATGAAAACTCCAATCCAGAACGCCGGTGATGTCATCAGCGGGTGAAAGTGTGCCAAAACTACGAGGAATATTATAACAAAAACTCCAATCACTGCAACCCCCCAGTGTGTCCCCAAATTACAACCCCCCCTGTGTGTCCCCAAATCCCAACCCCCCAGTGTGTCCCCAAATTACAACCCCCCTGTGTGTCCCCAAATCACATCCCCCTATGTGTCCCCAAATTACAACCCCCCCTGTGTGTCCCCAAATTACATCCCCCTGTGTGTCCCCAAATCCCAACCCCCTGTGTGTCCCCAAATCCCAACCCCCTGTGTGTCCCCAAATTACAACCCCACTGTGTGTCCCCAAATCCCAACCCCCTGTGTGTCCCCAAATCACATTCCCCTATGTGTCCCCAAATTACAACCCCCCCTGTGTGTCCCCAAATTACAACCCCCTGTGTGTCCCCAAATCCCAACCCCCTGTGTGTCCACAAATCCCAACCCCCTCTGTGTCCCCAAATTACAACCCCTCTGTGTGTCCCCAAATCCCAATCCCCTGTGTGTCCCCAAATTACAACCCCTCTGTGTGTCCCCAAATCCCAACCCCCTGTGTGTCCCCAAATCCCAACCCCCTGTGTGTCCCCAAATTACAACCCCTCTGTGTGTCCCCAAATCCCAACCCCCTGTGTGTCCCCAAATCCCAATCCCCTGTGTGTCCCCAAATTACAACCCCTCTGTGTGTCCTCAAATCCCAACCCCCTGTGTGTTCCCAAATCCCAACCCCACTGTGTGTCCCCAAATCCCAACCCCTTGTGTGTCCCCAAATCACATCCCCTATGTGTCCCCAAATTACACCCCCCCTCCCTGTGTGTCCCCAAATTACAACCCCCTGTGTGTCCCCAAATTACAACCCCCTTTGTGTCCCCAAATCACATCCCTCCTGTGTGTCCCCAAATCATATCCCCCCTGTGTGTCCCCAAATTCCATTCTCAGTGATGTCACCGGTCTCTAGTGAATGGATAGGCTGCGCTCTCAGTGATGTCACCGCTCTCTAGTGCATGGATAGGCTGCATTCTCAGTGATGTCATCGGTTTCTAGTGAATGGATAGGCTGCGCTCTCAGTGATGTCATAAATCTCTAGTGATTGGATAGGCTGCGCTCTCAGTGATGTCATTGGTCTTTACCTGTCACTCTTGCCCCTTATTATAGACATCCTGTCTGAATAGTCTACAGTTGTTGTCAAACAATGAAACAGAACTTTCCTTTTTATTGTAGATTTATCTTTTGTGTCTTACAGTCTACATTTCACATTTGTTGGATCCATAAACTTTACAGATTGGATCCAGAACTTTAAGCCAGCTGCCGTCCCATAAACCTCCAGTAAATGCTCTCTCTCTATATATAACCATTGTTCCCAGTAAGATAACGAGGTTCTCTTGGAGTGCGGAGATTGGACTGGATCGGCTTTCATGTTTCGGAATGGCCCGGCTCCCATCATTCGGCTCTCTTCCTCCCTCCGGCTCTTGCCGACTTTCCTTCACTTCCTGGATCCCGTCCCTCTTGGAAGCCATGGAGGCCGCGGACTGAAGACGGCTTTCCATGATGTCACCTAGCAACTTAATATGAAGCCAAATAGAGATATTGCTTTCTGACATTGTTACCATCTCACCTCATTACGTCCTCCCTGGCTGACCCCACAAACTTCTCCTTCATATGTTTCCGAGTAGTTAGAAGGAGTTCCAGTATCTCTGCTTTATCAGCCATCCTAATCACCATGTAATCCCCACCCGATGGGCCTGATTATGGCAATCGCAGCAGAATGGGAAGTTCTAGAAGATGGCGGCTTACCCCTTTCCTTAAAGTGACCATCGCTAAGATCAGACCTCAGACATGTGCAGAACGAAAAACGTTTGTTTCATTTCTTTTCGATTCGTTATTTACATAAATTTGTTTAGTTAAATTCATTTCATTCGTTTTTGGAATTTGTTTGGTTTTATTCGAATCCGAATCGACTGGAATTTTCTGAATTTGGTCGGATTGAACTTAATTCCACCGAACGATGGAGATTCAAATCAATTTAAATTCCCTTTGAAATACATTTACATCAAATTCCATTCGAAATCGAATTTATTCTATTCGAAATTCGAATTTTGGAAGATGGTTATATTCTTTCTATTCCATTCTATTCTATTGTTTTTTATCTATTCTATTCTTTTATTTTCTATTTATTCTTTTCTTTTATATTATATTCTCTTCTTTTCTATCCTACCCGAATTCAAACTTATTCTATTTCAAATTCGAATTTCGGAAAACAGTTATATTGTTCTATTCTTTTCTATTCTTTTCTATTGTGTATTCTATTCTATTAGTTTCTATTCTATTATGTACTATTCTATTCTTTTCTTTTATATTATATTCTCTTCTTTTCTATCCTACCCAAATTCAAACTTATTCTATTTCAAATTTGAATTTCGGAAAACAGTTATATTGTTCTATTCTTTTCTATTGTGTATTCTATTCTATTAGTTTCTATTCTATTATGTTCTATTCTATTCTATTCTTTTATACTCTATTCAAATTCTTTCTATTCTTTCTTTTGTATTCTAGTCGATTCTACTCTTTTATTTTCTAGTCTATTATTTTCTATTGTATTCGAATTCTAATTTATTCTATTTGAAATTTGAATTTCAGAAGATGGTTATACATATTTAGTTACATAGTAATATCTGTAACATATATATTTTTTTGTATTCTATTCAATTCTATTCTTTTATTTTCTAGTCTATTCTTTTCCATTGTATTAGAATTTGTATTTTTTCTATTTGAAATTCAAATTTCAGAAGATGGTTATATTCTTTATATTTTATTCTGTTCTAGTCTATTTTTTATTCTATTATATTCTATTGTATCCCTTTTATCTCTATTCTATTCTGTTTTTTTTTCTTTTCTTTTCCATTTTGTTCTGTTTTACTTTATTTTTGTATTTTCTATTCTATCCCTTTTTTTCTATTCTATTCTTTTCTATTCTAGTCAATTCTATTCTTTTGTTTTCTAGTCTATTCTTTTCCTTTGTATTAGAATTCTAATTTATTGTATTTGAAATTCGAATTTCAGAAGATGGTTATATTCTTTATATTTTATTCTGTTCTAGTCTATTTTTTATTCTATTCTATGTTATCCCTTTAATTTCCATTCTTTTCTATTCTGTTTTTTTCTTTTCTTTTCTATTTTGTTCTGTTTTTTACTTTATTTTTTTATTTTCTATTCTATCCCTTTTTTTCTATTCTATTCTTTTCTATTCTAGTCAATTCTATTCTTTTATTTTCTAGTCTATTCTTTTCCATTGTATTAGAATTCTAATTTATTGTATTTGAATTTCGAATTTTAGAAGATGGTTATATTCTTTATATTTTATTCTGTTCTAGTCTATTTTTTATTCTATTCTATTCTATGTTATCCCTATAATTTCTATTCTTTTCTATTCTGTTTTTTTCTTTTCTATTCTATTTTTTTCTGTTTTTTACTTTATTTTTTTATTTTCTATTCTATCCCTTTTTTTCTATTCTATTCTTTTCTATTCTAATCTATTCTATTCTTTTATTTTCTAGTCTATTCTTTTCCATTGTATTAGAATTCTAATTTATTCTATTTGAAATTCGATTTTCAGAAGATGGTTATATTCTTTATATTTTATTCTGTTCTAATTTATTTTTTATTCTATTCCATTCTATTTTATCCCTTTAATTTCTATTCTATTCTATTCTGTTTCTTTCTTTTCTTTTCTATTTTGTTCTGTTTTTTACTTTTTTTATTTTCTATTCTATTCCTTTTTTTCTATTCTAGTCTATTCTATTCTTTTATTTTCTAGTCTATTCTTTTCCATTGTATTAGAATTCTAATTTATTCTATTTGAAATTTGAATTTCAAAAGATGGTTATATTCTTTATATTTTATTCTGTTCTAGTCTATTTTTTTCTTTTCTATTCTATTTTATCCCTTTAATTTCTATTCTATTCTGTTTTTTTCTTTTCTTTTCTATTTTTGTTTTTTACTTTATTTTTTTATTTTCTATTCTATCCCTTTTTTTCTATTCTATTTTTTTTAATTCTTTTATTTTGTATTCTTTTCTGTTTTACTCTATTCTATTCTATTCTATGAGCCCAGACGTTTGCCTGCTTGCCTCTCCATGTTCGATGGGAACATCAAATTTAAAAGTGATATTTCTACTGTATATATGGCAGCTTCCCACTGTCCATGGTTGTCAAGGAAGCAGCAGGTGCTGGCGCCCGCCGCATCCCTAGCAACCAATGACATCACCAGCACATTGACTTACATAATCGGGAATCCCCAGTCACATAACCAAAGGGGCTCTGATAGCGTTGACATTTCTATAAATAACAATGCCCCCCCCCCCCACACCAATGGGGCAAAAGGAAAGAAAAATCCAACGGATCTGGTACAGATGATCAATCGTGACAGTCCTCTTTGCCAAAAAATAGCTCCCTGCGCTAAATAAGGGAAGAGGCGAGGATAATGGTGACATCATTGACCAAATATGGACACTGCCATTATTGGTCAACGTCATTGCCCAAGTATGGCCCGCAGTGCTGGGACAAGGTCATCAAGTTCCCGGGGCAAAGATGCCAAACTCCTCGATCCCCCCCCCCCTGCCACTACCACGTCTGCTACTGTCACTACTCTTTTCACCCTTTTACTAGGAGGAAGGCACTCCAATCCTTACAGTTCATCATCAGGCTCAGGGGGGCAGCTGCCCCTCCTGCCCACCTCTTGTCCTAGCCCGTGGCCATATTTGGTCAATGATGTCACCATTATCCCCGCCTCTTCCCTTATATAGCGCAGGGAGCTATTTTTTGGCAAAGATGACTGTAACGATTGATCATCTGTACCAGATCCTTTGGATTTGTTTTCTTTTGCCCCATTGGGGGGGGGGGGGGGCAGGTATTGTTATTGATAATTGATTTACAATGAAGGGACTTTTTTGTGGGATTTCAATTTTTTTTTTTAATAAAGGACTTGTAAAACAGTTTGGTGTCATTATTTCTAGGTTTTTGTTTTTTTTATGATGTGCCCCTTATTCACGTGTAGTTGGTGGGGAGGGGGATTCTGGAGCCCCCTTATTTTTAAAGGGGGTTTCCAGATTCTGATAAGCCACCTGCCTGCAGACCCCCACAACCACCAGGCCAGGGTTGTAGGGAAGAGGCCCTTGTCCTCATCAACATAGGGTCAAGGTGCTTTGCCAGGGTGGTCCCACCTGGCAAGTTACCCCCCTCATGATGAGGGCATGTGGCCTGATATGGTTCAGGATCGAAGGGATCACAATCCCCCACCCCCTCCTTTCCTAGCCAGCTGGGCTGTCCGGTCATATTAAGGGTCTGGTATGGGGACCCCGCACCTTTTTTTTCTATGCATAAGGTACCCCCTTAAATTCCATTCCAGACTTTTTTGTGATTCTTGCTGTTGGATGAACTACAGCAAAATTGACGTCTAAAAAATATATGTATACAGTTTCAATTGGCAGCAAATTACATTTTGTTGTCTGCTTTTTTTTTTTAAAGAGGCACATAAACCCCTTTAAAGGTCCCCCAAAATACATACAGTAGCATACAATCTATGGGTTATATACTGGAATTTTTTTTTTTTACTAGTAATGGCGGCAATCAGCGACTTATAATGGGACTGTGATAGTGCGGCAGACAATCTGACACTAACTAATGTTGGGGGGACAACTGACTAACTGCCACTGACATCACCAGTGACATTAATACAGTGATTAGTGATAATACTATACACTGTCACTGTACTAATCACACTGGCTAGGAAGGGCTTAACATCAGGAGCGATCAAAGGGTAAAATATGTGCCTAAACTATGTGTAATGTGTGCTTTGCAGGGATAAGAAACAGAGAGATCTTTCCCTCTCTGTTGATTGTCAACACAGAGCTCTGGGCTGTGATTGGACACCGCCGATCAGCAGGTCCCAACCGTGAATCATTTACCGGGACCTGCTGACTGGCTGGGGGGGGAGGCGTGCATGCGAGTGTAAGCTCCTCTGGTACAGAGACTGATGTGACTGGCTCAGTGTTCTCTGTACAGCACCGCGGTATATGTCAGAGCCATATAAATGTATTATAATAATAATAATAGTGTGTGACTGTGGGGGGACATTAGAGTGTGAGCTCCTCTGGTCAGGGCTGGTGCAAGGATTTTTGACACCTTAGACGAAACCTAAATTTGCCGCCGCCGCCCCCCCCCCCCCCCTTGGCTCCACGCTGGACTCCACCCCCTTTGCCCTGCTCAAGTTTACCCCCCATTTTAATGAAGCGCCCATCAAATGCAGCCTCACCAGCGCCTATCAATGAATGTTTGCTTGCTTCCATTCATTTGGGAGTCGGGACACAGACACAGTCCTCCGTCACCGCTGTGCCTCTGACACTATGTGCAGAGAGAAGAGGGTTGGAACACCAGTGGCCGGGCGCCATAGGCAGCAGTGCGCCCTAGGCGGCTGCCTAGTTTGCCTAGCGGTAGCACCGGCCCTGCCTCTGGTACAGAGACTGATGTGACTGGCTCTCTGTACAGCACCGCGGTATATGTCTTAGCTATATAAATGTTTTATAATAATAATAGTGTGTGACTGTGGGGGGACATTAGAGTGTAAGCTCCTCCGGTGCAGAGATTAATGTGACTGGTTCAGTGCTCTTTGTACAGCACCCCCGTATATGTCAGTGCTATATAAATTTATAATAATAATAATAACATGTGACTGCGGTGCAGCATTTGTTAATTTTCTAAGCCATTCAGTCATCCTTCTCCCGGAAGATTGTGATCCTCTCATGCCCTTCTTGTCTGGCAGCCACACGCTTATAACTTCATTCTGGGCTCCACAAAGACAAGCGTAATAAAAAAAAATGGAATTTCATTAAGAACAAAAGGCAACTGCTGATTGAAGGCACCTCCAGGGCTTCCGCCACAGTCAGAATGAGTCCCTGGAAAGGACAGAAAATGGGGATGTTCCTCATTACGGAAAGGACGAGGCTGGCCGCAGCAATTAGGAGAGCTCAGTCATTACTTACCAGAACAGAAGACTCGTAAATCTCTCTGCCAGTTTGTGCAGCACTTTGAGCTGGTCCAGCTTGTGCCGCATATGGTTAGCAGGTGTTTGGAAATATTACAGTTTTAGGGGCAGAACTGGAAAACAATAGCGCAGTCTAATAGGAGGATATGGGAGTGCCCAGACATGGATGTCCCAGCACAAATCCAGCAATATGCTTAAAATGCTGGAATGACGGACAGCTTGTCGCAGCTGGTAGGGTTGGCCCCGCAGGTTCTTCCAACTGGTGAGAAGAGTCCATTGGCCTACATACATGTAGACACGTGCGCTGGAGGACACCTATCCACCCAGCAGTCCTGATGTACACATTAGAAGAGTCTCATAGCCAAAAACACCAGGTACCTAGAAGTGATCTTTCCAAAGTCAGAGGGATTCTCTTCTTCAGACAGACATCGGATCTGACTGGAAGATTTCCCTTTCTGGTAAGAACCGAAAAATGTTGGATTTCCCATAACTCTCTGTCTCAGGGACAATGGTCTCTGGGACCAACAATCTACCAAGCGAAGACAAAGAAAGATGCTTTTCTCAATCTTTTTAACCCAGAAGAACCCTTGGAATAATTTTCGGGTCTTAGGAAACTAAAGTTAATTCCTCAGGGGTCAGTGGGAAGAATGTCCCTTACATTGGTGATCAGTGAGAAGAATGTTCCTTACATTGGTGGTCAGTGGGAAGAATGTCCCTTACATTGGTGATCAGTGAGAAGAATGTTCCTTACATTGGTGATCAGTGAGAAGAATGTTCCTTACATTGGTGATCAGTGAGAAGAATGTTCCTTACATTGGTGATCAGTGGAGAGAATGTTCCTTACATTGGTGATCAGTGAGAAGAATGCTCCTTACATTGGTGATCACTGGGAAGAGTTTCCCTTACATTGGTGATCAGGGAGAAGAATGTTCCTTACATTGGTGATCAGTGAGAAGAATGCTCCTTACATTGGTGATCAGTGAGAAGAATGCTCCTTACATTGGTGATCAGTGAGAAGAATGTTCCTTACATTGGTGATCAGTGAGAAGAATGTTCCTTACATTGGTGATCAGTGAGAAGAATGTCCCTTACATTGGTGATCAGTGAGAAGAATGTTCCTTACATTGGTGATCAGTGAGAAGAATGCTCCTTACATTGGTGATCAGTGGGAAGAATGTTCCTTACATTGGTGATCAGTGAGAAGAATGTTCCTTACATTGATAATCAGTGGGAAGAATGTTCCTTACATTGGTGATCAGTGGGAAGAATGTTCCTTACAATGGTGATCAGTGAGAAGAATGTTCCTTACATTGATAATCAGTGGGAAGAATGTTCCTTACATTGGTGATCAGTGGGAAGAATGTTCCTTACATTGGTGATCAGTGAGAAGAATGTTCCTTACATTGATAATCAGTGGGAAGAATGTTCCTTACATTGGTGATCAGTGGGAAGAATGTTCCTTACATTGGTGATCAGTGAGAAGAATGTTCCTTACATTGATAATCAGTGGGAAGAATGTTCCTTACATTGGTGATCAGTGAGAAGAATGTTCCTTACATTGGTGATCAGTGAGAAGAATGTTCCTTACATTGGTGATCAGTGGGAAGAATGTCCCTTACATTGGTGATCAGTGGGAAGAATGTTCCTTACATTGGTGATCAGTGAGAAGAATGTTCCTTACATTGGTGATCAGTGGGAAGAATGTCCCTTACATTGGTGATCAGTGGGAAGAATGTTCCTTACATTGGTGATCAGTGAGAAGAATGTTCCTTACATTGGTGATCAGTGAGAAGAATGTTCCTTACATTGGTGATCAGTGGGAAGAATGTTCCTTACATTGGTGATCAGTGAGAAGAATGTTCCTTACATTGGTGATCAGTGGGAAGAATGTTCCTTACATTGGTGATCAGTGAGAAGAATGTTCCTTACATTGGTGATCAGTGAGAAGAATGTTCCTTACATTGGTGATCAGTGAGAAGAATGTCCCTTACATTGGTGGTCAGTGGGAAGAATGTTCCTTACATTGGTGATCAGTGAGAAGAATGTATTCAAAAGTGAGGAATGTTCCTACATTGGTGATCAGTGAGAAGAATGTTCCTTACATTGGTGATCAGTGAGAAGAATGTTCCTTACATTGGTGATCAGTGAGAAGAATTTCCTTACATTGGTGGTCAGTGGGAAGAATGTCTTACATTGGTGATCAGTGAGAGATGTCGGTCAGTGGGAAGAATGTTCCTTACATTGGTGATCAGTGAGAAGAATGTCCCTTACATTGGTGGTCAGTGGGAAGAATGTTCCTTACATTGGTGATCAGTGGGAAGAATGTTCCTTACATTGGTGATCAGTGAGAAGAATGTTCCTTACATTGGTGATCAGTGGGAAGAATGTTCCTTACATTGGTGATCAGTGGGAAGAATGTTCCTTACATTGGTGATCAGTGGGAAGAATGTTCCTTACATTGGTGATCAGTGGGAAGAATGTTCCTTACATTGGTGATCAGTGAGAAGAATGTCCCTTACATTGGTGATCAGTGGGAAGAATGCTCCTTACATTGGTGATCAGTGGGAAGAATGTCCCTTACATTGGTGGTCAGTGGGAAGAATGTTCCTTACATTGGTGATCAGTGAGAAGAATGTCCCTTACATTGGTGGTCAGTGGGAAGAATGTTCCTTACATTGGTGATCTGTGGGAAGAATGTTCCTTACATTGGTGATCAGTGAGAAGAATGTTCCTTACATTGGTGATCAGTGGGAAGAATGTTCCTTACATTGGTGATCAGTGGGAAGAATGTTCCTTACATTGGTGATCAGTGAGAAGAATGTTCCTTACATTGGTGATCAGTGGGAAGAATGTTCCTTACATTGGTGATCAGTGAGAAGAATGTTCCTTACATTGGTGATCAGTGGGAAGAATGTTCCTTACATTGGTGATCCGTGGGAAGAATGCTCCTTATAATGCTGGTCAGTGGGAAGAATGTCCCTTAAATTGGTGGCTAGTGGGAAGAATACCCCTTCAATTTTTGGTCAATGGGGGAACTAGAATGTTCCTTACATTGCTGATCAGTGGGAAGACTGCCCTTTACATTGGTGGTTACTCATTGGTGGGAAAAATGCTTCTTACATTGGTGATCAGTGGAAAATGTGCCCCTTGAAGTTGTGGTCAGAATGCCATACTTACAGACAGCTAAAAAAAAATGATGTCATGTTGCTGGCTTTGCCTCATGACGCTGGCCCCAGAACTGTTCCGGGACCATCAGATGGAAGGTCAATCAGCCACACCTCAAGGAACCCCTAGGAAACTATGGAAGAACCCTAGGGTTCCAAGCAACCATGGATGAGAATAGCTGGTCTAAAAAAGTTTTGCCTGTACATAAACTTTAATAAAGGTGCAGGTTTTGGTCACTGGGAGCAGGGGTGGACTGGGAACTTCTAGCCTGGGGAGCAAACACAACCAACTGGAACTTTTATGGTATGTTGTAGATGCAGATTTCTCTCTGTGTCCTAAGGTGTACCACTCAAATTGTGCCATGTTTCTGCATTGATTGTTGGGCATAGTGGGTGAATGTTCCTTGAGGATGTGGATTATTAACACACCTTTTCACATCTTGTAGCATCAGCTTCCTTTGCAGCGCCTCTTTGAACTTGGTCACGTGACATCTCAGCGCTGCAGGATGTTGGTGCAAAAAAAAAGTAGCAGGTCCTGCTCTGATCAGTGTCTGGATGGGAAGTATCTCCACACCAGGCCTCCAGTCCAACATACTGGGCTCAAATCACTAAAATGGAAAATTGAATACCTTTCTGTAATTTTCCTTTCCTGGTGCCTACCCATGGAGGCATACCTATGGTGCCTCCATGGCAGCATACCTATGGTTGGTTGCTCCATAGGTATTCTACCATGGGGAGGCACCAGGAAAACGGAAATTAGAATACTTACCTTTCCGCAATTTTCCTTTCCTGGTGCCTACCCATGGCAGCATACCTATGGAGCCACCAACCATAGGTATGCTGCCATAGAGGCACCATAGGTATGCTGCCATGGAGGTACCAGGAAAGCATATTGCACATGGTATTTGGGTTATGTGACACATTGGGGTTAAATTACTAAAACTGGAGAGTGCAAAATCTGGTGCATTTGTGCATGGTAGCCAATCAGCTTCTAACTTCAGCTTGTTCAATGAACCTATGACAAAAACAAAACAGAAGCTGATTAGTTTCTATGCGGAGCTGCACCGGATTTTGCACTCTTCAGGTTTAGTAAATCTACCCCATTTTTTCCCAAATATCGAGTTCGATACTGAAAATGTCAATTTAATATCCCTTTATGCGGTATTTACCTCAAAAAGCAAAAAGGCTCTGTGTCAGAAAGCATGAAATCAGACCGAGACAGAAGTACAGTTAAATCACACTTGTTTAATAATAAAAGTAAAGAATAACAAACGTAGTCAAAACTAAGCCAGAGTTCAGTAACCGGAACGGATAGTCAGCCAAGCCAGAAGTCAGGGATCAATGTAGTGGAACAGCAAGCAGGATCTGGAGCCAGAAGGGATGTCAGCAAAGCCAGTCTTTAAACAGGAATACAGGAGATCGTTTCTTGTGATGTTGACCAAGGCGAAGGCAGAGCTCCTCTGGACTGGACGGCTTAAGTAGGCAGGACTGACGAGCAGGATATCATCAACAGCTGAGTAACTGTGGATAGAGGTGGGAGCTGGCAATTGGCTGACAGCTGAGTGGCCAGCTCAGAGAAGGAAGGGCTGAGCCCAGCCCTGACACTCTGTAAATACCACATAAACAGCGTTAAAGTCAATTCACTAAAGGAAATAAATAAATAAATGCACATGTTAAATAAATAGTGGCCCAGGCATGGGAAATTTAAGGAATGTATGAACTTTCAGCTGGTTGTTAAGGAGCCGACACCCACCGGGGTCCGTCCTTAACAGCCAGTAAATAGCTGGTTGTTAAGGAAACAGCACCTGCCACATCCTTAACAACCATGACTCATCTGCTCGTCAGCAGAAGAAAGAAACAAAAGAAAAGCCGGCATTAAAAAAAAATGTAAAGCAAAAACAACATGGGGTCCCCACCTATTTCATACCAGGCCTTTTGGGGTCTGGTAAGGATTTCGGGGGAAAGTAGCAAGAGCAAAACTCACCCAAGCTCTACCGCTATATAGTATAGTTGGTGTGTAGAGTAGACGGTGCTCTGGCTAATTAAGCTCACAAAAGATCCATAGAAAGTACAGGCCCGGCAACTCGACAGTTTCTCCATAGAAAATATTTATTTAAGCATTACAGCAGTAACATCATCCAAAAATTCTGACGCGTTTCGGCCTTAGGCCTTCATCAAAAGCAAGGATTTTGGGGAGAACCTCACGCCACAAATAAAAAAAAAAATTGACGTGAGGTCCTCCCCAAAATTCATACCAGACCCTTATCTGAGCATGCAGCCGGGCAGGCCAGGAAAGGGGGGAGGGGGGGTTTCAAGTGCTCTGCAAGTGTACAATTTGCCGCTGAAAATGTGCAGCAAGTTTACAAAGGTACAATTCAACATTGCTACAATTGTGTGGCAAATTATCCTTGCTATCAGGGATGGGGGGGTACTTGGGGGGGAGAGTCCCCAAAGCACCTTGTACCCATCTTGATGAGGACCTTGTCCCCAAAGCACCTTGTACCCATCTTGATGAGGACCTTGTCCCCCAAGCACCTTGTACCCATCTTGATGAGGACCTTGTCCCCCAAGCACCTTGTCCCCATCTTGATGAGGACCTTGTCCCCCAAACACCTTGTACCCATCTTGATGAGGACCTTGTCCCCCAAGCACCTTGTCCCCATCTTGATGAGGACAAGGGCCTCATCCCTACAACCCTGGCTCAGTGATTGTTGGGGTGCGGGGGTGAATTATTGAGATTTGGAAGCCCCTAAACAAAGTGGGCCCCCCAGATCCCACCCCTTCATGTTAAAACATAGTACCTTTACTCATTCACCCCCAAAAATTAGCAAACCTGTAGTCAATTTTGACAAGTCCTTGTTAAAGGGGACTTCCAGATTCTGATAAGTCACCCCCCCCCCCACACACTTACTCACTTGTCCCCCCACCCCCCTTTCCTGGCCTGCTGGGCTGCATCCTCGGATAAGGGTCTGATATGGATTTGGGGGGGGGGGGAACCACAAATACACCTACAGTCTCCTACGGCCTCATGGGGCCCCTGTGGCCACCTCTACTATCTTTGTACGATATTGTTGCTTTCCGTGCCGGGATTTATAATCCGTCACTTCTCTCGTCTAGCCATAACGACCCCCCCAACGTTCCTTTTTATTAGCAATCGGTCTTGGAGCCCCAGCAAAAGAAATTTGTGCCGTAAAAAAAAAGGGGGGGGGGCAGAGGGATCCCAGATGGAGAGTTTGTAACATTCAGCAGGTTTTTATTGCGGGGGCGATTATTCCTTTATCTCCTGAGCTGAGTATGGAGGAGCGCGGCTCGTAATCTATAGATAGAATCAGGAGATTCGCAGGGAACAGCCAGCAGATGCGGAGTATTAGCTCTGGCACAGAGATCTCGCTTTTTCCATCGTATTTTATTTTTATCAGCTTCGCCGTGATCCGAGCTCTTATTATTCCTACATCCCATCAACACTTCACATGCAAAGTGAACTCGCCACCAGGACACACGTGGCGCTACGCACAGCTGACGCACGTAAAAAAAAAAAAAAATCCTTATGCAAACGAACAACCCCCCCCCCCCCCCCCCCCAAGAAGGAGTCCAAAAACAGAATTTAAAAATTCTGGAGACTTTGATATGGATTGATGACAACTTATGTTAGAAATTGTGTTTTTTTTCCGGGGTAAGTAACCCTTTTGCTGCCAGTTTCCTCTTATGAAGATGTACAGTACAGTATTTATCTCTTATGCTCCACAGCTCCATCTAGTGGCCATAATACAGCCCGTAATTAACCCCTTTCGCGCCTAAGGGTAAAACAAATCCTTAAAGCGGGGTTCCACTGTCTCCAATTTTTTTTTATTATAAGTAAATAACAAAGATTATATCATTGAAGTATGTTACTCACTTTTTCCCTTTTTCTTACTTTCGGATGTCATTTTTCTCCCAAAAAAAAAGAACTTTTAAAAACTCCTAACGACGGTTCCCATCTTGCCTGTGGGCATGTGAAGCCCACAGGCATCCTCTTCCGGGATATTGTGCCGCTGATCGACCAGCATGCACCGCCCGTTGTAATGCCGATCTCGCGCATGCGCAGTAACCCTAAATCGGAGCGCCGTAAAC
This sequence comes from Lithobates septentrionalis, assembly GCA_037952835.1. Classification (NCBI taxonomy): domain Eukaryota; kingdom Metazoa; phylum Chordata; class Amphibia; order Anura; family Ranidae; genus Lithobates; species Lithobates septentrionalis. The sequence goes on along the minus strand of JBBDGP010001717.1, from coordinate 108,651 downwards.
CGCTCAGTTCCAGGATTGAAATCTCGCGATAACTCGCGCCAGGCCGCCGCACTGACTCCTTGGAACAATGACACAAGCTCCCAGGAGCCAGTGCGGCTAATAGGAAATGACGACTTAGCCGCACTAATCCCGCCCATATCCGCAGGCTGTACATCCTGGAACACAAAAGGATAATATGAACAACAAAGGTACAGTGGGGAAAAAAAAAAAAAGTGAAGTTTTTTCATTAGGACATTGCGGTCATCCTCTTGAGATATTTTCATAAAATCGGGTGGAGCACCGCTTTAATGCCTAAGCACAATTTTGCAGCTTTGACAGGTGATAGTAAAACTGTACTTATCATCACAGCTGCTTTGTACATCCAGGTGGATTATAGCGCATTTTTTTTTTTTTCAGGACAAATTGGGCTTTCATTTGGTGGTAAATGATAATGGATATCTCCTGATCAGGGTGGATAAAAATCAACGATTTAAAAAAAAAAAAAAAAAATTTTTTTTTTTTTTTTTAAATTTAACCACCTCCCGTCCGCGCTATAGCTGAAAGACGGGTACAGCGCGGACCTAATTTGCAGATCGTGTTCCATAGGAAACCATGTTAGATGGACTGCAGTGCAAATCTTTAAAATGGAAAAAGCCCTAAAAATGCATAGGTGTGAATCCAGCCTAAGGGTCAATCCGGACCCCTTACCAGGTGATCAGTTGATCATGTGACGTAAACAGAGCCGGTAATTGGCTATTTTTTCTCCACCCGCTGCTAGCAGGAGGAGAAAAAAAAAAGCTGGTCACCGCCGGCTGTGAGAGGGACATCAGTCCCGATCATGGAGAGCCTCTGCAGAGGCTTCTCTGCCCACCAGCGCGACCAAACAGTGCCCACCAGCGCCACCTACCAGTGCCCACCAGCCTCACCGACCAGTGCCCACCGGCGCCACTGACCAGTGCCCACCAGCGCCACCTACCAGTGCCCACCAGTGCCACCAACCAGTGCCCACCGGCGCCACCTACCAGTGCCCATCTGCGTCACCGACCAGTGCCCACCGGCGCCACTGACCAGTGCCCACCAGTTCCACCTACCAGTGCCCACCAGTGCCACCAACCAGTGCCCACCGGTGCCACCTACTAGTGCCCACCAGCGTCACCTACCAGTGCCCATCGGCGCCACCGACCAGTGCCCACCAGCGCCACCTACTAGTGCCCACCGGCACCACCGACCAGTGCCCACCAGCGCCACCGACCAGTGCCCACAGTACCACCCATCATTGGCCATAGTGTCACATATCAGTGCCCACAGTGCCACCTATAAATGTCACCAATCAGTGCCTCATCACCAGTGCTGTGGCTGCCTATCAGTGCCACCTACCAGTGCCCATCAGTGCCACCTACCAGTGCCCATCAGTGCCACCTACCAGTTCTCATCAGTTCCACCTATCAGTGCCCATCAGTGACATCTATCAGTGCCACCCATCAGGGCCCATCAGTGCCGTCTTAGTGCCTACCAGTGTCACCTTATCTGTGCCCATCAGTGCCGTCTTATCAGTGCCTATCAGTGTCACCTTATCTGTGCCCATCAGTGCAGCCTCATCAGTGAATATCAATGAAGGAGAAAAATTACCCGTTTGCAAAATTTTATAACAAACTATGAAACATGGTTTTTTTTTTTTTTCTGTCTTTTTTTGTTTGTTTAGCAAAAAATGTAATTTGTGTACAGTGTAGCATGACCGCGCTATTGTCATTCAAATTGTGAGAGCACTGAAAGCTGAAAATTGGTCTGGGCAGGAGGGGAGGTTTAAGTGCTCGGTAAGCAAGAGGTTAAATCAGATTTTTTTTTTAATTTAAATCGATTTTTTTGATTTTTATCAAATTTATTTTAATAAAATGCTTTTGGGGTAAAAATCTATCTAAAGATGATTTAAATCATGTTTTTAATCGTCAATTTAAATCTACAGGCACTTTTTTTTCTCTCTCTCTCTCTCTTGTTCTCTGCAAGGACAAAAAAAGATAAAAAGATACAATGTATCTCTCTTATCCATTCACAGAGACAGAAAACATAGGGGGGCGGGCTTCACAGTGACTGATCACTGTGATAGGCAATTAGAGGCTATCACAGCGATCAGGTGACCCGGGGACCGGGAGTGCCGATCGTTAGTACGGGGGGCCCCGGGGGCTCACACTGAGCACCTGGTCTGCACGCTGCCAGCACAAAGGGAGATACGCAAATATGGGGCCCAAAAAAAGAAGAAAAAAAAAGCTTAGAAGTGTTGGGTTTGTCTTACTTCGGTGCCAAGGGGTTAAAGAGCATTCAGAAGAGTAAACAATCAAAAGAACATTCGTTTCTGCCTCATCCCCACCAAACAAATGAACACGCAGATTCGCTGGACATGTATGGCTACGCACTTTTTTTTTTTTTTTTTATAAATAGACATCCAAGGGGAAAAAATATCTTGTATGAATGTGGTAAAGGTTTGCACTGCCGCAATTAAAAAAATCCCAAATTTTGACTAATATGAATATTTCCTATGAGTCTCGTCTCCATCTAGTGGCCAAAACGCAATTTTTTTTTTCCTGAAATACCTCAATCTGGAAAACACTGCCTTGATTCCACTAGATGGCGCTGGCTAGCATAGCAAATAATCATATTGTAAAAGTTGGGGGAGGGGGGGTTGTTTGGGACTTTGAATGAGGCTCATGATCAAAGAAAACATGCGCTTCCGTTCCTATTGTATTGATAAAGAAAAAGGGGAGTTGGAACTTTGAATGAAATATTATAATCTTATTAGACAACCGACAGTGATTTGCTTTGCTGATGCGTAAATATTTCTCTCATTTGTACAGTGGGTTTTTTTTTTTTTTTGTAGATAGTATAGAGGTAGCAAAAAAAAAAAAGGGGGGGGCTATTATGACACAAGAAAAGTGCTTTTACTTCCCCGATCCTCCGCTCTCCCCAGCAGATGGCGCTCCCCCGCTCTCTGGAGGTGGACTGTCCCTCGGCATCATCGTGTCCACAGCGAGGATATTGTCCCTGCATTGGTTTTGATGACATCAGAAGCCAGGACTGCTGGAGGGAGGAAGACACTGCAGAGATCAGTCAGAGCAGCATGGGTGAGGGGAGGATCGGGGAAGTAAATCTACTTCAAAATAGATATGTGCAGAACAACAAAATGCGCATATTCTTTCTATTTGATTCTATTCTATTGTTTTTTTTTCTATTCAGTTATTTTCTTTTCTATTCTCTTATTTTCTGTTCTATTCTTTCCTGTTCTTTTTTTATTCTATTCTAATCTATTCTATTCAAAATTGTAATATTCTTTTTATTTTATTATATTCTATTGTTTTTTTCTATTCTCTTATTTTCTATTCTATTTTAATCTAATCTATTCAGATTCAAATTTATTCTATTCAAAATTTTAATTTCAGAAGACCATTATATTCTTTCTATTTTATTCAGTTTTTTTTATTTTATTGTTTTTTTTTAATTCTATTCTATTTTTTCTATTCTATTATTTTATATTTCTATTTGAATTCAAATTCATTTAATTCGAAATGTTTCAGAAGACTTATAGTCTTTCTATTTTATTCCATTGTTTTTTTTTTTATTCTTTTCTATTTTTTCTATTCTATTATTTTATATTCTACTCCAGGGGTCTCCAAACTTTCTAAAGAAAGGGCCAGTTTACTATCCTTCAGGCTTTAGGGGGCCGGACTATGCCCAGTGGGAGCAAATAATGCCAGATCTTTGGTATTAGGGGAAGCAATAGTGCCCCATCCTTGGCATCAGTGGCAGAAATTATGCCCCATTGTTGGCGTCAGTGGCAGGAATAATGCCTCAAGGGCCGGATAAAGGCAAGCAAAGGGCCGCATCCGGCCGGACCTCTGTTCTACTCTAAACTATTATAGTATAATAATAGCTTAATTTCAGAAGACGGTTATAGTCTTTCTATTTTATTTTTTCTATTTCATTGTTTTTTCTATTCTATTCTTTTATTTTCTATTCTAACTTATTCTATTGTTTTAGTTTCTATTCTATTTTGTTCGGTTTTACTTTTATTCTATACTTTTCTATTCTATTCTTTTCTATTCTGTTCTATTCTTTTATTGTCTATTCTATTTTGTTCAGTTTTACTTTTATTCTATTCTTTTACATTTTACTTTATTCGTTTCTATTCTGTTCTAGTCAATTCTATTAAAATTTAAATCTATTCTATTCAAAATTTGAATTTTTGGAAGACGGTTTAATTCTTTCTATTTTATTCTGTTCGATTTTAGTCTATTGTTTTTTCTATTCTGTTCTTTTCTATTCTCTTATTTTCTATTCTATTCTAATCTATTCTGTTCAAATTCAAATGTGTTCTATTTGAAATTCCAATTTCAGAAGACAGTTATATTCTTTCAATTTTATTCTATTCTATTTTTTTTTCTATTCTATTCTAAACTATTCTATTCCTAACTATTCTATTTTTTTCTATTTTTTTTCTATTCTATTCTAAACTATTCTATTTGAATTCAAATTCAGTGAATTGAAAATTTGAATTTCAGAAGACCATTATATTCTTTCTATTTTATTCTATTCTATTGTTTTTTTTCTATTCTATTCAATTTTTTCTATTCTATTTTTTTCTATTCTATTCTAAACTATTCTATTCTACTCTATTATTTTCTATTCTACTTTAAACAATTCTATTTGAATGCAAATTCATTTAATTCGAAATTTGAATTTCAGAAGACCTATATTCTTTCTATTTTATTCTATTCTGTTGTTTCTATTCTATTCTATTTTTTTCTATTTTATTAATTTATATTCTATTCTAAACTATTCTATTCCTTTCTATTATTTTCTATTTTACTCTAAACTATTATATTTTAATTCAAATTATTTTAATTTGAAATTCAGATTTCAGAAGATGGTTATATTCTTTTTATTTTATTCTAGTTTATTGTTTTTTTCTATTCTTTTATTTTCGATTCTATTCTAATTTAATTAGTAGGACTAATGCCCACACAGATGCATAGACAGAGGTTGTATAATATAATACTTGCAGACGTGACCTCTACAGTTTCGCGGTCACAGCCAATCACTGTTTTTTGTGTATGTTAAACCATGATAATGTATATGATGTGTCCTTTGTAGGACTTTTTATTGTGATTTCAAATAAATTTTCTTTATTTTTTACCAAAGTCTTTTTATATCCCTCTTGGTACCGTAATAGTCCCAATCCTTTTGAAAGAGACTGGACCTAGTTGGAGAGGTCCCTGCCCAGATTTCTTTCTCAAACCCCATTTTTTGTTTTATTCATTTCTAGGATGATGGTACCTACTAATAATACTATACCTCTCCTTGTAAACCATGTGGCACACATTTGAATTCTATTCTAATTTATTCTGTTGTTTTATTTTCTATTCTATTTTGTTCAGTTTTACTCTATTCTATTATTTTGTATCCTTTTATTTTCTACTCTATTATTTTCTTTTCTATTCTTTCCTATTCTTTTATTGTCTATTCTATTCTGTTCTGTTTTACTCTATTATTTTCTATTCAATTCCATTCTATTCTATTTTATTATTTTCTTTTCTATTCTATTCTTTCTTGTTCTATTCCTTTATTTTTATATTTAACCCAACACATTTTTTTTTATTGAAGATACATCATCATACATTGCCAACGTTACATGTAAATGTAGGACCCGGCGGGAACACACCCGTCCCCGAAGTCAATGTTAACAAACCATGAAGCTCGGTAATACAATAGACAGTGCCGTTTATCTAACCAGCGTAATCCAACTCCAGGAAGTTTTACATCGTGCCAAAAGTCAAGATATTCCTTGTCAATCAGTCCAGTAATACCCCATGTGGAGATACACTTAATCAGTCTATACGTGGACATGCCCCAGAACATCCAACCACGGTACCCATAGCCTCTCAAATTTGTGCTTGTTTCCCCTATGCTGGTATATAAGCTTTTCCAGTCTCAACAGCTTACAAAATATTCTTGACCCCCCTCCTTCGCAGTAGGGGGGAGCATCTGACTTCCAGTGTACCACCACCAATTTGCGGGCCTGGAACAAAGCTCTGAGGACGGCCTCCCTAGTACACACCTACCAGTTTTACTCATCCACCACGCCCAGTAGGCAGGCTTTTGGGTCTATGGGAAGGGCCACCTGAAATGTAGAATTGATCCGTTGTACCACCCCCGCCCAGTAGGAGCGTTGTTTTCGGGCATCGCCACAAAAGCTGTATTAGGTCACCATGGTCCCTCTTACACCTTGTGCAGGTAGAACCTGATCTCAAGCCCATCAAGTGGAGTCTGTGAGGAGCATAAAACACCCCCGAGAAGGAGTAGATACAGTTCAGTCAACCTTTGGGAAACATTTAAGGAACACCTGACCACAGCCTGAAAGGCTTCTTCCCACTGTTCACCACCCAAGTTCCCAACATCCCTTTCCCCAACGTCCCATCACTCTCAAGGGATGCCGACTCAGGAGTAGAACTGCAGGAGCATAGCATAACTTTGTAAAATAAATCCTTTGGCATCCCTGATGAGATTGAATATCAGAGTGGGCGACAGGTGCCATTCCGAGGAGATACTCTATTCCTTTATTTTCTAGTATATTTGATTCTATTCTTTTATTTTTTTTTCCATTTTATTCTGATTTACTCTATTCTATTCTTTTCTATCCCTATTTCTATTTTTTCCTATTCTATTCCTTTATTTTCTATTATATTTTACTCTATTCTTGTTTTCAAATTTGATTTCGAATTCAATTTGGAAAAATTTGTCCGAATTTAGATTCGGAACGCATGTCAAAAACAAAAAAATGGTAAAAATATTGCAGCTCAGCTTACCAATCATTTGATGTGGTGGCTGCATTGGTTTTCTTTTTTAGGTTTCTTTTTTAGGCTTTTATAGGCCCATTCACTTTAATGCTTGTTTGTCACCCAAAAGAAGTTCCTGCTCCTTTTTTTTGGTGACAAACTTCATGGGATTTGTGAAGGTGCGTTTTTCCTGCGATTGCGTTGCGGGTCAATCGCAGCAAAATCACACTACGTTTGAGGTGGTATATAGAATGAATGGCAACCGCATCACATGCAATTTTCATGCAATTTGGAATTGCGTGCAGAATTGCGGCAATTCTGCCCGCGATTCCAAATATGGGCTTCATTAGACACGTGCAATTTGTTTCGTTCCGAATTCGCTTTTTCCGAATATTCGTATATATATATATATATATATATATATATATATATATATATATATATATAAAATATTCATAAAAGTCATAAATTTCGTACATTCAAAAATTTGTAAATTCAAAAATTAGTAAATTCGATTTTTGAAAACCTGAAAATTCAAAAATCGGAAATAATAACTAACTAATAAATTATAGGTATTGGAATTTCCTTTCAAATGTGGCTGTTAGTGAACATAACGAATACGAATTTATCTGAGGTTACGAATTATCCAAAATAACGAATGACGCATCTAAACGAATGGAACGTAACAAATGAATAATAATAAATAACAATAATAATAATAATAAAAACTTTGTATTATTTATTATTAATTTGATCAGTTCCATTTGTTTAGATGCAGCTTTTGGTATTTCGGATAATTCGTAACTTTGGATAAATTCGTATTCGTTACGTTCACTAACAGCCAAATTTGAAAGGAAATTCCAATAGCTATAATTTAATAGTTAGTTATTATTAGTTAGTTAATTCGTTATTATTTAGAATTTTCGTATTTTCGATCTTTCAAATTTTCGGACTTTCTTTCTTATTTTCGTATTTTTGGATTTTACGAACTTACGAATTTAGGAATTTAGGAATTTACGAATTTACAAATTTTTTTAATTTTACGAATTTAAGAATTTATGAACTCATGAATTTTCGAATTTTCAAATTTACTAATTTAGAAATGTACAAATTGCCATCATCATGAATGGCCTGAAAAACTAAAGAAAAAAAAAAAGAATGAAACGAAAACAAAAATGAACAAATTTTTCGGCAGTGCGCATGTCTAGGCCTCATGGTGCGGATGACAAGCATTGGGTATCGCATTTCGGGTTCATGTCTCTCTTGGGTCGGGTTGACCAGCATTAGACGGCGTGTTTCGCGCTCGCTTCACTCTTGGCGCGCTCGTCAGACAGTAAATGGCTCTGGCGTTCTAATGTAATTGTGGGAAGGTTCCCCGCTGTAGATAGCGGGAGGAATGCGGAGCGTAGTGCGGATTATAGCGGAACATAAACACTTGTCACACACCATAATGTAGCGGAGAAGTGTATCTTCCTCTGTGATCTCCTTCGAGGTTTTTACTTTAAATACAGAGAGGCCGATCCGCCGCCAGAATGATAGAAAAACAAGTCTTTATTACATATATGTTTTTCTGATGCGATGGCGATAAAATAAAATTACACTGGAGGAGCTCCAGCTTATCTGTGATCGTTACTTCGGCACTTTGAGAAAAACCGCCACCCTTGCAAAAATTTCACATCAAAGTTTTTGTTTTTTTTCTCCTTCTTTGGAAATGTAAAAAAGAACACCTCCTAAACGTTCCTATGGCCTCTAATGGCGGAGCCATAATGATCCTTGACAGTTTTCCTAAAATTATTATACAGGATTTATATAGCGCCAACAGTTTACGTAGCGCTTTACAACTTGAGGGTAGACAGCACAAATACAATACACTTTAATACAGTAGGAATCTGAGGGCCCTGCTCCTTAGAGCTTACAATCTAAGAGGGAAGGTCAAGAGATACAAGAGGTATTAACTGTGGGTGATGTGCTGATTGAGAAGATAAATGTACAGTTGTTAGGTGGGGGCCAGATAGGCTTCTCTGAAAAAATTAGTTTTCAGGGATCATCTGAAAGTGGATAAAGTAGGAGAAAATCGGACGGATTGGGGTAGAGCATTCCAGAGGATGGGAGAGGCTCTGGAGAAGTCCTGAAGGCGAGCATGGGATGAGGTGACAAGGGAGTTTGAGAGCAGGAGGTCTCGGGAGGAGCGAAGAGAACGATTAGGTTGGTATTTTGAGACTAGGTTAGAGATGTCGCTGGGGCCAGGTTGTGGATGCCTTTGTAAGTTATAGTTAGTAAAGTTAATCAATATATTAATATACAATGATTTTCTCCTTGGATTTTGGAGTACCAAAAATCTGCTGCCTGGCCTATGCCTGCACCCCTATAAGTTTATTTAAAGCCCAACTCCAGGAAAAGATTTTTTAAAAATAAATTGATCAAACTTTGTTAAAATAATAAAAAGAAATAAAAAATAAACTCTAACTGCAACACTTACCACATTTCCAGCACTGTCCCCCACAACAGTGGCGGAACTCCTAAGGTGGCAAAGGTCGCAGTTGTGATGGGGCCCTGGCGTTCCGCCACTGTTGTGGGGGGGCCAAGATGGCAGAACATGTGAAGGATTAACCCAGTGGCTTACGCTTTAGACCTTCCTTCTAATATGCGTATCTCAAATGTATTTCATGTCTCCTTATTAAAACCTTTGGTCTGCAACCGCTTAACCACCTCGTTGCCAAGTTCTCACTCTGTTCAGGTTGAGAACCTCGAGGAGTATGAAGTACAGTCCATTGTTGACTCATGTAGGCACATACAGTACCTGGTGCATTGGAATGGGTTTGGTCCGGAGGAACGCTCTTGGGTCCCATCCTCGGACGTACATGCCCCTGTCCTCCTCCGTGATTTCCATAGATGGTTTCCCCTCAAGCCTGGTGGTCCTCCGAGGGGGAGAGGTTGTTGGGGATGGGGTACTGTCAGGCCTGAGCCCAGCCCTTGCTTCTCTGAGCTGGCCGCTCTGCTGTCGGCTTATGGCCAGCTCCTATCTCTCCACAGTGACTCACCTGTTGATGATATTCTGCTCGTCAGTCCTGCCTACTTAAGCCGTCCAGTCCAGATGATCTCTGCCTTCGCCTTGGTCAACATCACAGAGACGCTCTCCTGTGTTCCTGTTAAAGAATTGCTTGGCTGACATTCCTTTCTGGCTCTAGATCCTGCTTGCTGTTCTACTACGCTGTTCTCTGGCTCCCTGACCTTTTGGCTTGTCTGACTATCCGTTCCGGTTCCTGAACTCTGGCTATGTTTTGACTATGTTTACTCTGTTTACCTTTTTTTATTATTATAATTAAACAAGTCTGATTTAACTGTACTTCTGTCTCAGTCTGATTCATAGTTTCTGACAGAGAGGAGACATTTCAGAGTAAGGCCTCTTTCACACGGACGATCCGTATGTCCGTTTTTCATCCTTCCGTTTTCGGATGAAAAACGGACATACATTCATCCCTATGGAGCGTCGGATGTCAGCGGTGACATGTCCGCTGACATCCGACCCGCTCCGATCCGAAAAGTGTAACGGAGGAAAAACCTACTTTTCCATCCGTTTTCGGATTGGATCGGGTGACGACGGACACTACGGTCCGTCATCATCCGATCCCCCCATAGGGGAGAGCGGCGCTCTGACAGGTCCGTCGCTGCACAGTGTGCAGCAATGCACCTGTCATCTTCTTGCTCAGCGGGGATCGGCGGAGTGATCCCCGCTGAGCAAGCGGATGTTCACGGGGCGGATCATGACTGATCTGCCCCGTGTGAAAGAGCCCTTAGTGGCACCAACACTACACTGACACAGTACACATAGACACACATTTCACCCCCCCCCCCCTCCCCCGGTTAACCCCTTCACTCCCTGTCACTGTGTCACCCAGTGCAATGTTCATATTTTTCTTTGATCACTGTACTGGTGTCATTTGTGACACCAATCAGCCTCAGATAGGTCTAGGGACCCCCCTAACCCCCCCTAATAAACGTTTAACCCCTTGATCACAAGTGATCACCGTATTAATGTCATGGGTGACGCTGATTCGTTTTTTTTTATAGCGTCAGGGCACCTCCCTTAGTAGTATAGTGACTGAACGGATCAATATCTGATGTGATCTGATCAGAAATATATTAGCATCCCCAGTAGTTTAGAGTTCTCAAAAAGGCAGGGTTAGCGGGATCAGCCCAGATACCTTCTAGCACTTGTGTTTAGCCCCTCCGCCCAGCCCAGCCCACCCAAGTTCAGTATCAATCGATCACTGTCACTTACAAAACACTAAACGCATAACTGCAGCATTCGTAGAGTCAGGCCTGATCCCTGCGAACGCCAACAGTTTTTTTGGTAGCGTTTGAAGCATTCGCTGACAGCCAGATACTCTTTTTCCTGTGAGTCCCACTACTGTACCAGTAAATTTAGAGGCCAAAATGCCCAATTGAAGGTAGTGAAGAGGCCTACACATTTCTGAGCCTGCCAGATGAGAGTGAAGAGGAAGTCACGCATCTGTCCGATTCTGGCTCACAATATGATCCTGTAGACAGCAGCGGCACCCTGACAGATAGCTCTCATGACAGAATAGTGGTCCCTGCCAAGGTCAGGCGTACCCGACCCCGATCTTCTGCTGTTGTTGAGGTGTAAGAACCGCAGGGCTCTCGTATGGATCAGAGAGCCAGTACTAGTGCCGCTCATCCTTCTGGTGAACTGGCAAGCACCAGCGGCCTAGTACATCCTGGTCGCACATCCAGCACTGCAGTAACACGTGGTGAGTCCCATAAGTGCAGTTCAAGCTAGTGAGGTGGCAAGCACAAGTAGTGTCCTGCTGCCACCAAGAAGACGAAGACAGGCCCGCCAAGCCCATAGTGCCCTTCCTGCCAATCCGAATTGGGAGCCCACCACTTCTGCAGCGCCTGTACTTCCCCCATTCACTGGCCAACCCGGAATTCAGGTGGAAACAGTTGATTTTACGTCACTTGATTTTTATTCGTTGTTTTTCTGAGAAGATCTCTATAGATCTGTTATTGACCAAAGCAATTTGTATGCTGGTCAATTCATCAACGCTAATCCCCAGTAGGCCCTTGCCAGAGATTGGATACCTATTACGGTTTCCGAAGTTAAGACCTTCCTGGGCCTATCTCTCCTCATGGGCATAACCAAAAAAAGTGAGTTGCGGTCATATTGGTCCACTGACCCGAATCACCATATGCCTGTGTTCTCTGCCTCCATGACCAGGACTCGATACGGGCAGATCTTGCGGTTTATGCATTTCAATGACAATGAACTCTGTGGTCCGCGGGGTGACCCTTGATACGATCGACTCCACAAAATTCAGCCCCTCGTAAACCACTTCAACCAGCAGTTTGCAGCCTTGTTTACTCCCGATCAAGTTGTCTGCATTGATGAGTCCCTGATTAAGTTTTCTGTCCGCTTGTCTATCAAACAGTATCTTCCCAGCAAGCATGCCAGATGCGGGGTCAAGATGTATAAGCTCTGTGACAGGGCCACAGGCTATACATGTAGTTTTATGGTTTACGAGGGAAAAGATAGTCATATGAAGCCCGAGAACTGCCCTGACTACATAGGGAGCGCTGGTAAGATTGTGTGGGACTTGGTGTCACCCTTATTCGGAAAGGGGTACCACTTGTATGTGGACAATTATTACACAAGCGTGCCACTTTTTAGTCACCTTTTTGATTGTGGAATTGGCGCTTGTGGCTACGTGCGATATAATTGCCGGGGCTTACCCTAACGGCTTGTAGAATCCCGACTTAGACGTGGGGGAGAGAGCCTGCTTGAAGTGTAATCATTTGTTAGCAGTGAAGTGGAGGGATTCATGGAATGTTTTCGTTCTGTCCTCCCTTCACACAGATACGACAGTCCAAATTCCTACGGCGACTGGTGTTGTGGAGAAACCCCTCTGTGTCCACGAATATAACCTTAACATGGGTGGGGTGGACTTCAACAACCAGTATTTGGTGCCGTACCTAATTGCCCATAAGGCCAGACGCTGGTATAAAAAAGTGTCTGTATATTTATTCCAATTGGCTCTGCTGAATGCTTATGTGCAATACAAAGCTTCAGGACGGACTGGATCCTTTCTTAAATTCCAGGAAGAAATTGTCACAGCCCTTCTGTTTCCAGACGGTGCTCTGGCCCACCTTCCAAATGCAAATGCAGTGAGCCGGCTGCATGAGAGGCATTTTCCATATGTCCTCCCTGGTACGCCTACCCAAAGAACACCCCAAAGAAGATGTCGTGTCTGCAGAAAACGCGGATTTAGGCGTGACACCCGCTTTTATTGTCCCTCCTGTCCTGACCAACCTGGTCTTTTCATCTGTGACTGTTTCAAACGCTACCGCACACTAGTGGAGTATTAGCGTAGGGTACAGCATTGCACAGTCCTAGAGCACACTAACACAGGGTCTCGAAAGAAGAGATCACATTTTGAGAGACCTTAATCTGGAACGTTTACAGTTTACATAAAAGTGCAAAAAAAACACACAAAAACACAAAAAATAAAAAAGCCAAAAATAATTGTGGTTTTATTTTTTTTTCTCTCTCTATTGTTCTCTCTCTTATGTTCGCTCTCTATTGTCCGCTCTATTGTTCGCTCTCTATTGTTCTATATCTATTGTTCTCTTTGTTCTCGCTCTATTGTTACTGTATTTTAGAACTGTAATGTTTTATCTTTACTATGTTTTATGGTATTTGCTTTGCAGGTATGGTATGTATTACTGTTACACTGTAATGGTGCTTTGTTTTATTGTTAACCATCATTTGCTTAGCAGGTACGCCAATCAGCTGCAGCACGGGTTTATTTATTCTGACAGCAACAGCGTTTGCTCCCACGATACGTAAAGTCGTGACTTCAGCGCTGTAGGAGGTGATTTCACCACCACAGTTAAAAAAAGAGCATATGTGCCGAAGCATGGGGGCAGGGGTGGAGAAGCGATTTGCTTCTAACATTAGGGGCGGATTTCCCCCATGCTTCGGCATATATTTTTTAGGCACAGATTGCGTTAAAAAATGTTTTATTTTTACTATGTTTTATTGTATGTGCTTTGCAGGTATAGTATTTCATGTAATGGCAGTGAAGGGGTTAACCACTAGGGGGCAGTGAAGGGGTTAAGTGTGTCCTAGGGAGTGATTCTAACTGTGGGGGGAGGGGCTATGTGTGACACGACACTGATCACCGCTCCCGATTACAGGGAGCGGTGATTAGTGTCATTAGGCAGAATGGGGAAATGCTTGTTTACATCAGCATTTCCCCGTTCTTCCTCTCCGTGAGACGATCGCGGGTATGCCCGCAAGCACCGGGTCCGTGGGACCCGCGATCATGCTCACAGAGATTGCAGCGGGCAGCGCGCGCCCGCAAACCGCTTCTTAAAGGGCAACGTACAGGTACGTTAATCTGCCTGTACGTGCCCTTCTGCCAACGTATATCGGCGTGAGCCGGTCGGCAAGCGGTTAAACAGCGACAGCGCTGAAAGCTGAAAATTGACATGGACAGGAAAGGGGTGTAAGTGCCTGGTATTGAAGTAGTTAAAACAGTGGACTATTTAAAACAAGATCTAATCAATTAATCCATCAATTTTTATTAATGTACGGAGTCGCTTTATATATATATAATTTAGCATTATTGAGGTTTATTGCTAGTATTCACTCACATGAGAGCATAGCGCAACTTAATATAGAAAGAAATATTTTAATGTTTTATATATTGAAAATAAAGTGTATCAAAATCATGCATTTTTTGAAAGGGAGGGAGGGCTCAAGGGGGCTCTTCATGGTTTTTTGCACCGGCCCTAAAGGTTCTACTTACGCCTTTGCCCCACAATAAGTCTTCACCACTAGATGGTGCTGCTGTCCAGGGTTCAATGTGACGCCCAGCTTCATTCAACCCATTTCCTGTGCACCCTGGATGTCAAGGACCTGTCCTCTAGAGGTACACCTTCCAGCTGGCCTGGACTCAAGGGAGAATCCCACAAAGGGGGGTTATTTCACCCCTACCCACCTCCAAGCACTGTTCCTTGGTTCCACCCCTACCCACCTCCAAGGACCATTCCTTGGTTCCACCCCTACCTAGCTCTGAGCGTTGTTCCTTGGTTCCACCCCTATCCACCTCCGAGCACCATTCTTTTGATTCCACCCCTACCCATCTCTGAGCACCATTCCTGGGATCCACCCCTACCCACCTCTGAGCATCATTCCTTGGTTCCATCCCCTACCCACCTCCGAGCACCGTTCCTTGGTTCCACCCCTACTCACCTCCGAGCACTGTTCCTTGGTTCTACCCCTACCCACCTCCAAGCACAGTTCCTTGATTCCACCCCTACCCACCTCTGAGCACCGTTCCTGGGTTCCACCCCTACCCACCTCTGAGCATCGTTCCTTGGTTCCATCCCCTACCCACCTCCGAGCATCGTTCCTTGGTTCCATCCCTACTGACCTCCGAGCACTGTTCCTTGATTCCACCCCTACCCACCTCTGAGCACTGTTCCTTGGTTCCACCCCTACCCACCTCTGAGCACTGTTCCTTGGTTCCACCCCTACCCACCTCCAAGCACTGTTCCTTGGTTCCACCCCTACCCACCTCTGAGCACTGTTCCTGAGTTCCACCCCGTATCCACCTCCGAGCACTGTTCCTTGGTTCCACCCCTACCCACCTCCAAGCACTGTTCCTTGGTTCCACCCCTTCCTACCTCTGAGCACTGTTCCTGGGTTCCGATCAAGTTGTCTGCGTTGATGAGTAACTGATTAAGTTTTCTGTCCGCTTGTCTATCAAACAGTATCTTCCCAGCAAGCATGCCAGATACGGGGTCAAGATGTATAAGCTCTGTGACAGGGCAACAGGCTATACATATAGTTTTATGGTTTATGAGGGAAAAGATAGTCACATGAAGCCCGAGAACTGCCCTGACTACATAGGGAGCGCTGGTAAGATTGTGTGGGACATGGTGTCACCCTTATTCGGAAAGGGGTACCACTTGTATGTGGACAATTATTACACAAGCGTGCCACTTTTTAGTCACCTTTTTGATTGTGGATATATTCTCCATATATTGAAAATAAAGTGTATCAAAATCATGCATTTTTTGAAAGGAAGGGAGGGCTCAAGGGGGCTCTTCATGGTTTTTTGCACCGGCCCTAAAGGTTCTACTCACGCCTTTGCCCCACAATAAGTCTTCACCACTAGATGGTGCTGCTGTCCAGGGTTCAATGTGATGCCCAGCTTCATTCAACCCATTTCCTGTGCACCCTGGATGTCAAGGACCTGTCCTCTAGAGGTACACCTTCCAGCTGGCCTGGACTCAAGGGAGAATCCCACAAAGGGGGGTTATTTCACCCCTACCCACCTCCAAGCACTGTTCCTTGGTTCCACCCCTACCCACCTCCAAGGACCATTCCTTGGTCCCACCCCTACCTAGCTCTGAGCACTGTTCCTTGGTTCCACCCCTACCCACCTCCGAGCACCATTCTTTTGATTCCACCCCTACCCATCTCTGAGCACCATTCCTGGGATCCACCCCTACCCACCTCCGAGCATCGTTCCTTGGTTCCATCCCCTACCCACCTCCGAGCACCGTTCCTTGGTTCCACCGCTACTCATCTCCGAGCACTGTTCCTTGGTTCTACCCCTACCCACCTCCAAGCACAGTTCCTTGATTCCACCCCTACCCACCTCTGAGCACCGTTCCTGGGTTCCACCCCTACCCACCTCTGAGCATCGTTCCTTGGTTCCATCCCCTACCCACCTCCGAGCACCGTTCCTTGGTTCCATCCCTACTGAACTCCGAGCACTGTTCCTTGATTCCACCCCTACCCACCTCTGAGCACTGTTCCTTGGTTCCACCCCTACCCACCTCCGAGCACTGTTCCTTGGTTCCACCCCTACCCACCTCTGAGCACTGTTCCTTGGTTCCACCCCTACCCACCTCCAAGCACTGTTCCTTGGTTCCACCCCTACCCACCTCTGAGCACTGTTCCTGAGTTCCACCCCGTATCCACCTCCGAGCACTGTTCCTTGGTTCCACCCCTTCCCACCTCTGAGCACTGTTCCTGGGTTCCACCCCTACCCACCCAGTACTGACCCTTTTAGAGAATACAGAACTAAGTATTATTTTGTGGTGCTATGTAATTTGTATGGAATTTGTTAATGATAACAAGAAAAGCAGTAAAATAGATCCCCTGCAGCCAGCGACAATATACCCCCCCCCCAGGAACAATAGCTCCCCAGCAACAATAGACCCCTGGCACCAACAAAAGATCCCCCCACAGCCAGCATTAATAGATCCTCCAGCAGCCAGCAACAATAGACCCCTCCCTAAACAGCAGATCTCTCCCAGCAGAAACAAATGATCCCCCCTAGCAACTTAAGAGCCTTCCCCAGCCCCAATAGATTCCCCACAAGCAACAATAGGCCTCCCCAACAACAATAGATCCCTCTGGCAAAAATAGATCCCCTCCAGCTACAAGAGATCCCCCAGCAGCCAGCATCAATAGACTCTGCAGCACACCCCATTGCATACATTCAGTGATGGAGTTGCCGGAAGCTGCGTCCCCCTACGTTCCTACTGAAAAAACCCTGCCCATCAGTCAAGGATAAGAAGCGGAGGAAGGCGGTACCCAGGGTTAGGAAATTGGTAGACTAAGAAATACCCAAAGGCAGCCCCCCCCCCCCCCCGCGGACCTGATCTGATGGGGCTTGAGGGCTGCCTGTACCCAGGGGGCAAGTACAACCCAGAGGGCCATGGTGTAGTGACTCGGCCCCCCCTTGCGCATTTCCTCTTCCCTGCCTCCTCCCCACCCCCATCCCAGTGGTCTACTCTCTGGTCAAGCTGGACAGCACCTGCCACACCAACTATGAGTTCCATAACTGGCCGGCACAGGGCGGCCAGGGGCTGCAGGGGGGAGCCATGGTGGCTCAGTCGGAGCTGGCCAGGGGAGGAGAGTCACCGTTGGGGCACAGAGCTGGCCTCTGCTCAGACATGGCGTACACCATCCATGCCGGGGTCCTCGTCCTCATAACGCACTTGGTAGGACACCAGTGGGAACTTCTTACACCTCTTCACCAGGAAGCTTTTAGTCATGTCTGCGGCGGAAACGGTGCGGCCTTTTTACATGGCATCAGAGCGGCCTGGGGGGCAATTTCCCACCTGCCCCCCCCCCCCAGCCCAGTCCACCACTGCCTGTACCCCGCCCCCCCCCCCCCTTAATTGGCAGCCCTGGTCACCACATTCAGTAACCTAAGGGAAAATTCCCTTGCAAAATGAACAGCCTATTTGCCTTTAGCAAATCAACCCCATAACATATACAGGCATCATTTAATAGAGGACGTGCCTAGAAAAAAATCCAAAAAATGCACGCTATAAAAGAGGGAAAGATTAACTTTCTGCAATCCCGTCTGATTTCACAACAAAAAAGCAATCACAAAACTCCTGACAAGCTAAAAGGAAAACCTTCACCATGAGGTCAGGTTATTATAATTTTTTTTTTTTTACAGTTCACGTATCCTACTGTCAGTTCTTAGAAACCCTTTTGATTTAATGGAGTCAGATGTTTAGCTGGTATATGAAAGCATTTCACAAACCATATTTTGTTTGGCTTGCTCACTGACAAATTAAAATCACTTCAGTATTAACTGTGGAAAACTAACATTTCAAAGGCTTTGATGTGTGCGCAATCCATATTTTCTGCATTTGGAGACGCCGTCAATGTGTTTTGCACCTGTTTTTGGGGTGAAAATCTATTCCTTACCTTTTTTTTTTTTCTTTCTTTTTTTTTTTGAATAATTTGATGTCTACAAGAAAAATTTATTTCACAGCGATACCGCAAAGCTGAATCCAGCTTCCTAAAAATGTCCAAAACAAGCCGAGCGTATTTATTTTCTGTGTCTACTTCCAACTTGTGTCTCTAAGGGGGGACTAGGAAAAATATTATGGCAAATTCAATATCGCTCAACGTCAGCGGCGGAAGGTCACCTGTCCGCAGCGTCTGCGGGATCCTGACTGAGCTGTTTTGAGCAGCGAGCTGTCCGTCATGAATCTGGACCCCCCAAAGCTGTGACCCACCATAAATCCACCAAAGGATTCTGGGGGCGAGTTTTATGATTGACGTTTCGGCTGCTGTTTGCAGAGATCCGCGGGGGGTGAGGGGAAGAGGGAGTGCTTGGCTTGCTTGGTAACTAAAAACAGAACAAAAAAAAAAAAAGAATTGACATCAACGTGACAGGGGGGTGACGTGCTGAAATGAGGGAAACAAGGTGGCTTTCATGGGGAGAATGTGAACACGAAGGATTCTTTTAGGGTTATACCAAACATATAAGAAAATGAGTGCAATTTTTTTAATAAGGTATTTATATTTGTTTTGTTTTAATTCCTGCAATTACCTAGTAGGGGGTCATTGTTTTAGAGGGGGTTCCTAGGCTGAAGATGTACCCAAGGAATAGTTATAATTCAATAATATTAATCCATGGAACAAAATACATCTAGCACTTTGTCCCATGTTTCTAAGTGATTTCTAACTCTAGTTATGAGGTCTGACCTGCCACCCTCCCCTCCTGCCATGGCCAATCCAACAACATCTAGGAAGGAGACGGCTGATTCATAGATGCATGTCATTTGCCATTGCGTGTCTAGTGAATGTGCTCTGAGCTGAGATTATCTGCATTTATGAATCAGCCATCTGCCTCCTAGCTGTTGTTGGATTGGCCATGGCAGGAGGGGAAGGTGGCAGGTTGGACCTCATAACTAGAGTTAGAGATCACTTGGGACAAAGTGCTAAATTAATTTTGTCCCATAAATAAAATAAAACTAGCTAAAAAGGAGATGGTTAATTCAAAGCTGTAGCTTGTTTGGGTTCTGAGCACTTTCCCTAGACAAACAATGGCAAGAGGAATGCAGAGGGAGGGGGGAACATGTCACCAGGCAGCAATGGCATCCCTATTGGGTGGCCAGACCCCCCCAACATTATGCTGTGCCCCACCATGTGCCCCCCCCCCCCAATAAAATTTTTTATTTTTTTTTTTACAAAAAATCAATGTCTAAGAGGGAGAGAGTCCCCAGTCAGCTCCTGTGGGTGATTACTCCCCCCTCCCTCTGCTTGCTGACACTGTATAATGCGAGCGCTCACACAACCACGGCCGCCCGATCTGCTCCTTCCCCTGCATCCTTATTGGCAGGGAGAAGAGCGAGTTGCAGGAAGTACTACACCAGGACTCTCAGTTACTGAAAAAACAGACTGATTTCTCCCGTCCTTAGGACAGGAGAACCAGCCTGTAAATTCCAAGAGATGCCAGACCAGAGCAGTCAATAGCAGGGGCAGGACAGCAAGAAGAGGCTGGGGAACCCCACAGTGGCGGAACACCAGGGCCCGGAGGCAAGACAACCTTTGCAGCCCTGATAGTTCTCCCACTGCTTTGGATCCTTATATTTTCTTGGTATGCTGGTGACATATATCTCTTGTTTTCTGCCACCCTGGGGGGCCCCAATACAGTAGGAAGGGAGCTCACTGCAGAACATGTGAAAGGGCCGTTGTGGGGTCGTAGTAAAGGGCCCCAGTATATATTTATATATCTATATATAGATATATCTATATATCTATATATATATATATATATATATATATATATATATATATATATATATATATATATGCATTTTATAGTTGCCCCCCTACTTTTGTCCCTGCCCCCCCCCCATGTGCCCCCCCTAAATATGAAAGCTGGAGATGCCACTGCCAGGCAGTGATTATGAGGCCACCCAATGTAAGGCCCGCCAATTTTGTAGCCTAAAAATGAGAAGACTGGGTGCATCACATGGCCACTGATTTAGGCATTTAGGTTTGTTTTGTCTAATTCCTGTGAATTTCTTTATCTATCTATCTATCTATCTATCTATCTATCTATCTATCTATCTATCTATCTATCTATCTATCTATCTATCTATAGTATCTATCTATCTATCTAATAGTATATACTGTACACATGTGTTTTGCACTGTCTGTTGCTGGTAATCAGATGAGAAGTGTTCTCCTCAGTAATATACAGCTTTGCAGAGACAGAAGTAGCTTTAAAAATCAGCCCAAAAAATATCCAATTTCTGACCAAACAGGATAATGATCTCCTTTATAATGTACCCTGCAGAGAAGTGAGTTCCTTCATACCTCGAGCCTCTGCCCCCCCCCCCCCCCCCCCGGCCCTCCCAGGAAGCTACCACCAAAAACACTTTCTAACAGATTTTTGGATAAACTCTCATTCTGGTTTAGAAATAGTTCATATGTACCCCGAGACACCCACAGTACTGGACTTATTTTTGGGGAGAAATAAAATTGTCTATCATTATTATTATACAGGAAAATGACAATCCATAACATAACATCCAGTATATGATCGGTTATTTTGTAACAAAGTACTGTTACAAATTTCCTTTCCACCTTTAATCAGCGGCTGCTATTGTCATCTAAAAACAATGAACATTTCTCTTCTTTAGAGAAGTACAATCCAGCTGCTCTGTGATTGGCTCAGTGGGAGGCCGGCCCTCCCAGTTGGTGAATGTTCTCACATCGCCTATATCAATATTTACAGCACAGAAGCAACTCGGAATCTGCAAGTCGGTGTTCTAATAATCCCCGCTATGTACAGAGCTCACCACTAAAACTGTATACTTCTATTTATTTTTTTCTGTCAAGGACTGTAGATGTGATCTCTGAACTATAAAATGTTTTTTTTTTCTTTGCCAGTCTGTAAGCATTCATTTTTTTAATATGCTACACTCTGCACTATGGCACATATTTATAAATCACTGTCACCTGGAAGATTCACATGCAGTGAAAGTTTGGCTTATTTAAGATCAACTTCTTTATATACCCCCCCCCCCCCCAGCCACTTTATTAGGTCCTCCTTGCTAGTAGGGGGTTGGACCCCCTTTTGCCTTCATTCTTGGTGGCATAGATACATACAGTGGATGACGCAGGCTCAACTGAGGAGCGGGGCTCTAAGCACCAACTGGTATTCACCAGAGCTCCTGATGGTAGAGATGGGTATAGCTGCCTGTTAGTACCAGGTTGTGCTCCTCAGGATCGCCCCGCCAGGAGGTGAGCAAGCCGGGGTCCAGTAGCAGATATAGCAGGGAGGGATGAAGCAGAAGTGTAGTCAGTAAACAAATCAAAGGTCGATAACAAGTGGTTGAAGGTTGGGATTAAGCGGGAGTGTAGTCAGTAAACAAGTCAAAGGTCGGTAACAAGTGGTTGAAGGTTGGGATTAAGCGGGAGTGTAGTCAGTAAACAAGTCAAAGGTCGGTAACAAGTGGTTGAAGGTTGGGACCAAGCAGAAGTGTAGTCAGTAAACAAGTCATAGGTCGGTAACAAGTGGTTGAAGGTTGGGATCAAGCAGAAGTGTAGTCAGTAAACAAGTTGAAGGTCTGTAACAAGTGGTTGAAGGTTGGGATCAAGCAGAAGTGTAGTCAGTAAACAAGTCAAAGGTCGGTAACAACTGGTTGAAGGTTGGGATCAAGCGGGAGTGTAGTCTTGGAACAAACCTGTCACAGACCCCCATCCTCAAGAGGATTATATCCGCCATACAAGTACAATCCAAGGTCCCTTAGCCCACCCAGTCACTTGTCAAAGCATCAGTGTAGGATTAAAACATAAGACTCTTTATTCAAACACAGGTACTAAGAGATATACACTCAGAGGACAATCCCCCTCTTTGCATAATGACACAGGACGGGGTAAACTTTACCTCCTCCAGTAACATGACACACAGGTTTTTAAAAATTTCAACAGGAGATCGTCTTTGGGAGGGGCTGCTGGAGAAACCCCCTCCATCTCCCAGCTAATCTACATACACATACATCCCATAATAGATTGCTCCCAAGACAGACAGAAACAATAGAACAATGGGATACAGCCACACTTCAAACAATCTAGCAGTCTGAAAGATGAATTTATTTATCTTCCTATTTTCTTGAGGGATATTGTTCAGAAATATTAATGTCCCAAGTGAAAGAGCCCCTTCATTCTTTCAGCACATCTGTCACTTTATCGTCCGCGCCACCTCTTGAGGTGCCCCCGTCACAAAACCAAAGGTCGGTAACGAGTGGTAGCGAAGATACAGATGGCTGCCGCAGGAGAGACAAAAGCGAGATATCGGCTCGAGAGAAAGCACAATAATCTGGCAAACAGGAGCTGCAAAGGTGTGGCTTGAAGTGGAAGTAAACCCGTCCATTTATTTTATTTCAAATAAGTTACCTTTCCGGCACGGGCCGGGAATGTAACCCTCTCATTGGTTCTGCTCTCAACCAGACTGTCAAACCATCCAATGGCTGGTGTCCTAACTGATCACATGTGCAGCATCATGGCAGTTTTAGATTAAACAGAGGCCAAGGTGGCAGCTTCCTTGCCTGAAAACGATAGGAGGGTTTACTTCCACTTTAAACAGGACATCAATGGGAGGAGCAAAGAGTTTAAAGTTCAAGAGGAACAAGACACCAGGCAATATTGTCCACGGAACTGTCCAGGGAGCTGTCCAGCATCTAAGATGGCTCAGCAAGAAGAGATACTGCCAGACACAGCAGAGGTTGTAGGTTCAGGTCCAGGTCCTGACGATGATAATTATTGTTAATAGGACAGCCAATAAAAGTGATTACTACTAAAACCTGAACTATGGGGAATGTCAGCTGAAATCTAAACATCTCCTAGCCGAGTCATGTGCAAAGAGCAAGACAGATTATTGAGATGTAGCTAGCCTCACCATACCCACCCAACACCAAAGGAAACCCAAACAGAAGAAACATGCAGAGACCACACCACCAGGGTCTTACATGTGTGGATGTGTGGAGGAGTGCACCCAGACCTTACAGTGGTTGCACAGGCGCAAGGTTTTTTACCTCCATGCATGAAGGTAAAAAACCTTCTGTGTACAGCAGCCCCCCCCATACTCACCTGAGCCCCATCACGATCCAGCTGTGCACAAAAAAGCTTTGGGATCTCTAGGGACTCTCCCTCCTGATTGGCTGAGCCATTGGCTTCCGCTGCTGTCAATCACAGCCAGTGAGCCAATGAGCAGAGGGGGGAGGGGCCTGAGCCGGGGCTCTGTGTGTGAATGGACAGAGCAGTGGCTCAAGAGCGAGCCTGCTTGGGTAGCCCCAGAGCAAGCTGCTTGCTCTGGGAGCACTCGACAGGAGGGAGGGGCCAGGAGCACCGGCGGGGAACACAAGAAGAGAAGGAACCACTGCACAGAGGAGGTAAAAATGACATGTTTGTAATTCATTTTTTTTTTTTTTTTTATTGCCTTTATTATCACTTTAATGTTAACAAAACAGCATCCCAATACAAAGAAAGCTAACTCCTGTCCAACACAACCATTTATATCCCATTGCACCCAATAGGCCCCTCCCAGCACCATCTCAGAGGTTCCACATGGACACCTATAATTGCCACCACATGGACAAAACAGCTGACAGCCAAGTCCAGGTGGGGGGCGGAATGATGGCACAATGCGCATGTGCGCAGTGCTGAAACGTGATGACGTAATGCGCCACAGCGCACGCACGCAATGCCACAGCATGATGACGTCATGCACACACAAGATGTGCGTATCAGCCATCCACTGGGCGCAAAATGGCGCTGATACAACCTGGCCTGCCTCACCGCCCACGTGTGATGCTGAGCGTCCATGACTGAAGGAACCAAAGGACCAATTTAAAAAAGAGGTGGGACCAGGGACAGTCAGGCTGGGGAGGAAAGTGCTAGATGACGCTTAATGTCCTCAGGAAAGAAAGGAGGGGGCTCTATCTGACTTGCTGCAGTTTCCAATGCACATTGTGAGAAGCTCACAGTGTGCAGTAAAATTAGAGGAAGCCATTTCAGTCCAGGAGAGGAGACAGTACAATTGTGGAAGACTAAAGGGAAGGCCGGAGGTCCGATTTAAACATGAAGATGATATTATACGCTGTATGAACTCCGACATGGAGGACAAACACTGAAGAGCTCCTATTATATATAATCCTTTTTTCTCCTCTGTGGTCAGTAAATAAATAAATGCCCATTTTTGGGAATAATAATTGTCCTTGTATGTCTCGGTATGAACTCTGCGGTGGTCCGCCGTGGAATCCCGCCATCTTTGATGTTTGTACGATGGAAAGAAGAAAAAAAAAACATTGATGTTTATATACAACTTATGACTTCAAAAAATAATAATGCCGGCTCCATATTAGAGAGATCTGGAAGGAATCTTCGGGATTGTCCAACTCATACACAAGGAGGACTCTCAGAGCGCAGGATTTGTCTCAGGCACAAACAACGGCGCTTAGCAAATCCAGGGAACGGACCCAGCGATTAATACAATCAAGAGAGAGAAAAGAATAAACAGAAAACACATTCTGAGTATACAATCCGCCACCCTCACTTTTCATCCCCGAGGAAAATCAGACAAATCTGAGCCGAGTCAGAAAACACCGAACCACACCATGCCGAAAATATGAGGACATATGGAGGATCAACCATCAGTGGCTCCTGGGGTGTCCATGCTTCTCTAGTGATTGGATAGGCTGCATTCTCAGTGATGTCACTGGTCTCCAGTGAATGAATAGGCTGCATTCTCAGTGATGTCACCGCTCTCTAGTGAATTGATAGGCTCCATTCTCAGTGATGTCACCGGTCTCTAGTAAATGGATAGGCTGCATTCTCAGTGATGTCACTGATCTCTAGTGAATGGATAGGCTGCATTCTCAGTGATGTCATCGGTCTCCAGTGAATGGATAGGCTGCATTCTCAGTGATGTCACTGGTCTCTAGTGAATTGATAGGCTGCATTCTCAGTGATGTCACCGCTCTCTAGTGATTGGATAGGCTCCATTCTCAGTGATGTCACCGCTCTCTAGTGATTGGATAGGCTCCATTCTCAGTGATGTCACCGCTCTCTAGTGATTGGATAGGCTCCATTCTCAGTGATGTCACCGCTCTCTAGTGAATGGATAGGCTGCATTCTCAGTAATGTCACTGGTCTCTAGTGATTGGATAGGCTGCATTCTCACTGATGTCACCGTTCTCTAGTGAATGGATAGGCTGCATTCTCAGTGATGTCATCGGTCTCCAGTGAATGGATAGGCTGCATTCTCAGTGATGTCACCGGTCTCCAGTGAATGGATAGGCTGCATTCTCAGTAATGTCACTGGTCTCTAGTGAATGGTTAGGCTGCCTTCTCAGTGATGTCACTGGTCTCTAGTGAATTGATAGGCTGCATTCTCAGTGATGTCACCGGTCTCTAGTGAATGGATAGGCTGCATTCTCAGTGATGGCACCGGTCTCTAGTGAATTGATAGGCTCCATTCTCAGTGATGTCACCGGTCTCCAGTGAATGGATAGGCTGCATTCTCAGTGATGTCACCGCTCTCTAGTGAATTGATAGGCTCCATTCTCAGTGATGTCATCGGTCTCTAGTGAATGGATAGGCTGTATTCTCAGTGATGTCACTGCTCTCTAGTGAATGGATAGGCTGCATTCTCAGTGATGTCACTGCTCTCTAGTGAATGGATAGGCTGTATTCACAGTGATGTCACTGCTCTCTAGTGAATGGATAGGCTGTATTCTCAGTGATGTCACTGCTCTCTAGTGAATGGATAGGCTGCATTCTCAGTGATGTCACTGCTCTCTAGTGAATGGATAGGCTGCATTCTCAGTGATGTCATCGCTCTCTAGTGAATTGATAGGCTCCATTCTCAGCGATGTCACTGATCTCTAGTGAATGGATAGG
This sequence comes from Lithobates septentrionalis, assembly GCA_037952835.1. Classification (NCBI taxonomy): domain Eukaryota; kingdom Metazoa; phylum Chordata; class Amphibia; order Anura; family Ranidae; genus Lithobates; species Lithobates septentrionalis. The sequence goes on along the minus strand of JBBDGP010001717.1, from coordinate 82,089 downwards.
CTGCATTCTCAGTGATGTCACTGGTCTCTAGTGAATGGATAGGCTGCATTCTCAGTGATGTCATCGGTCTCCAGTGAATGGATAGGCTGCATTCTCAGTGATGTCACTGGTCTCTAGTGAATGGATAGGCTGCATTCTCAGTGATGTCATCGGTCTCCAGTGAATGGATAGGCTGCATTCTCAGTGATGTCACCGCTCTCTAGTGAATGGATAGGCTGCATTCTCAGTGATGTCATCAGTCTCTAATGAATGGATAGGCTGCATTCTCAGTGATGTCACCGGTCTCTAGTGATTGGATAGGCTCCATTCTCAGTGATGTCACCGCTCTCTAGTGAATGGATAGGCTGCATTCTCAGTAATGTCACTGGTCTCTAGTGAATGGATAGGCTGCATTCTCACTGATGTCACCGTTCTCTAGTGAATGGATAGGCTGCATTCTCAGTGATGTCATCGGTCTCCAGTGAATGGATAGGCTGCATTCTCAGTAATGTCACTGGTCTCTAGTGAATGGATAGGCTGCATTCTCAGTGATGTCACCGGTCTCTAGAGAATTGATAGGCTGCATTCTCAGTGATGTCACCACTCTCTAGTGATTTGATAGGCTGCATTCTCAGTGATGTCACCGGTCTCTAGTGAATTGATAGGCTGCATTCTCAGTGATGTCACCACTCTCTAGTAATTTGATAGGCTGCATTCTCAGTAATGTCACTGGTCTCTAGTGAATGGTTAGGCTGCCTTCTCAGTGATGTCACTGGTCTCTAGTGAATTGATAGGCTGCATTCTCAGTGATGTCATCGGTCTCTAGTGAATTGATAGGCTGCATTCTCAGTGATATCACCAATCTCAAGTACATGGTTATGTTGCGCTTCTTTTTTTTTTTAAAACTTTATTGCAACATTTTGGCATAGGAAGAGAGCGGAGTAAATAACTGGAGCTTGCTTGCGGTATAAGGTCCACTTTAGGGCTGGATAAATATATAAAGTATGGTATTGTAATGCATTGATTAGCATTTATGTTGCATCTACTTGTGTTTTGAGTGCGTTTTTGATGCGCTGTGCCATCATGTGGCCTGTTGTGTTCCTAATTTCTGTGACTTCACTTCCTTCATGAAACAAGTTAAATGTACTTTATTTCAATGTCATTTATTTGTTCATGTATTCATTTAACTATTAATATTTGAATTATTGTGTATTTATTTTATTTTATTTTTTTTTTCATGCCTTTGTATTTTTTTTTTTTTGTTCATGGAATTATTGTCTTGTACTGTGCAGTCACATGCAGGCGCGATGCAGCTGCTTATTAAAATGTTAAATGCATTCAGAAATGCACGCTAAAACACAGATAAATTGCACAAACATCATCAAGAGCGCCATGCATATCACTATAAGGGCTTGTTCACGCAAGCTTTTGGTCTATGAAGAGCGAATTACCATTTTGATTCCTGGCGCCTATGGAGATTTTTAAGCACTGTAGTTTGGCGCCGCTCCACGAGCGTGCAAAATTTTAAAGCATGACATTTTAGGTATTTACGTAACATCGTCTTCTATATTTTAGCAAAAAAAAAAAAAAAAAGGTATTATATTTTAAAAATTTAAAAAATATAACAAATTCAAATATAAAAAAATGATATTGTGTTTGTGTGCACTAAGATTCATTAAAATGTATTTTTTCAAAACAATTTGCATTTGAAAAAACTGCTGCACGAATACTTTGGCATAAAAAAAAAATTGGAAAACCCCGCCATTTTATTCTCTAGGGCCTCTGCCTAAAATATATATGTAGCAAGGTCTCTGGCCTTGTCCAGTCTAATGAGGACCTCCAAGGCCAAAAATAGATGACATCCTTCAATATGTAGTGGGTCGTGAGGCATAGTGAGTGCAAAGATTGTGAAAGTCATTTGGCGCCAGACACTTCTTGGATGTAAAAGAGGTTTTATTTCTCTTAACGGTCCTTTTTGTATTTTTGGGGGAAAGAGGGTTAGGGCCAGGACACCCTTAGGTAGTTGCAAATTCAACTGGCAGACTCCGAGACTTCAATAAGAGAACAGCCGTTAAGGGAAAGGCCCCAACAAGACGCCACATCTACACTTGCAGGAATGCTGTCTCCTATGGTAACAGTCTTTAACAGTTCCTAACTCAAACCTAACAGTTCCTTCAGCTTCACTACAACTGCCTCTTGTAGTTCTTCACCACTGAGCTCCCGGGTTCTCAGTAGACCCTCTGATTCACTGACTCCGAATCCCTTGAGCTCCTCCAAGGTTGGCGGTGGTATCTCCCTCAAGCGTCACCCCCCGCTTCCTGGCTGGGTCCCTAGCTTGGCACTCCAGATACCTTTCAAGCTTCACCCCTGCTGACCAGCTCGGTCCCTGACTTGACTCACAAGGCTGCTCTGCAAGCGTTTCCTCCGCTGGTTGAGTCCCTGACTTGATCACCGCCTGAAGTTTCCCGATTCTCCACTGTGCCCTTTCAGTGAGAATGTGGTTCCGATACTTGCTTCAGTTACTTACTGTGGTCCCTGGTAATAAGGTGGTTGGTCCCTTTGTGGCGAAAACTCCCCTTCTACTTTTGGCAACTTCAGAGGCGACTTTATTAGACATCTGTGCATGAACCCATAGAGATGTCTTTCAAGTCGCGCCCCGAAGTTGCCAAAAGTAGTGCAGGAACTCGGCGTCGCACCAATTGGGACGGTGCCATTGCCGACCGATAGGCTGACCAGTCAAATTGCATGTCAAATTGCGCTGATGTGAACGGGGCTGAAGTATTTTTCTGTTAAAAAAAATAATAATTTCGATTTTTACATGTAGGAGAGGAATGTTAGAATTAGTCCGGGTGGGAAATCATTAAAACCCAGCTAATGGCTCTTCAGCTTTTACTTTTATAACTTGCTTGCAACTTCATGCAAAACATGTTCCACAATAATACAAAATGTACGCGACACCTCAGAACCCCCTAAGGCTCGATTCACATCTATGCATGTTGCTTTTGAGCGTTTTTTTGAGTTTTTTTGTGATACTTGCCGCGTTTTTGAGCAGCGTTTTTATAGCGTTTTTGCGTTTTTTTTTTTTGTTTTTTTTTTTACAGTTGTTTTTAGACTGTATACAGTCTAAAAAAAAAATTAAAAACAAAAAAAAAAAAATACACCAAAAACGCATAAAAAACGCATCAAAAACGCTGTAAAAACGCTGCACTTGCATTTTTGATGCTGGTCCATTGAATTCTATTACATGCAAAACGCTGCATTTTGCATGAAAAAAAGTCCCTGACCCTTTCCAAAAATGCAGAGAAACAAAAAGGCATTGATGTGAACATGTTCCATAGGAACCCATGTTAAAAAATTCCCATGCATTTCTGCAAAATGCAAAATGCATCAAAAAACGCGCTAGTGTGAATCGAGCCTAAGGCCCCTTTCACACGGACGATCCGTATGTCCGTTTTTCATCCTTCCGTTTTCGGATGAAAAACGGACATACATTCATCCCTATGGAGCGTCGGATGTCAGCGGTGACATGTCCGCTGACATCCGACCCGCTCCGATCCGAAAAGTGTAACGGAGGAAAAACCTACTTTTCCCTCCGTTTTCGGATCGGATCGGATGACGACGGACACTACGGACCGTCATCATCCGATCCCCCCATAGGGGAGAGCGGCGCTCTGACAGGTCCGTCGCTGCTCAGTGTGCAGCGATGCACCTGTCATCTTCCTGCTCAGCGGGGATCGGCGGAGCTATCCCCGCTGAGCAAGCGGATGTTCACGGGGCGGATCATGACTGATCTGCCCCGTGTGAAAGAGCCCTAAGGCTCGATTCACACCTGTGCATGTTGCTGTTGAGCGTTTTTGGAGGGTTTTTTTTCATGCTTGCCACGTTTTTGAGCCGCGTTTTTGCCGCGTTTTTGCCGCGATTTGCGTTTTGCGTTTTTTTTTTTTTTTTTTTTTTTAGTTTTTTTTACAGTCAAAAAAAAATTTAAAAAAAATAAAAAAAAAAAAAAAACGGCAAAAACGCATCAAAAACGCATCAAGAACGCTGCAAAAACGGTGCACTTGCGTTTTTGATGCTTGTCCATTGAAATCCATTACATGCAAAACGCTGCATTTTGCATGAAAAAAAGTCCCCGACCCTTTCCAAAAACGCAGAGATACAAAAAAGCATTGATGTGAACATGTTCCATAGGAACCCATGTTAAAATATTCCCGTGCATTTCTGCAAAATGCAAAATGCATCAAAAAACGCGCTAGTGTGAATGGAGCCTAAAAACTGGAAGCTAAAACAAAAACTGAGCTCTTGGGTGAGGGTATTGGCTACTAAGGATAGTATCCCAGTTTTGATAGCTTTCATTGCTCCAGTTTTCACAATTTAACCCCATTTTTGCACATTCATGAAACATAAAAAAAGCGCAGCAAAAAAAAAAAATTGGAAAAAACACAAAGAATACTTCTTATTTATTCATCCCAGAACATGAACCTTGATTGGTTTGAAGAGACCCACAATCAACAGTTCTTGGTCACCTTTGCAAGTATAAGGATCACCTGTGTACATAGCAGTCCCCGGCCAATCAGCCTGAAGCCCCGCCCTCTCTCCAGGGTATAAATCTCAGGTCAGGGCTGAGGGTCAGTACTGCAAGTGATCATCATGATGGGTTCTTCCAGGGTAGGAATGGGCTTAGCACTGCTGTTGTGGATCTTCAGTTTGTCCTGGTTGCTGTGTGATGCCAATGGACACTTTGAAAGCTCCTCTCTCCTCCACTGTGCTCTGGACAAGATGGAATTGTCCTTTTCTATGCCTACTGAAGGGGCGACCTCTTCCCTGAAAGTGTTGGGTGAGTGTTTTTTTTTTTTTTTTTTTTTTTCTTTTTTTTTATTGCTCTATTTTTAATTTATTCTGGGTTAAGGGTGGAAATTGCCAAAAGTAGTGATGCTGTTCCTACTAATTGGCTGGTAGCTCACAGAACATGGTGGGTGGGAGTAGTACATGTTGAATAGGGATCAGTGTGCTATTATCCAGGATATGTACTAGAATGTAGCCAGTGTCCTGAGATATTAAAGATCTAGAGATTGATTGTAATAAGGAGGTATGCCCAAGTGAAGCTGAAGGCTATTACTCCCTAGCGCCCCGCCCCCCCCCCCCCCCCCCCAAAAAAAAATCTGTGCCCCCGTTGGGGAGACTTCTTCACTTCCTGTACCACAGACAAAACTGGAAGTGGGGACTTCTCCAGTGAAGGAATCCCTGGTTGTCACCAGAGATGGTTTTGATGGCCTAGGAGGCTGCTTCCCCCAATCGTCTAGTTCCAGTGACAACTTAATGTTTCACTGTCCTGCAATGAATGGGCTACCGTACCCATGATGCATGAAGATCTAGTGGTGATCTTGTGGGTTGGTTGAGGAGCTGGGTCAGCACAGATTTAAATGCTCTCAGAAGAGGGGAATGGGTTCACTGAGTGGGGTTTTTTTGTACCTTATTGATGCAACAAGGAAAGCTCATGTAGCAAAGCCCTAGGTCTAATGGTGACCTCCAGAGTTGGGGACAGCTGACATCCTTCTGTGTTAGTGGGGTACAAGGCATGGTGGGTGTAATGCAAGGTAGGTTCATGGGTGCCAGACACCTCTTGAATGAAAAGAAATTTATTGTCTCTTAAACAGTACTGTGGGAGAGAGTTGGGGCCAGGACACCCTTAAGTAGATGCAATGTTAATTGACAGACTCTAGGAAATCTATAGGCAGACAGCCATGCAGGGAAAGGTATCTAGCCAGTCACCACATCTGCATGAGTAGGAACACTGTCTCCTATGGCAACAGTCTTGTAACCGTTTCTAACAAAGGTTACAATGCACTTTCACTTCTGCTACAATCTCCTATTGTAGGACTTCACTCCACCGAGCTCAGTCTTTCACTAGACTCCCTGATCCACTGCAACTGGATCCCCTGAGCTCTTCCAATCTTCTCATTGAGTATCTTCAAGCGTCACCCCAGCTGGGTCCCAGGCTTGGGACTCAGATACTCCTCAAGCGGCACCTCAACTGTCCCACTGGGTCCCTCACTTGGCACTTGCTGATGCTTTCCCACTTCACCATCCTCGGTTGGCAGTCTGCTCTAGTACTGGCCTCAGCTTACTCGGTGGTCTCCTCCGGTAGTGGATGGTCCCTTAGTGGCGACAGCTCCCCCTCTACATCTGACCATGACTGGTTCCCCTGGCCAGCGGAACCGTTATTCCTGGTTGGACTAAAAGGCCGCAGTCCCAACCCTGCACTACTTCTAAGATGGGCTCTCGGCATAGCAGCCAGACCTCCCCAGGATAGGCCTTAGGTTTTTGGCCTAGCAGTCTGGGGCAATATGACACATGTCCACTAGGGTTGCCACATCATCCCTTTAATCCAGGACACATATTAATTACAGGTTCTGAGGCTGATTTAATGCAAATAAGGCATCAATTGAGTTTAATTGCCACCTTAATCAGCCACAGAACCTGTGTAATGTGTGTCCTGGATTAAAGGGATGATGTGGCAACCCTAATGTCCACCCAGACAGCGTCCAGGTGGCACAGAACCCTGATCACCTGACTCCACCCAAATAGGCTCTCCCAGAAGGCCAAGGGACCCAAGAAAATCCCTGTCCATTGGCTGAGGCACCCAATCCATTCATTCCTAATCTCCTTACAGTGCCCTTGTCTTATCTAATGTCACCAGATACCCAGCCATCTAGTGACAGAAGAGAGAAGTGCAACAATTCCAGATTTGGGGTGAAATTGGCCAAGGCAACTATCAAATGTAATAGCAACCCATCCTAATCATCAGGGTGCTACACTCATATTGAGTGTTTTAGCCCCAGTGCTTGAAATTCCAGTAAGCACTGGTATACCATCCAGCTGCAGCATTTGACAGGCTGAGGGCAATAGGGCTTGATGGTGTGCCTATAATTAAATATTTTTATTTTTTTTTTTTATGGATGGTGTGCCTATGCCTTCTGGCTGCACCACAAGCCAAGATCTTGATGTTTCAGATTGCTCTGACATAATGTACCACTTGAGACCAAACTTTAGTGTTGGATAGAAGGGAGGAATTAGAACTTGTCAGTTATTGTTGCCTGTGCCCCCTTGGGGAGGTTAACATTATCCGTGGAAAATAAAATCTTGGGTTGTCCCAGGGGAAATATTCAGTGGACACTTGTTCTGGTGACCTGGGGGTGGGGTGTCCCCCAAGGGAGTCCTTTAATTTGCTGGTCTTTCCTCACTTCCTGTTTGGCTATGGGGCAGGAAGTGAAGGGGAATCTCCCCAATGTGATGCAGATGGCAAAACATAAACGGGGGTTATAACCCTCCCTTACTGTGTCCAAAATGGGGACAATTTTGCCTACATAGCACAAGACTGTTATACCAGCCAATCTACCTTCAGAAGTAAATGTGACACTGGTTTGGTATAATTTCGATTTTGGTAAGAAATCAATTTTGTGTTTCTGATCAGATTTCCAGGATGAATTTCAGAGTCTTGACAATAACACTGCTTGTGGGATCTGGGTAAGACATGGATCCAATAACACAATGGTGATTGCTGCTGCCTATGATGGATGCTACGTAAGAGAAGAGGTAAGCCTGACATCACTGACTTGGGCTTTTTGATACCGTCATTGGACAACTCATTTTCAAAGTTTTAGAATCCTGAGAAACCATAAGCCTGTTCTAATCTATGCATTCCTTGGGTGTATGTAGAGCAGACTGCCTAGGTTTGTCTGTCCCCCCTTAATGAGCCATCAGTCCAGCAACCATTGCCACAAATGGGAGGCCATTTAGCTGTTGCCAGAACAAGCAGTGAAGGATCAAATGGCAACACCTGTTCTGATGTTTCTTGCAAGCTATGCCCTGTCATAGAAGTTTTCACTAGTGGCATGTTCAGGGCAAAAGTGAAGGAACAACATTGAAATTGGACAGTACTCTAATTCTTCCTTACCCAAAAATTACAATTCCAGCTCTACAAATGCTTGAACTGTACTGGCTATGAGTGGAAAGCCCCTGGTAACTTGTATAAATGCCTGACTCCTTGGTAATATGGGAGGTTTAGACATGAATCACCAGGTTTTGGGAGAATGGTTTGAGACAACTCAACTTGGTTTGCTGTAATGCAGATGTCCCCAAACCCACCTGCAGGCTGAGTGGCCCTTTGCTTGCCTTTTATCTAGCCCTTGGGTTACTATTCTGACCACAAAGCCTATGGCTTTGTTTACTTCTACTCCTGCCACCCCTCTAAAAGTTTGAAGGACAGTAAACCAGCCCTTTGTTTCAAAAGTTTGAAGACCCCTGGTGTGTAATATTTATATATTTATATATTTTTTTTTATTTTTTTTTCTCCCTCTAGGATGAGGAATATATGATGGTTCTACTTCTGGAAGACATTGTTGATGGTGCTTTTGAGCAATACAAGACCGAGAAGAGATGTCCAATACAGAATGGTAACATGTCTAATCTTCTAAATGAGAATTCCCATGGCATAGTCCCCTGAAACAAAGCAATGTAGCTTTCTCAATTGCAGGTTGTATTGGGGATCACATGGCATGGTCCCCTAAAATAAGAGCATGTGGCTTACTCTGTTGGGACAGAATTGGGGGGGGGGGGGGGTGTAATTCACACCTAGTGTCTCTAAAGCCCTAATTGCATAAATCCAATGTACTGCATGTTGCTAGAAGACCTTTGTTTCTTGTATAGAAGCCCTGGATGCCCCCAGCCCTGATGTCTGCTCTGCCATTGCTAAAGCGGACAAATTGGCCTGCGCTGAAACACCTGTAACCAGTGACTCCTGTGCTGCAATGGGATGCTGCTACTCCCCGAGCGATGCTTCAATGCCCTGTTTCTTTGGCAACAAGTGTAAGTAGGATGTTGATGTGTTTAAAGTTGGGAAACCGTATCAGCCTGAACATGCCTATGGCCAGTGTGTAAAAGAACCTGCCATTTTTGATGGTACCTTAGCATAGCCAAAAGCATTTAAATGATTTAAAGCCCAGTCTAAAATGTACTTGCTCAATGGTGTCTTGCCAACTTGACATTTATTTTGGACTAAGCCATACTTGGTGACCCTTCAGGTACAATTAACAACCCATTGAATTTAGAAGAAATGGCCGCACACCACTAGATAAAAATCCTATTGGGACATCCCAAAAACTACAGGAATCAGAATGCTGGGTAGACTCATTTCACACTTCACGTGCGCTTAGTCATTACCATACCCTCTGGGTGTCCGTAAGACTTTCTATAGTCTGCTCCTATAATTTTGCACTCTTTACTGCAATCAAACATGTCTACAGATGTGAGTGCTGACTGCAGTATGTGTATATATTGTGTTTTTTTTTTTTTTTTTTTTAATGAATAGTCTAATCTATTGGTGGCTAGATAATTGCATGTCTGATCTACATGGCGACAACCCAATCTTGTTTTCTACAGTGACCACACAATGCAGATTTGATGGCAACATGGTGATTGCAGTGTCCAGTGAACTGACCATGCCATCTCTGCATCTGGACTCCGTCAGGGTGATTGGATTGGACTCCTGCACCGGGCTGACAGTAGATACCAGTAACTCCTTTGTAGTGTTCAGGTTCCCATTGTCGTGCTCCACAGCATATCAGGTGGGTGTTGCAATACAGTCTAGATAGATCAAAGTTTGATCCTCATGGTGCTGGCAGGCTAACCTTTTGCTTTTCCCTTGTAGTATAATGTGCAATGAGACATGATTATCTTGCAGTCCAGGTTCTTAGACCAATAAACTCTTGGCTACAATTCTGGTCTTGGGCTGTGATATCACTTGGTGAAGGTCAATATTCAGATTTCACCAAAACAATGTTGAGGATGATGGCACCTTATCCTCTCAGTATTGCATAATTTCTTCTAAAGCATTCCAGTCCGGCATGATGTATGGTTGCTACCATTCATGAGTGATCTAACTTGACTTCATTAACTGGCTTAATTGGTATGCCAATACCCTACTGCACTATTAACCTTACTCCTGTGCTTATCTTAAACATGCTTAACAGACCCTTTTTTGTAGGTTTCTTGTCTTGTACAGAAAGCCACCCTTTGTTTTGTGAATGTGATACAGAAAGTTGACTTGTGGTGGGTGGTATTGCTTTCAAAAGCTTGATTTGCCTATCCTGACTTGTTTGACTTTTTTTTTTTTTTTTTTTTTTTTTTTCACCTAGGTGCCCAATGGTCCAATGAACTATGTGGCTACTATTGAAGCTACTAGACAAATCCAGACATGGCAAGGATCTTCTATTACTAGGGACAGTACAATGAGGTAAGATGAACAATCCTGCTGCAGTATATGGAGGGGGTGGCAGCAGCAATAGAACTTTATCTAATACTGTACTGTTTCTCTAGGGTGACTGTGCAGTGCAGCTTCATTCAAACGGGTATTGTGCCGCTGCTGAATTTTACAGTCAACACTTTGCCACCACCTCTTCCTGTCAGTACATCTGGTCCTCTTGAGCTGGAGATGAGAATTGCACAAGGTGAGAAGTCTTCTTCTGCTTGCTAGAGGCAAGCCAACATGCTTCCACTAGTCTAGCGCCCATTAGTGATTTAACATGATTTAGAGAGCACTGTACTACAGAAGTCATTAAAGAAAATCTAAACTAATCACTATGGCTGTGCCCGCCCTACCACCCCATAAAGGTGTCTTGGCTTACATTAGTGCCCACCCATTACCTAAGTGAGGTAACCTCTGCTACTACAATGCATGTCCCTGGAGGGGCAGAGCCTGCTTGGGCAGGGAATGTATGGACCTTCTGAACCTAGGAAGAAAGCTGGGCTTCTGACAAAAGATGGTGATGTAAGGAAACACTGGATTCACATGACTGAAGCTGGTTATGTAAATGACCCTAATCTCAAAGCAAATAGATGGGTGTTATTGGATGCTGGCTTGGTAACAGGCCTTCTGTCCAATTACTCTAGCAGATTTCATGCTTGTGTGATAGTGGGTGGGGCCAGGTATGACATAAGTCATCACTTTACTAGTTGTCTCCCATTAAACTGTTAATGTGTTATAAAATTTGAGGGGTCCCCCCCCAGGGTTAAAAGGTGGTTGAGTTTACTTTTATGTAAAGCAAAAAGGCATGTCCTCTCCAAGGTCCCTGAACCCAGCCATTGAGAAATGTTAACACTTGTTGCCCTGAATTTGTTATGTTTTATGTAATGCAGATTTTGGCTATGCCTCATACTACACTGATGCACAGTACCCTGTGGTCAAAGTGCTCAGAGACCCAGTCTACCTGGAGGTTCGCATCATCGGCAGGACAGATCCCAACCTGGTCCTTGTCCTAAATGACTGCTGGGCCACCAGCTCTGCAGATCCTCTAACCCTTCCTCAATGGCCCATCTTGTTTGACAGGTGAGTAATTGAATCTGTAGAATGGAAGTTATCCTGTCTACCTTGTGCAGATCTCAAATCTCAATCGTTTGTTTTTCAGTTGCCCTTTTAATGGTGACAACTACTTGAGCCAGCTGATTCCTGTTGGAGCTCCTTCACAGGCTGTACCTATACCAAGCTACTACCAGCGCTTTGTGGTCAGCACCTTCACATTTGTGGACGCCACCACCCAGCTTGCCCTTGGAGGCCTGGTAAATGAATACAATGTATTGTATGTCTTTATCTAATGCTTTGCTGTCAATTTTTTTTAATGTTAATTTTGTAAACTTGTCTTCAGGTATACTTCCACTGCAGTGCTTCTGTTTGTGTTCCATCTGCCAGGGGCAGCTGTGTGGTTTCTTGTGGTCAAAGGAGAAGTGAGTATTATCTTTGGGTGTAAAAAAAAAAACTGACTAGTGGCAGAATCTTGGGGTTTTTCCACAACTCTCTAAATAAAAGGGAAACTCCTACATCTACTATGGAATTTAAACATGATCCTATTTTTAGGGCGAATGGCTGAACTTCAGTCTCTGAAGAACACAGTGACTTCTCAAGGACCTGTTGCATTTGTTTCTATGGATGATAAAGAAATTCTAAGACTGGAAGGTAATCAATCTTGGGATGGGGGGAGGGTGGGGTTCAGCTGAGATTCAAGACTTAAACTTTTTTTTTTTTTTTTTCCCCCCCCCCCCCCCCTCCTCCTAGGTACTGATCCATCAAATTACTCCACATTGGACCTGGCTAGAGCACTAGCAACTGCTGGGGTTGTTGGGTCTGTGGCTGTTGCTGTTCTCGGCTTGTGGATACACCACAGGAGTCAAACATGTAACATTAAAACTGCTAATGTTTAAATAAACTCTTTTAAATCTGTCTTTACTAGCTTTTATTACCAACATTCCATAAATGTGTAAAATATCAGTTTTGTGACTTGAAAATGAAGCTGGTCAGATGGCTTCCACCCACAAAATTCAGAACGGGCAGGATAATGGCTGAGCTAGCAAGTAAAAGTTCTCCAATCCTAGCCCCAGTTTCTATTTGTGCCCAATTTTGTGATGAGCCTGAATGACAAATGCTTTGTTCCCATTAGTCACTGGCAATCCATTGGAGATGGCCTTAGTTTCTAACAAACGCGTTACCTCTAGCTATAGCTTTGGCTAGGGTAGGCTCATCTCCTCCTATCTCCAGCCACTTTAACCTTGTCCATCCTAGGCTTCCTCAAAACCTTGCCTCCATGAAGGTTGAAACTTGTGTCTCAGCAAGCACTAAATATTTTCCCATTGGGATTACAAGGTGTGTTACCAGGGGGTGTTGTATTGGGAAAAAGATTGCATTCCATGAGCTAGCAGAAATGCACTTGGCACCCCTGTTAACTGTCTACTACTGTACTCAAGTTGCAAGGCATGATGTTGGCTAGACATGTGTGTTTCGGTCTGAATTGAAATTACAGTAGTAATGAAAAATTCAGATAGAATTTGAATAGTTTTCCGATTTTCAAATGGAATGGTGAGAAATATTATAGGAAAGAATAGAACCTAATAAAACAGAACAAAATGGAATAGAAAATAAACAATATAGAATTAAATAGAAAATGACCATTTTTTTCCAGAATTTGAATAGAAAATAACATGGTATAAAAAAACAAAATGGAATGAATATAACATCTTTCTAATCAAATTGATTCTATTAGATGTTCTCTCCCCCCCCCCCCCCCCCCATTTGAATTTTGGGAAATGGATAGATTTTAATGGTCTTTTCTATCTGAAATTCAAATTTCCACAGAAGGTTATAATCTGATGGAATATTAGATAAACAAAAAAAATTGATTTTTAACAAATAGAATTTTTCTTCTGAATTTCAAATACATTTAAATTCAAATGCAGAATAGACGCAGTAGAAAATATAACCATTTTCACCTCCCCCCCCCCCCCCCCAATAGAAAAATAAATCCTTCCTGATCCCATAGGCAATTGGATTTTCCCTGGATCCACTTTACCTATAAATGTCAGTACCCAGTCCTATTATGTACATTTTAGGAAAGAATCCAGGCCTTTCTTAAAGCAATCTACTGAGCTGGCCAGAACCACCTCTGGAGGGAGTTTATTTTACATTTACAGCTCTTACTGTTAAGAAACCTTTCACTATTTGGAGATCTCTTTTCCTCAACTTAAAGAGTGCCACCTTGTTAGTGTTGACCGGAAATTGAACACCAAGGTCACTATATGAACCCCCTCATGTATTTATACATAGTGATCATATCCCCCCCCTTAATCTCTTCTGACTGAATAAATTCAGTTCCTCTAATCTTTCCTCATAGTTGAGCTCCTCCATGCCTCTTATCAGTTTGGTTGCACTTTCCCCAGTACTCATACTTTTTGGGAACTGGTGCCCAAAACTGAACTGCATATTCCAGATGAGATCTTACTAATTTGTACAGGGGCAAAATATTTCTCTCTGGAATCCAGACCTCCTGGTACAAAGGACTTGCTCTCTTGCAAAACCACAGCTTGGCATTGGCAAGCTATTAAGCTTATAATCTACCAAACCCCCAGATCCTTCTCCATTGATTTCCCCTAGTTGTACCCCCCCCCCCCCCCCCCTTTCAGTATGAACTAAAATGCCGTTTTAGTCAAAAGACTAACTAAATTGAAAATTGACTTCAAAATTAACACTGGTCTGTAGTGCATGTTCATACCTCAATGCCATAATAACATATTTATATTTTTTTAATCCAGTATAGGAGTTTAGAAGTTGTAGAGAAATGTTAATGCATTACAACTTAATTACACCTATTAGATTTTAAAAGACCTAAAATTTAGTTTTAGTCGACTAAAATGTACTGGAGATTTAGTTGACTAAATGCAATTAAAACAATTGCAGGGGACTAAAATGCCAATTTGGTCCTAAGACTAAATTTCCTGCCACAATTAACACGGCCACGAGTGCATAACTTTACATTTATCAACATTAAACCACATCGTCGCCCAATTAGACATTGCATTGAGGTTGGCTTGTGAATTGGAGACATCCTGTAAGGACGTTTATTCCACTGCAAAGACTGAAATGTTACTTTTAATCCCAGACCGAATATCATTTATAAAGATATTAAAAAGTAAGGGTTCCAACACTAAACCTTGGAGTACACCACTGATAACCTTAGACCATTCAGAGGAAGAATCATTAACCACGACTCTCTGAATTCTGTCTTTAGCCAGTTTTCTATCCGTTTACAAACTATTTCCAAGCCTGTAGACTTTACCTTACACATGAGCCGTGTGTGGGGGATTGTCAAGCGCTTTTGCAAAATCCAAGTATACCACGTCCACAGCCCCCCCACTGTCCAAGTATACCACGTCCACAACCCCCCCACTCTGTCCAAGTATACCACGTCCACAACCCCCCCACTCTGTCCAAGTATACCACGTCCACAACCCCCCCACTCTGTCCAAGTATACCACGTCCACAACCCCCCCACTCTGTCCAAGTATACCACGTCCACAACCCCCCCACTCTGTCCAAGTATACCACGTCCACAACCCCCCCACTCTGTCCAAGTATACCACGTCCACAACCCCCCCACTCTGTCCAAGTATACCACGTCCACAACCCCCCCACTCTGTCCAAGTATACCACGTCCACAACCCCCCCACTCTGTCCAAGTATACCACGTCCACAACCCCCCCACTCTGTCCAAGTATACCACGTCCACAACCCCCCCACTCTGTCCAAGTATACCACGTCCACAACCCCCCCACTCTGTCCAAGTATACCACGTCCACAGCCCCCCACTGTCCAAGTATACCACGTCCACAACCCCCCCACTCTGTCCAAGGTTTTACTTGCCTCAAAAAAAATCAGGTTTGTATGACAACTTCTGTCTTTCATGAATCCATGCTGTCTGTTTAATTTTTTAAATTTTTTTTTTTTTTTTCCAGCAAGAACTTGTCTATGTGGTCTTTTATTAAACGCTCCAGTTTAGAATATAATCGAAAATAGTAGAGATATAATATAAATATCTTAAATAGAATAAATGAGAAATAGAATTTAAAAAAAAATAGAATTTAAATAGGAAGACAGTTCTATTCCCCCCCACCCCCTCTTTTAGTCTAGTCTGTTGTAGACTATAACAGAATAGAAAATAAAACAGAACAAAAATTGTTGTTTTTTTTTTTTTGGAAAACTATTCGTATTATCTTGGACTGACTATAGGTTTCAAGAATGGGGGAGCCCTTCTGCTTATCTTAACTGTATATGGGATCGAGCCTATTGGGTAGACAGAAGGGCTGCAAGCTCGTAATATCACTTTGCTACTAGAAGCTTGCTGTGAAGAGGTGATGTTGCTGCTCCAACTTCCATATCATTATGGAAAGCTTGAGTTAGGAAGTCGCCTGTCCAGTATAGAAACTGGTGAATAAATGGCACCAACTAAAGGCTGCATTAAAAGATAAAGCAGCAGTGATCATATTGACTTTGGGGGAGGGGTGTGTGTGTCGGCATCTGTTTTTGCCAGATTGGGATGGAAGTAGCTGGGTGTAAGTGGACAAATGTCTGTTTACATCCTATTGCCCATAGAGGAGAAGAGAGAGAGACTCTGGACCCTACTGAACAAAGCAAGGGAGAAGTCACATTTCGCCATATAAATCTCGATCTGTGCTGAAATCAGGTATTTAAAGTCCACCTTCAGGCAAATAACTCCAGGTCTTACCAAAGACATTTTGGCATGACAGGTCTGTTCTGCCCCACTTCTGTATTTTTATGTCTTTTATCGAACTGCATTAGGGTATCAGTGTCCTGTAGTATGCTGATATCAAGTGGTGGTTTGAGGCCACTACAACTTGTCTACTAATGTAATCTTGGTATCTCGCTCCCCCCCCCCCCCCCCCCCCTCCTCCCGTTAAGGACTAGTTTAGTCCTAGCTACATCTTGCCAGCTTCTCCTTTTGCTACCTCAGTCAATGTTGTTCAGAGGCAGGGCTCAGGAAAGTCCATTAACATCTTACGCTTCAAAAGACTAGAAAAACCTCTTCTGTATTGCAATTAGCTGAAGTAAAATGGCATTGGCTTCATCTTCTGATTTAAGTTAAGCTGTCAGTGGATGGTGCCAAGTCAGCAGGTGACCATTAGACATGTGCAGAACAAAAAACATTTGTTTCCTGACTAGTCATGTACTCTGAGCAGTGGCGTCTCCAGCTTTCATATTTAGGGAGGGCACATGGGGGGACAAAAGTAGGGGGGCAACTATAAAATGCATATATATATATATATATATATATATGTGTATATATATATATATATATATATATATATATATATATATATATATATATATATATATATATATATATATACACACACACACACTGGGGCCCTTTACTACGACCCCACAACGGGCCCTTTCACATGTTCTGCAGTGAGCTCCCTTCCTACTGTATTGGGGCCCCCCAGGGTGGCAGCAAACAAGAGATATATGTCACCAGCATACCAAGAAAATATAAGGATCCAAAGCAGTGGGAGAACTATCAGGGTTGCAAAGGTTGTCTTGCCTCCGGGCCCTGGTGTTCTGCCACTGTGTGGTTTCCCCAGCCTCCTCTTGCTGTCCTGCCCCTGCTATTGACTGCTCTGGTCTCTCTTGGAATTTACAGGCCGGTTCTCCTGTCCTAAGTTTTTTCAGTAACTGAGAGGCCTGGTGGAGTCCTTCCTGCAACTCGCTCTTCTCCCTGCCAATGACAATGCAGTGGAAGGAGCAGATCGGGCGGCCATGGTTGTGTGAGCGCTCGCATTATGCAGTGTCAGCAAGCAGAGGGAGGAATCGCCCACAGGAGCTGACTGGGGACTCTCTCCCTCTTAGACATTGATTTTTTGTAAAAAAAAAAAATATATTTTTTTTATTTGGGGGGGGGGGGGGGGGTCAGGGCCCCCTCTGGCCCCCCCTAGGGATGCCATTGACTCTGAGGCAGGAGGCCAGTCTGCTGAACGAAAGGACTGTGGTCCTCAACCAAGTAGTCAGCAAAGGGCTCCACTTCTGGGGGAGAGGGGGCTTACTGGCCGTCTTCATATTTGTGCCACCCATGCATCTCTTATGGTTATCTGGTTGCTCCCCTTCTGATAGGAAGAAGCAGCTTTGGTCTCGGACGTTTGGACCCTCAGGTCAAGCGCTTCAGGCCATGTTGGTTAATCAGTCACCTTTTTATGCCTCTGACTGTGCCAGGAGGAATCCTTTTGCTCCAGCAACAATAAACAAGTTCTGCTAGCCAACCTGATTCTTACAGTCTCTAGGGAGAGCAACCCCAATTCCAGCAGATGTGATTTTAAGAGGAGTACTATTGTTGCTCAGAGGGATGCCTAGTTCCAACTCCCAGAACTGTCTTCTGACATACCTATTTCTACATGGGTCAAGACATCATGCAGCATATATGTCTGCTGGTTGGGTTCTTCTCAATCCACACCTCCTCCTAGACAGGGATTCCTGTCAAATATAGGGAGGGAGTTCTCAGAACCCTACAAGAGATTGATTGTCTAGTCTTTCAAAAAGGGTCATGTGACTCCTACGCAAATCTTTAATCTATCATGGTTCAGGATAGATAGTGTTTGCTACTAGACCACACTGGTGGTAGGGCACTAGGTAATCCCCTGTCAGTGTCTCAATACCTGGTGATCAGGACAATGGTCTCTCCCATCCCTATATTGAGGTGTGCTCAATGGAAATGGCCTCCTGTCCTGTAAGGGTTTTTCCTCCAATGTTGATCATGCACCCAGAGATTCATGTCTCTCCAGGCAGATGAAGCCTTGGGTGGTGGCACCGTAATCTTCTGTGTTGCCAGTAGAACTCCCACTGGGTGATGTTGACCACGCCCCCTAAAACATCACAGTCCCAGCATGCCCAGGGACTGTGACATCAAAAGGGGGCGGGGTCTCCGCCTATATAAGTCACAACGCAGCCCTCAGAGAGCAGTCCAGCCGGAGAGAGCGTCATGTCAACATCTGGAGAAGAGAAGCCCAGAAGACAAGAAGACAAAAAGCCCAGAAGTCCGGACCTCTGCTGGCAAAAGAGCTACCTGAAGACAGCAGAGGAGCCGGCCGAAGAACACCGGGAGAAGAGAGCGGAGCAGAACCAACCGGACGCCGGGAGAAGATGAACCGGAGGGACCCCCGAAGCCAGAAGAAGTCCCCGAAGCCGGAGGAAGATCCCCCCCCCTCCCGGAGCTGTTTAATAAAATATTTTAAAAACCTATGTAGTGTTTTATTATTTACACTTTTTCCCTAGGTGAATGGGTAGGGGTACCATGTACCCCATACTCATTCACATAGGGTGGGGGGGCCGGGATCTGGGGGCCGGGATCTGGGGGCCCTCTTATAGGGGGCTCCCAGATTCCGATAAGCCCCCCGCCCGCAGACCCCGACAACCAACGGCCAGGGTTGTCGGGAACAGGCCCTTGTCCTCATCAACATGGTACGGTTCGGGGGGGGGGGGGGGCGCTCGCTCGTCCCCACCCCCTTTCCTGACCGGCCGGGCTGCGTGCTTTGTTTTTCCTATTGCAGCGAGCGCGAAATGCAATACCCTGCCCTTGCGTCGTATCTGGTCCGTTGGACCAGCATACACACGAGCGGGCTTTCCGTCGGACCAGCACACAGACGAGCGGACTTTCTGCTAGAAACTGAGTCCGACGGAAAGATTTAAAACATGTTTCAAATCTAGGTCCGGCAGGCTTTTGGGAAAAAGTCCGCCGGCGCCTACACACGGGCGGATTGTCCGGCAGACTCTGGTCCGCCGGACCAAGTATGTCGGAAAGTCCGCTCGTGTGTATGCGGCATTAGGCTAAAAAGGATTCTTTGACTTGCAGCTCCAGGTGGGATCCCTCCGCTCCAGTTGGAGTAAGGATTGAGCCATTATGTCAATCTCTCTAGGGCAGTAATGGCGAACCTTGGCACCCCAGATGTTTTGGAACTACTTTTCCCATGATGCTCAGGCACTCTGCAGTGTAGTTTAGCATCATGGGAAATGTAGTTCCAAAACATCTGGGGTGCCAAGGTTCACCATCACTGCTCTAGGGCTACATCCTCAGCAGGAAGCTTGAATCAGGGCCTTTAAGGCCCCATGGCAGCTTGCTGTTCCAGATGTAATCTTTCAGTCCAGTTTTGAGTAAAGTCTCAGTCACGAAGGCAGCCTTTCTATGGGTTCTTTTTCCTCAGGTTCTTTGCCGGGATCTGGACCTTGCGCAGGGAGTGAATCCTTGTGGCTTTCTACGCAGTACGGGTAGTGTTTATATCCATACTGAGAACAAAAGATTTGTTCCATATGTAGGGCCACCAAGGATAAATGGTTCTGTGCTGTGGATATCGGGATAGTTGGAGCATGTTCTCAAGCTACACCTTTGCTCAGAATTTTAGGACATATTGTATTTGTCACTCTCTCTAGCAGAACCAGCAGGATGGAGATTTCGACCAGAATTTTCACTGGATGGGTCATTACAGCTAGCCATTAGGCTTATAAAGCTTAGGGCTTGGCTTCTACAGAAGCAGTCACCACACACTCATCCAGGAGTGTGTGGGCTCCCTGTGAAAGGGTGCCAGGAATAGTTGTAGGAGGATGACATGTCTTTTATTTAGCTAGGAAGAGGTGGTCCTGTGGGTTCCAGAGGAGGCATTAACCCACTGTGTGCTGACGTGAGGTAGGGCCAGGAAAAAAATAAAAAATAAAAACATTTAAAGCACATGTATCATGTATTTATTTCAGGTACTTATATAGCACTTTTACGTATACATTGTACATTCACATCAGTCCCTGCCCTCAAGGAGCTTACAATCGAAGGTCCCGAACTCGCATTCATACATACACATACTAGAGCCAATTAGACAGGATCCAATTAACCTACCAGCATGTCTTTGGAGTGTGGGAGCAAACCCACGCAGGAATGAAATGGAAAAGTTTCCCCATGGGGCTTTATTGCCAGTAAAAAATTAATTCAGAAAAATTATTCTTTCTTAAAAAATATATAAATTTTATTGAGTAAAAATACAAAAAGGACCTCGATGTATTAAAACATGAGCTCTGGATATAAAGCTAAACCATGTACATGGTAATACAGCCATGAGTACACATAGAAAGGCATACCATGATATGAAAATATATGTAGTCGTACGATGCACCCCGACGCGTTTCGACCTTATGAGTAGAGGTCTTCTTCTGGGGGAATACAGAGGGAGGAACTCTAAAAGAGAATGCATTGTAACAATGAGATCATTTAAAGAAACAATACTATCAAGGACAATACATATTGATACTTGTACAGTCATTGTAATTAAGATATATTTACCACTAACGGCTGAGCAAAGGAACTCCTGATTGCTGTGCCCAGAAGCTGCCAAAGGATCCGACTGGTGTGGCGAGCACTCCTGACCCACTGTGCAGAGCGGGGGGAAGCACGCAAAGAAACCACCCCCAAGGCCCACGAGAGGCCGCGTTGACACCCAACAGCAAGAAGAGGGGGGAGAAGGGCCCAGAGGGGGGGGAGGGGGCGCAGGCACAGGGGTCATGTCCTGGGAAAAAAAGTGGGAGAACTCACCCAAGATTGAGCCCTGCCTCCACAGCACTGCCCACTTCACCCCCCAGTAATGTCCACCTCTGCTCTCTTCACCTCCCCCGCCCCCCTAACTAATGTCTACCTCTGCCCCCTTCACCGCCCCACCAGTAATGTCCTCCTTTGCCCCTTCACCTCCCCCCCAGTAATGTCCTCCTTTGCCCCCTTCACCACCCCCCTAGTAATGCCCTCCTCTGCCCCCTTCACCCCCCTGTAATGTCCTCCTTTGTGCTGTGGTTAGGCTCTGTCACTGAGACACTCACATCAATGTACTGCTACTGTCCTCCTGCTCTCTGCTCTAGTGAGGCGCCACAGTCCCCGAGACCCAAGTGTTACTGCCATCCATTCAAAAATGGTGGCAGGCGGCGCCATTACACCACTGCGCATGCCCAAAAATGGGCGATCCTTACGAGCTTTGCAGGCTACAGAATGGCACATGCCCTTCAGGACGTGGCTGCTAACGGCATTCCCATAGGACTTGAGCCCTGCACAGGGAGAATATACAAACTCCAGGCAGGGAGTGTCATAGTCAGGATTTGAACCAGCAACCCTTTTACTGCTAGCTGAAAGTGCTAACCACTACACCACCGTGCTGCATTTAAAGCACTTCAGTGCGGTCGCACACACATACATAAACAGCATTCAGACCACACATATGAGATATTGCCACAAACATTATAGTGAGAGCAATCATTCTAGCATCAGACCTCCTGTGTAAACTCTAAACGGATAACCTGTAAAGGCTTGCAAAGTGTCTCCTATCGATAGCTTTTATATTTTACCAAAAAAAAAACAATGGGTATTATTTGTGTTTGTGTGCACTAAAATTCATTAAGGTGTCTTTTTTTTTCAAAATAATTAGCATTTAAAAAACGGCTGTACAAATATTGTGTGACATAAAAAAAAAATGCAAAACCCTCCATTTTATTCTCTAAGGTCTCTGCAAAACAATATATAATTTTGGGGGATTTCAGTATTTTCTTAGCAAATAAATGATGATTTTTACATGTAGGAGAGGAACGTCGGAATTGGCCTGGGTGGGAAGTAGTTAAAACCCAGCTGGTAATGGCTCTGCAGCTTTCACTTTTATAATTTGTTTGCTACATAATGAAAAAAGTGTTCCACAATGATACAAAATGTACGCGACACCTCAGAAGAACCCCTTAAGGGCTTGACATTAAAAACTGGAAGCTAAAACAAAAACTGAGATCTTGGGTGAGGTTATTGTCTGCCATGGATAAGAGCCCCATTATTTTTTAGTTTCTTTTCTCCAGTTTTCATAAATCAGCCCCCATTTTTTGCACATTCATGGAACATAAAATAAAAGAGCATAAAAATAAATAAAAAATACAAATATAAAAAAAAAGAAAAAAATACAAAGTAGTAAAAAATTATGCTCCTTTTTTTTTAAATCATCCCAGAACATGAACCTTGATTGGTTTGAAGAGACTCACACTCAACAGTTCTTGGCCACCTTTGCAAGTATTAGGATCACCTGTGTACATAGCAGTCCCCGGCCAATCAGCCTGAAGCCCCGCCCTCTCTCCAGGGTATAAATCTCAGGTCAGGGCTGAGGGTCAGTACTGCAAGTGATCATCATGATGGGTTCTTCCAGGGTAGGAATGGGCTTAGCACTGCTGTTGTGGAGCTTCAGTTTGTCCTGGTTGCTGTGTGATGCCAATGGACACTTTGAAAGCTCCTCTCTCCTCCACTGTGCTCTGGACAAGATGGAATTGTCCTTTTCTATGCCTGTTGAAGGGGCGACCTCTTCCCTGAAAGTGTTGGGTAAGTGTTTTTATTTTTTTTATTATTTTTGTGTTCATTTTTTAAGTTCTTGTGGTTTAAGGGTGGAAATTGCCAAAAGTAGGGTTGATGTTCCTACTAATTGGCTGGTGGCTCACAGAACATGGTGGATGGGAGT
Organism: Lithobates septentrionalis; assembly: GCA_037952835.1. Classification (NCBI taxonomy): domain Eukaryota; kingdom Metazoa; phylum Chordata; class Amphibia; order Anura; family Ranidae; genus Lithobates; species Lithobates septentrionalis. Next base: position 59,214 of record JBBDGP010001717.1, on the reverse strand, counting down.
ACATGTTGAATAGGGATCAGTGTGCTATTATCTAGGATATGTACTAGAATGGAGCCAGTGTCCTGAGATATTAAAGGTCTAGTGACTGGATGGGTATACCTCCCTTATTACAAAGTGGAGCTGATGGTTATTCCTCCTACCCTTACCACCCCATTTCTTTTTTTGAGTCCCATTAGGGAGATTTCCCTTCACTTCATGTGCTGCAGACAAAACAGGAAGTGGAGAAACTTCTCCTCCAAAGTGGACTCCCTGTAGTCTATGGTGGGGTGGGTTAGCATATTGGGGGAGGGGGGGGGCAGAGAAGACAGGATCAGACAGCCTTTTTACACAATGCAGAGGATTAACCCCTTAGGTTCCACAGTGAGTATAACCAGCATGCTTTACTGCATATACAGACTGGTTTTACGGTCGTCGGTTTAGTAACAATCAAGGTTCATGTTTAAGATTATCTTAGCTGGAAATTCTAGGGTGTTTTAAAATTTCTTGACACAAAAAAATCATGGCTCCGTGGGTGGTGCTTTGGATATTTAAAAGTGACTTAGATGGTCAGTTTGTGGTGCACTCAGATGCTTTCTGATTTTAAAGTAGAACTTTAGGCGAAACTTCTTCTATTCATTTTGGAGTAGGGGAGGGTTATAACCCCTGTCAGGTTTTCCCCAATCAGTGTCCAATTGCTGATGTCTGAGGCCTAATGGTGACCTCCAGAGTCGGGGACAGCTGACATCCTTCTGGGTAGAGTGGGTTACAAGGCATGGCGGGTGTAATACAAGATGAAAAGGTGGGCGCCAGACACTTTATGAATGCAAAGATTTATTGTCTCTCGAACAGAACTGCGGGAGGGTTGGGGCCAAGACACCCTTATGTAGAGGCAATGATAATTGGCAGACTCAGACATCTATAGGAAGACGGCTATACAGGTGAAGGCCTCCAGCCGGACACCACTTCTGTATAGGTAGGGCTGCCGTCTCCTATGGCAACAATCTTGTAACAGTTACTAACAGTAGTTGTATTCAACCTTTTGGCAACAAACCGTTCTCAGCTTATTCCAGTCACTCAACAAACTCCCAGTCTTTCACTAAGCTTTGGATCCAACAGCCACTGAATCCCCCTGCACTCTTCCACTTTAGTGCTCAGTAGCTTCCTCAAGCGTCGCCCCTGCTCTCCTGCTGGGTCCCTGGCTTGGCACCCACTGATGTGTCACCTCTGCTGTGTTCCTGGCTTGGCACTAGGTGAAGTTTTTCCCACTTCACCATCCCCGGCTGGCGAGTCTGCTCTGGTACTTCAGCTTGCTCAATGTGGTCTCCGGTAACAGTGGTTGGTCCCTTGATGGCGACAACTTCCCCTCTACCTCCAACCACAACAGGTTCCCCGGCTGGCAGAACCACTACTTCTAGTCGGACTGCAGTCCCAACCCTCTGCTGCTCACTCCTGGAAAGGCCCGCGGGCAGCCTAGCAGCTAAAAGTCCCTGGGATAGGCTTCCAGCCTAGCAGCGTGGGGCATTACATCACATGTCCACCCAGACAGCCATCCGGGTGGCACAGAACCCCAATCACCTGACACCACCCAAATGGGCTCTCCCAGCAAGCCAAGGGACCAAAGAACATCCCTACCCATTGGCTAAGACAACCCATCCTTTCATGTCTGAGCTTGCAAAGCCCCTGTCTTATCTAATGTCACTAGCATAGTGCCACCAAGTGACAGAAGAGAGGGTCCAACAGGTCCAGATTTGGAGAGGAATCGCTTGATCTAGCAATTGGCCAAAGCAACGATCACCTGGCAACTAAATTTGATAGCAACCCTGCCTAAAACATCAGGGTGCTACTTCGAGATTTCCCTTCACTTCCTGTCCCGTAGCCAAACAGTAAGTGAGGAAATCCCTGTAAATTAAGGGGACCCCCAGGTCACCAGAACTATGTCTCCATTGGAAGATTCCACTTTACTTTTCTGGGGACAACCCACAATTTGGAATATTTAAATTCACCTTCACTTTAAATGATCATGGTACACAGAACAAAGGCCAAGTTCTAATTGGGCACAGATGGCAACAAAAACTGACAGGTGTTCTAATCCGACTCCACTCTGCACTCTGTAAAAAAAAAAAAAAAAAAAAAAAACTTTTTTAAAAGGACTCCTCCTATAACTCAGGTGGATGCTGAGAAGTACTGGTGGGGGGGGGGGGGGGGGGGGGGTTTGATGGGGTCTGGTTTAAATGGCCTCGTAGGAATTAATTTTTTTTTTTTTTTTTTTTTTTGTATGCGTGCGCTATAATCTTTTTGTTCTGTTTGTTTGGTCTTATGGCAGCACCATATTTAATGTGGTGCATAGTCAAAGGGTCCTTGCCAGACCCCCTTGGGATGGAGCACCCCATTGTCGTCGTCCGCCTGCTGGGGGGGGGGGCGATGAGCAGCCCCCCTCCTGAACTGTACCAGGCCACATGCTCCTTGTCTCCACATTGGACAAGGGCCTCACCCCCCCCCCACAACCCGTTCCCAGTGGTTGTGGGGGTCTGCAGGCAGGGGGCTCAACAAAATCTGAAAGCCCCCTTTAACATAGGGACCCCCAGATCCCAGCCCTTCTATGTGAATTGTTAGGGGTGCAAATTATCAAATGGTAAAAATGACAAGACGCTTTGGGACAAGTATGTGTGTGGGTTTTTTGTTTTTTTCTGAATGCTCTCCTTGCCCGGCCGGTCAGTTTAGGTGGACAGGCATGTCTTGGTAGGTTTGCAGTTGTGCCATACTCTTTCCATTTTCAGATGATGGATTGAACAGAGCTCCGTGAGATGTTCAAAGCTTGGAACTTTTTTTTTTTTTTTTTTTTTTTTTTTTTTTTTTTTACCTTGCTTTAAACTTTACAACTTTATCCCTGACCTGTCTGGTGTGTTCCTTGGCCTTCATAATGCTGTTCACTAAGGTTCTCAAACAAACCTCCTGAAGGCTTCACAGAACAGCTGTATTAATACTGAGATTAAATTACACACGGGTGGATTCTATCTGCTGATTAGGTGAGTTCTGAAGGCAATTGGTTCCACTAGATTTTAGTGTGGGGGGGGGGGGGGGGGGGTGTAGCAAAGTAAAGGGGGCTGAATACAAATGCACACCACAATTTTCAGATATTTGTGAAGTTTGGAAAACCTTTTATAATGTTCCTTTCACTTCACAATTATGAGCCACTTTGTGTTGGTCTATCACATATAAAATCCTAATAAAAAATACTTTGTCATGTTAAAACCAAAAATGTAAATGTGGAAAATTTCTAGGGGCTATGACTACTTTTTTAAGGCACTGTAGTTTGTTATACCAGCCAATCTTGTGCTATGTGCCAGTCTGCCTTCAGAAGTGAATGTAACGCTGGTTTGGTATAACTTGCCTTAGTAAGTAATCAACTAACATTTTGTGTTCAGATCTCCAGGATGAATTTCAGAGTCCTGACAATGATTCTGCTTGTGGGATCTGGGTAAGACATGGACCCAATAACACAATGGTGATTGCTGCTGCCTATGATGGATGCTACGTAAGGGAAAAGGTAATCCTGACATCAACTTTTTGAAACATCATAGGAAAACTCCTTTCAAAGTGTATATGTATATCCTGTTCTAATCTCTGCTAGTAATGCATTCCTTGGGTGTATGTATAGCCAGAACTTTAGGTCTGTAGACCAGACTGCCTAGGCGTATTGTCTGTCCCCTTAATGGGTCATCTCAGTCTGGTAACCAATGCCACAAATGGGAGATCATTTATCTGTTGCCAGAACAAGCTGTGAAGGGGAATCAAATGGAAATGGCTGTTCTGATGGCATATCTTGAAGGCAATGCCCTCTAGAAGTTTTCACTTGTGGCATCTTAGGATAGAAGTGAAGGAAGAACATCCAAATTGGATAATACTATAAAGCCTCCTAAACACGGTACGATTGTTGGACAACTGAGCATCTAATGTTTGTCAAAAGGGCGTGTGCCAGGATCTTGTCTAGCATACTAATGGTACACAATTTTCATGCCACATACAAGAACTTGGTGAGATACTAAAAGGAATCTCAGCTCTTGACAGCCACACTTTGGGCCCTTTCTGCTAATTTCGTGTTTGAGCATTGATTCCAAGCATGTTTGTACATTCAACTCTTGTGTGACAGATTTGTGTAATGACCATATGAAAATCGGCCGTCAAGCCGCTGTCCGCTGAATTTAATAACCTGTCCAACATTTGTTGCCTGAAGATTGGACAATTGTCAAAAGGAGCGTACTGATGGTAAGATTTTAGGACAACAGACAATCCCCTGCCAATGATCGTACCGTGTCTACGAGGCTTTACCCTTCCTTACCCAAAATGAAAATTCTAGCTCTTCACATGCTTGACCTGTGCTGTCTGAGTGCAAAGCTTCTGGCAACTTATAAAAAAAGTGCCTGACTCCTTGGTAAGTGGAGTTTTAGACGTGGATCAGCAGGGTTTGGGAGAATGGGCTGAGACCATTTACCTTGGGGTAATGCAGGGGTCTCCTAACCCACCTGCAAGCTAAGTGGACCTTGAGGTACTATTCCTCCCACTGACCACAAAGCCTATGGCTTTGCTTGCTTCTGTTCCCACTGCCCCTCCCTAAAATTTGAAGGGCAGTAAACTAGCCCTATGTTTTTTAAAAGTTTGAAGACCCCCCTAGAGATATATAATTTTTATTCCCTCCTAGGATGAGGAATTTATGATGGTTCTGCTTCTAGAAGAAATTGTTGATGGTGCTGTTGAGCAATACAAGATGGAGAAGAGATGTCCAATACAGAATGGTAACACGTCTAATCTTCTAAATGGGAATTCTCATGGCATAGTCCCCTGAAACAAAGCTATGTAGCTTTCTCAACTGCAGGCAGGTTGTTTTGGGAATGGCATGGTCCCCTGGAATAAAAGCATGTGTTTTACTCCATTACTGGGGGGGGGGGGGGGGGGGCTGTTATTAGGACAGAAGTAGGGGTAATTCACACCTAGTGTCTCTAGTCCTAATTGCATTAATCTGATGTACTGCATGTTGCTAGAAGACCTTTGTTTCTTGTATAGAAGCCCTGGATGCCCCCAGCCCTGATGTCTGCTCTGCTGTTACTAAAGCGGACAAACTGGCCTGCGCTGAAACTCCTGTAACCAGTGACTCCTGTGCTGCAATGGGATGCTGCTACTCCCCGAGCGATGCTACAATGCCCTGTTTCTTTGGCAACAAGTGTAAGTAGGATGTTGCTGGATGTGCTAAAGTTGGGAAGCCGTATCGGCCTGAACATACTAGGGTCAGTCTGTAGGTAAAATATAACCTCCTTTTTTGGCATGTAAGGTTGCTAGTACCTTGGTATAGCCAAAAGCATTTAAATCTTGCAATTCATAATTGAGTGACTTGAAGCCCAGTCTAGCATGTACTTGCTAAAACAATTTGCTCAATGGTATCTTTACACTTTTACATTAGACCTAAGCCATACTTGGTGACCTTTCAGGGTACAATGGACAACCCTCTGGGTGTCCATAAGACTTTCTATGGTCTGCTCCTGTATAATTTTGCACTCTTCACTGCAATCTAACCTGTACAGATTTGAGTTAGATTAGACTATTCGAAAAATATAAATACTGCAGTGGGCAAATTATCAGTGACTAGATAATTGCATGTCTGATCTACATGGTGACAACCCAATTTTGTGTTCTACAGTGACCACACAATGCAGATTTGATGGCAACATGGTGATTGCAGTGTCCGGTGAACTGACTGTGCCATCTCTGCATCTGGACTCCATCAGGGTGATTGGATTGGACTCCTGCACTGGGCTGACAGTAGATACCAGCAACTCCTTTGTAGTGTTCAGGTTCCCATTGTCCTGCACCAAAGCATTTCAGGTGGGTATTACATTAGTCTGCTTATATCAAAGTCTGAACCTCATGGTGCAGGCAGGCTAACATTTTGCACTATATCTTACGAAATGCAATGAGACATTCTGACCAAATCTTGCAGTTCAAATTCTTAGACAAATTACAAACTCTTGGCTACAATTCTGGTCTTGGGCTATAGTTTAATTTGAAGGTGCATATTGGTTCAGCTTCTTTGCCCAAAAATGAGGTGAGGATGATGGCACCTTATCTTCTCAGTATTGCATAATTTCTTCCAAAGCATTCCAGTCTGGCATGATGTATGGTTGCTACCATTCATGAGTGATCTAATTGACTTCATGAACTGGCTTATTTGTTAGTCTGATACTCTACTACACCATCAACCCTACTCCTGTGCTTTTATTCAACATGTGTAGCAGTATCCCCATAGGGGCTACTAGTAGTTGTGGTCTACCTCTCACCCTGCACAGCCAGGCACTCAAATCTTCAGATACTCAAGAAGCAGTCCTTGTACCTTGTTTTGAGGGGGTTGTAACTTGAATAGGGTAGATGTGTGGTGCCCAGTTGATTCAAACAGCAATATAGGGTTTGAACTATATACACCTCTGGCATATATAACTTGCTCTTCCTCCAGCACAAACTTGCTTGTACACTATCACTCCCAGGACTAGCTAGCACTGAATTGCATGCCTGACACTGGCTCAGCCAGGCCCCTATGGTGTTGCAAAAAAAAAAAAATGGTAGACCTAGTGCTGGCTGTCCCACATGTCTATGGATCCCAGTACCACCTTTTCAGGCCCTGCCAGCCCTCCTGGCTGCAGCTGTATTTAGAAAGTTAAACTTGTGGTGGGTAGTATTGCTTCTAAAGTCTCATTGGCTGCCCATCCTGGTTTGTTTTCACCCAGGTGCCCAATGGTCCAATTAACTATGTAGCTACTATTGAAGCTAGTAGACAAATCCAGACATGGCAAGGATCTTCTATTACTAGGGACAGTATAATGAGGTAAGATGAGCAATCCTGCTTTAGTGGATGAAGGGGGGGGGGGGGGGGGGGGCACTGTATCTAATACTGTACTGTTTCTCTAGGGTGACTGTGCAGTGTAACTTCATTCAAACTGGTATTGTGCCGCTGCTGAGTTTTACAGTGAACACTTTGCCACCACCTCTTCCTGTCAGTACATCTGGACCTCTTGAACTGGAGATGAGGATTGCACAAGGTGAGGATAAGTCTTCAGCTTTCTAGAAGTAAGCTAACATGCTTCCACTAGTCTAGTGCCCATTAGTAATCTAACATGATTTATAGCGCACAGTACTACAGAAGTCCTTAAAGAAAATCCTGCACTAATTGCTATGGCTTGCATGGTGGCCCCCTTTCCCTCAGCAATATAAAAATGCTTTGGCTTACCTTGGTGTCCAGACTGCCCACCCATTATCTAGATGAGAATTGCCTCTCCTCTGCTCCTACCTTGTATATCCCAGGAGGCTTCAGGTTGCATGCAGCAATGGAGGGGTAGAGCCTGTTTGGGATGGAGTGAAATGTATGGGCCTTCTGAACCTAGGAAGAGACAGCTGGGCTTCTGACAGGAGATGGTGACAAAGGGCAATGCTATATTCACAGGACTGAAGCTTGTGCAGCCAGAAGGAAGCCTTTTTTGGACTGTAATAGTCGGGCTCCCTCTCAAATTGACACATTTGTATAAAGGGTCTTATAGGGTTGCCACCTTTTCTTCAAGCCAAATCCATCTAATTTAGTGGTACAGGGCAATTTTTTTTAAAATGTACAGGGGGGGGGGGGGGGGGGAGGCCTGGGACACTTGTGTGCCCAAGGAGAGCAGTAATGTGGCAAACAGGGTGTGGCCATATTGCTTTTCTTGACGTCGCACCACCCTTTAGTGATGCCAAACCTGTCCCAGATAACCATCCAACTCCCGGACAGTAACAGATTTGTGTGTCGGTTACATGGAGAACTCGGTTACAGGTGGACTGAAACCCAGACTCATAATCCAAAGCCCAGACTGTCCAGGTGAGAACCCCAAGGCCATACCAGTCTACTGACCACTCCAAAACATACGCATTTAAAGAATTTGTTCTCTGCCCCATGAGCTTCCCTCTGCTCTTCAACTAGCAGAAGGTGTAACTTGCAGTCAATGGGCACTGAACATGTGGTGGTGCTCAGGGCAGCCATCAAATTGTGGGGCCCCTTGCACAGCTTCAAGCCTGACCACCAACATTCCTAAGGGCCCACCCACTGGCTCTTCCACCAAGTCCTTCTGTGCCTCAACCCCCCCCCCCCCCCCCCCCCCCCACACCTGTATGCACACATACACAGCCACCCCCCTTATTTGTACAACAGCCTCTACTTGGTCTTCCTAGTCCCAGCTCTTGTTTCCACATGTAGATGAGACAGATGGGGTCTACAGCACATGCAGGAAGCTGCCAGATTTGGCAGCAAAGAGCCCGATGTGAGCTCAATAACATGCAGCTGTCAACTCACTCTTACAGAAGCATCCAGAGCTCCCCTGCCTTCCATCCCACCAGGGTCTTTGAGATGCTCAGGCCCCTTACAAGTGTCTGAGCTGTACACCCCCCCCCCCCCCCCCCCCACCTCTCCTGATGGTGCTTGTGGCTTGACTTCGTCCTAGACATACCAGATATCTTCTCTTGGTAGCTGCATGGCTAGACTGAACACAAGAAGGGTGTGCTGTTGTGGCAAGGTTTTAAACTGAACACCATTAAGGACATGACATCTAAACCAGCCATATAAATTTCAACATTGTGGTATCTTCATCTCAAAAGGATGTAGGAACAGCCATAATCTCACAGCAAGTAGTTAGTGGTATTGGATGCTAGTCTGGCATGTTAACCGACCTTTTGTCTATAATATAACTCTGGGCAAATGTCATGCTTGTGTGGTAGTGGGTGGGACCAGGTATGACTTTCATGGTAATCTTCCATTCAACTCATGAACTTTTTATTTTAAGGTCTGGCGTTTCCTCTTGCTTAGGGCTAGTTTCCCCATGGTTAGGAGGTGTTTGAGTTCCCTTTGTCAAGCAAAAGGCATGTCCTTTCCAGGGTCCCTGAACCCAGCCATTCAGAAGTGTTGACACTAGTTGCCCTGAATTTGTAATGTTTGTTATATAATGCAGATCTCAACTATGCCTCCTACTACACTGATGCACAGTACCCTGTGGTCAAAGTGCTCAGGGACCCAGTCTACCTGGAGGTTCGCATCATCAGCAGAACAGATCCCAACCTGGTCCTTGTCCTGAATGACTGCTGGGCCCCAGCTCGGTAGATCCTACGCTCCTTCCTCAATGGCCCATCTTGTTTGACAGGTGAGTAATTGAATCTGTAGAATGGAAGTTATCCTGTCTACCTTGTGCAGATCTCACTTCTCAAGCGTTTTGTTTGTGCAGTTGCCTTTCAATGGAGACAACTACTTGAGCCAGCTGATTCCTGTTGGAGCTCCTTCACAGGCTGTACCTATACCAAGCTACTACCAGCGCTTTGTGGTCAGCACCTTCACATTTGTGGACGCCACCACCCAGCTTGCCCTTGGAGGCCTGGTAAATGAATACGTTGTATTTTAGCAGTCTTATCTAATGCTTTGCTGTGATTAACAATGTAAAAACTTGTCTTCAGGTATACTTCCACTGCAGTGCTTCTGTCTGTGTTCCATCTGCCAGGGACAGCTGTGTAGTTTCTTGTGGTCAAAGGAGAAGTGAGTATATTATATTCAGGTGGCAAAATCTTGGGTTTTTCACAAAACTCACTTTAAATTTAAAAAAAAAGGTGAAGTTCCTAAGAACATCTACTATGAAATATAAACTTTATCCTAATTTTAGGGCGAATGGCTGAACTTCAGTCTCTGAAGAACACGGTGACTTCTCAAGGACCTGTTGCATTTGTTTCTGTGGATAATCAAGAAATTCTAAAACTGGAAGGTAATCAATCTGGGATGGGGGGTTGGGGTTTTCGGTTGAGATTCAAGACTTAAACTTTTTTTTTCTCCCCTCTCCTAGGTACTGATCCATCAAATTACACAACATTGGACCTGGCTAGAGCGCTAGTCACTGCTGGGGTTGTTGGGTCTGTTGCTGTTCTAGGCTTGTGGATTTACCGCAGGAGTCAATGTGGAACATTAAAACTGCAAATGTTTAAATAAACCATTTTTAAAATCTCTCTACTAGCTTTATTCCCAACATGGTTCCAGAAAGGCCTAAAAACAATCAGCTTTGTGGCTTTTAAATTTAAAATTTGAGCTGGTCAGAAATGGCTTCCACCCAAAAAATACAAACGGGTTATCCTTTGCATTTAGGCAGGATAATAGCTGAGCTAGCAAGTACAAGTTCTCTTATCCTAGCCCTGGCTTCTATCTATAGATATATCTCCAATCATGTGATAAGGCCTTGCTCTCAAGCAGCTTTAGTTGCTGTAAAAGGCCTTGCCAAACAGTCGGTTTTTACTTTTAGAACTTAAAGTGGGGTTCCACCCAAAAAACTACATGAAAAATTAAAAATACAAACATTTGGATTTTTTTTATTTTAAATGCCTGTTTGCTAGGTGGTCCCTCGTATTCTGCCTCTTCCAGTGCCTGGGCTGGTGACATCACTTCCCCCTCGGCACAGGAAGGGCTCAGCTCTGCTCCCTCCTGTCAATCATCTGAGACCCATTACAGGTCCCAGGTGACTGAGCGGCCAATCACAGCGTGCCGCTCGCGCAGTGGGTGCCAGGCTGTGAAGCCACAGCCCGGCGCCCACAGTTGCAATGCTGGTGCCGCTGAACAGAGGGGGGGACTAGCGGGGCTTCGATCCCCCGCATCGCTGGACCCTGGGACAGGTAAGTGTCCAATTAAAAGTCAGCAGCTGCAGTATTTGTAGCTGCTGACTTTTTTTTTTTTTTTTTTATACTGTACCTCGGATGGAACTCCTCTTTAAGAAGCCTTGACTACAGAAGGCTTATGCTACGTACTCTAAATTTTCTAGAGGGTCTTGATGCTGATTGGTAAATCATTACCATATACAGTGGAAGATGTATTTTCAGAACCCCAGGGTAAATTTTTTTTTTTTTTTTTTTCTCCTGTGGGGCCAGAGAAATATATATATATATATATATATATATATATATATATATATATATATATATATTTTTATTTATTATTTTTTTTTTTTTTCTTCTATACATAGACACGAGAAAAGTATTTAAAAAAAAAAAAAAAAAAAAAAAAAAAAATTCCATTCAGTGTCAAATGCATGACGGTTTCGGGCTGTACAGATAGCACCCTTCAGAGCAAGACGCATACAATGATTTTTATACACTCCTATCATGTGAATCAATCATTTTGTACAAATGGGAAAAAATCAACCAATGCAAAAAAAATGTAGGTATATATGAAATCATGGATCATCAGGTGCTATCACTTCTCCTATCGCATTCGATATGCGCTGAGAAAAAACAAATAAAACCAAACATATCAAATCTAAAATTTTAATCCATTTAGCCATAATGTGTTTTAAATGGTGTATGCATTGAACCTCCTGTTTTCTAAGGGTTAATTCCCGATTTCCTTCATGTCTGTTCCTGGGTATACCATAAATCTTAATTGAGAAACAGGTTTTTTTTTTTTTTTTTTTTTTTTTTTAGGAAAGTCAGGCTAAAGGTAATTTATCTGATAGACTAGCTAGACATACGTATTCCATCTTTTTAACTTTTTTTTTTTTTATTTTTTTTTTTGTGACTGGTTTCACCTACATTTTATTATTTATACAACATCAGATTGGCAAGTGTAATGATAGCATAAATGGGGAAATGAGCCAAAGTTGCATGGTCCTAAAAAGGTTGTATGAGATGAGGGAGGTCGATACTGATCAGATTTAAACAATTTGTCATATCGTTTGACCTCGATGGTACGAAGGCAACGGAGGACTCTGAAATTCCTGCACTGATGGATAGCTGTCATGCAGGATAGACCAGTGTTTCCTAAGTATGTTTATAAACCCAAGTGGAGTATGGATGGAACTGTGAGATGAAGGAAATACCGGTATTGGCTTGTAACGGTCTGTGACAAGACAGATCGTCTTGCGCGCTTTTTTTTTTTTTTTTTTTTTTTTTTTTTGTTTTAATAACCTTGCTGTTATTTCTCTTCCATCTCATCCAATCTGACGGACAATAAATCTGTGTTACCAACAATCTGGGGCACACACACCAATTGGCTGTGAGGAATGGATTTGAAAACACTTGAGAACTTGACTACAATAAGTTCATTGCGATCTGTAGGCTTTGTATAAAGATCACTATCAACTTAGGAAATGGGAGGTTCAATGGATACATTGTTTAAACACATTATGGCCAAACTAGTTAAATTCTGATTTATTTATATATATATATTTTTTTTTTTTTTGCGAATATTGAATATGATAAAAAAAAAAGTGATGGCACCTGATCCAGGACTTTTTTTTTTTTTTTATTTTTAACCTGTGGAAGGGTCTGACTGCTTGCACTGCTACATCTGGATTGTGTGCACTCCAACATTTTATATACGAGATCTCTCATCACATTAGTTGTCAGTGTTTATGCACCGCCTCCTTTTGCGGGGACTATTTTATATAGTCATTTTTTTTTTAGAAAATATTTCTATGGTCCAGCCAAGCTACTGATAATGGGAGCCTTTAATGCTATACTTGACCCTGTTTTGGACCAACCCCCTCCCAATTTTCTGGGAAGCTCTCTACTTGGTCCCAGATGGTAGGACTGGTAGAAGCTTGGTGATGGAAAAACCCATTACTAGAACATTATACTATTTTTCAACTTCTTAGACTGACTCCCTTATTGACTTGGCCTTCATTTTATTAGCCGATATGGTAGATGGCAAATATTTGCCTAGTGAATTATCTGATCATGCTTACACTTCATCACTTTTGGGATACAGCCCAGTGGAGACTAGGAGCCCACTGGATTTCACATCCCAGATGTGGCTAATAAAATTCCATCCCTCTTGGCGTACTGGGAAATTAATGTGGGGTCTTCCACTTCAGCACTAACATGGGGTGCCTATACCAGAGGACTGTGTGTTTTATTTTATTTTTTTTATATATAATTTACAATCTATAGACCTCCTCCATTAAGGCAGTTAGTAGGACACAACAATTAAATAGTGATGCTTTGCAGGCCACAGTGGACTAAAAAAAACAGCCCAATATGCGACAGATTGGTAAGAGGCCAACTTTAACGCTCTACTCCATGGTAAACAGGCCCTGTGTATGGCTAATGCCGCGTACACATGAGCGGACTTTCCGGCATACCGGAGTCCGTCGGACAATTTGATCGTGTGTGGGCTCCAGCGGACTTTTTTTTTTTTCTCAAAAGTTTGACGGACTTAGATTTGAAACATGTTTCAAATCTGTCCGGACTCGAGTCCGGTCGAAAAGTCCGCTCGTCTGTATGCTAGTCCGACGGACAAAAACCGACGCTAGGGCAGCTATTGGCTACTGGCTATGAACGTTCTTGTTTTTAGTCCGGTCGTACGTCATCCCGTACAAATCAGACTTTGGTTGATTGTGTGTAGGAAAGTCCGTCAGTCTGCCGTAAAGTCCGGTCGTGTGTACGCGGCATGAGGCTACACTGATGGATCTAGATAAAAATAAACAAGTCCTTCCAGCAATGGGAATCATAATGGTTAGTTTTTGGCTATGATCGGTAAACATGAACAACCTTGTATTCTGATTTCGGAAACTCTTCCCCTTAGGAGATATGGTTTCTACAGTCTGAAATTTAAGAGACCTTTTTGGCAATTTTATCAGACATTATATACATCAGTTGACAATAGATTTCCAGGCAACAATTTTGTGGCTTGGCTGGACTTGGTTGCACTGGCATGGTTGCCAGATAATGAGAGGGAGATGCTAGTATGCCCTATAACATCGGTGGAGGTCCTTTCGGTTATTAGTTCTTTTCCCTTGGCAAAAATCACTGGGACTGGATGGCCTTCCTATTGAATTTTATAGGGCCCATGGAGATCTGCTTGCTCCTGTATTGGCTTCCCTTTATTCTAATTGTTTAAAAGAGGGAGCTTTGCCGGACTCAATGAGTCATGCCCACATATAATTTTTTAAACCCCCAAAAGATCCATCTTGTGCCTCATACAGGCCTATTCAATTTGAATGTGGATTTTACGATCTTGACAAAACTTGTCTCCCAATGACTACAACCTAAACTTGTCTCCCAATATCGATCCTGATCAGACGGGGTTTATGGGCCCTTAGGGCCACTGATGTGAATTTGCGGGGATTGTAAACTAATATTCATGCTTCAACATCCTAATATAGGATCTAGGGTTGTTGCCTCTTTAGATATGGAGAAGGCTTTCGATACTCCTTGAATGGACATTTTTATGGGAGGTACTCTGTAGAATGGTGTTTATAAAGTAGTTGCAGGTCCTATATAGGTATTCCCTAGCTTCAGTGAAAAAATGGGGGGGTGCTGTCAACTTCTTGTTATTTAGGGGAACTCAGCAGGGCTGCACTCTTTCTCCGACCCTTATTGCAATAGCCTGTTGCAGAGGCCCTCCGCACTTTCCCATATAGTAAGCGGCAGCGGATTGGTTGGAGGAGAGGGTAGCCTTGTCTGAATGATGCTGGACCCTCTTTCCAAGGGGCTTTAGTGCCGGTTCACACTACAGCAACTTGGGATCCGACTTGTCAGACCTCAAGTTGCCCCCAGTCGCGGGACATAAGAAATTCCATTGAAGAGAATGAGAGCTGTCTTAATGTACAATACTAAAGTTGCTCCGATTTCAGAAAAGGTTCCTGTACTACTTCAAGGCGACTTCTAGGCAACTTGTACCCATAGATTTCAATCTATTTTGAAGCTAATTTACAGGAAAAGAAATTCGTTTACCCAGGCAAACCCCTCCCTCCCAGAGAGCTGATTAATCTTTGATTGGCCACAGCCAAAGTCACCTGTCCTGGAGGCCACTTTAAGTCGCGTTGTAAGTTGCTCTAAGTTGCGCTGAAGTCACCTCCAAATCGCCTTGCAAAGTCGCGCTGTAAGTCAGGATGCCCCTGTGTGAACCGAGCCTTACAGATATTGGACTTTTTCAACGGTCACTGGGTTGAAGGTAAACTGAGATAAGTCCTTGCTGTTTTCGATAGATACTGGGGCACGTAGTATGGCTTTGAGTGATACTCCATTGAAGTGAGTCGAGAATTTTTTAGTACTTAGGAGTTGTAATCTCTCGTCAAGATTCTGAATTTATCTCCTTGAAATTGACCCCGATCTTTGGAGATATTGGGTTAAAGTTGAAAATGTGGAAGTCTCTACCATTATCTTTACTGGGACGTATTGACCTCCTAAAAAAAATTCTACCAAAATGTATATCTTTTTAGACACTTTCCTCTCTGGCTCCCTGTCTCCTTTTTTACAAGACTAAATCAACTTTTATCCATTTCTATGGGGGCCCAAGAACCCCAGGTATAAATTGACCACACTGATGTGCCCTTCAGAGGCGGCTCTAGGCTTTGTGAGGCCTTAGGCATAATTTACACATGAGGCCCCACTCACGTCCATAAGGGAAAAAATAATTCAAGCAATAAAATTGAATTGCATTAAGAGTACTGGTGTCAGTGCTGGCATGCTCTCAGTACTGGTGTCGGGGCACTCCATCTCAGTGCAGTGTGCTCTATCTCAGCGCTGATGTCAGTAACCTCTCTCTCTCTGTGCTGGTGTCAGTGCTCTGTCTCTCTCTGTGCTGGTGTCAGTGCTCTGTCTCTCTCTGTGCTGGTGTCAGTGCTCTGTCTCTCTCTGTGCTGGTGTCAGTGCTCTGTCTCTCTCTGTGCTGGTGTCAGTGCTCTGTCTCTCTCTGTGCTGGTGTCAGTGCTCTGTCTCTCTCGGTGCTGTACTCATAGAGCTTCTTGAACTTGGCCTCGTAGAAGAGAAGGGGCTGTGTGAAATTTCACCACCTCGGAGGTCTCATCATCCCTGTTGGGCAGCAGTAGGTTCCCTTGGACTCCTCATAGTGGAAGAGCTCCTGGTGGGAGATAGCCGCAGAGAAGCCGATCATGAGCAGTGCCAGCACAGAATGAAGAGCACCTTGCCTACCACGGCTGAGGATCGTCACTGGACTGAGCTGGGACCTCCTGACCACCGCAGTGGAGCCCTGGGTGGCTGGGGATGAGGGTGGGGTGGAGTCAGGTCAGGGGGACCCAGGTTGTCAATCACAGGCAGGCACACTGGGTCACTGGCAGAGGACTGAGCAGACCTGACTGTAAACCCCAGTCACATGCACACCCCCCCAGTCACATTCACACCCCCTGTCGCATGCACACACCCCCAGTCACATTCACACCCCCGTTGCATGCTCAACCCCCCAGTCGCATGCACCCCCCAGTCGCATGTACCCCCCCAGTCACATGCACATACCCCCCCAGTCACATGCACACACACCCCCAGTCACATGCACACACCCCCCCGTCACATGCACACACCCCCCGTTACATACGCACACAGCCTCAGTCACATGCACACACCCCCAGTCGCATGTACCCCCCCAGTCACATACGCACCCCCCATCGCATGCATCCCCCATCGCATGCACACCCCCTAGTCACATGCACACACCCCCCTAGTCACATTCACACCCCCCGGTGACATGCACACACCCCCAGTCACATGCACACATCCCCCCAGTAACATGCACACCCCCCCTAGTCATATGCACACCCCCCCGGTGACATGCACACACACACCCCCCAGTCGCATATACCCCCCAGTCACATGCACACACACCCCCAGTCACATGCACACACACCCCCAGTCACATGCACACTCCCCCAGTCGCATGTACCCCCCAGTCACATGCACACCCCCCAGTCACATTCACACCCCCCTGGTGACATGCACACCCCCCCTGGTGACATTACCACACCCCCCTGGTGGCATGAACACACCCCCCCAGTCACATGCACACCCCCCAGTGGCATGTACCCCCCCAGTCACATGCACACCCCCCCAGTCGCATGTACCCCCCAGTCACATGCACACCCCCCCAGTCACATGCACACCCCCCCAGTCACATGCACACCCCGCAGTTGCATGTACCCCTCCAGTCACATGCACACACCCCCAGTCACATTCAAACACCCCCCCTGGTGACATGCACAGACCCCTCCTAGTCACATTCACACCCCCCCAGTCACATGCACACACCCCCCCTGGTGACATGCACACAACCCCCAGTCACATGCACACACCCCCAGTCACACGCACACATCCCCCCAGTCACACGCACACACATCCCCCCAGTCACATGCACACACACCCCTTGTCACATGCACACCCCCCCCAGTTGCATGCACACACCCCCCCAGTTGCATGTACCCCCCTAGTCACATGCCTACACTCCTCAGTCACATGCACACCCCCCCAGTCACATGCACACCCCCCAGTCACATGCACACACCCCCCTGTCACATGCACACACACCCCCAGTCACATGTACCCCACCAGTCACATGCACACACCCCCCAGTCACATGCACACCCCCCAAATCACATGTTCACCCCCCCTAGTGACATGCACACCCCCCAATCACATGTTCTCTCCCCCTAGTGACATGCACACCCCCTCAATCACATGTTCACCCTCCTAATCACATGTTCACCCCCCTAGTGACATGCACACCCCCCTAGTGACATGCACACCCCCTTAATCACATGCTCACCCCCCTAATCACATGTTCACCCCCCTAATCACATGTTCAACCCCCTAATCACATGTTCACCCCCCTAGTGACATGCACACAAACCCCCAGTCACATGTACCTCACACATAGTGGCTCTGTCCCCTCACAGCTCAGTCAGCGCATCCTCAGCTCAGCAGTCAGTCG
Organism: Lithobates septentrionalis; assembly: GCA_037952835.1. Lineage (NCBI taxonomy): Eukaryota > Metazoa > Chordata > Amphibia > Anura > Ranidae > Lithobates > Lithobates septentrionalis. Next base: position 41,486 of record JBBDGP010001717.1, on the reverse strand, counting down.
GCTGCACACAGACAGGCTACAGCGAGTGAACTGGCATTGACTCCGCCTCCACCACAGAAGCCCCGCCCTGGAAGGAGGGTGGACTCGCGATCCTACTGAGGTGCTAGCTGTGCCTGGCCCTTGCACAAGATATCGGCTCAAGGGATGAACAGCATTTGCTTTTGGGGCGGTGAGGGGCGGGGCAGTTATCGGTCTCTGTGTGTGTCTCTGCCGGCTGTTCCAATGGACTTTTATTGACAGGAGTGGAGACTGGGCAGTGATCTGATGGGGCGTGGTGTTACAGAGCAGAGAGGAGGAGGACAGTTTGCAAACTGAACGAGGAGGGCATGAAGCTCCGCTGCGCTGACTGTACTAGATTGATGCAGGAGGATAGCAGAGGCGGCTTTTTAGGCAAACTAGGCGGCGGCGAGGCCCCTGAGAGGGTGAGGCCTTAGGCCATCGCCTAATTTGCCTAATTAGAGAGCCACCTCTGGACTGCCCTTGTTACCAAGGCGGTTTCGCTTCTCCGGACTTGTAAAAAATTGGTAGCCACTCAGTTGGTCAGTCGCATGTTAGATAAGTCTGGGCTTAGCCAACTCCTCTACTTGGCTGGAAGCAGCGGTAGCAGGTTCTATAGAAGCTCTTAAGGTACTTGTATTCAGGGGCCATAGTGCACCCTACCAGTTGACTGCTTCAATGTTTAAAATAATGCTCGCATTTAAGGCCAGCCTCCCAAGCTGGCCTTAGATGCCCCGTTATGGCTTAATCCAGCTGATTCAAGAATGTCTTTCATTTAGCTAGGAAGAGGTGGTCCTGTGGGTTCCAGAGGAGGCGTGAGGTAGGGCCAGGCAAAAAAAAAAATTAATAAAAACATTTAAAGCACATTTATTTATTTCAGGTACTTATGTAGCACTTTTACGTATACATTGTACATTCACATCAGTCCCTGCCCTCAGGGAGCTTACAATCGAAGGTCCCGAACTCGCATTCATACATACACATACTAGAGCCAATTAGACAGGATCCAATTAACCTACCAGCATGTCTTTGGAGTGTGGGAGGAAACCCACACAGGCACGAAATGGAAAAGTTTCCCATGGGGTTTTATTGCCAGCAAAAAATTCATTCAGAAAAATTATTCTTTCTTTCTTAGAAAATATTAATTTTATTGAGTAAAAATACAAAAAGGGCCTTGATGTATTAAAACATGAGCTCTAGACATGAAGCTAAACCATGTACATGGTAATACAGCCGTGAGTACACATAGAAAGGCATAGCATGATATGAAAATACATGTATTCATACTATGCACTCAACGCGTTTCGACCTTATGAGTAGAGGTCTTCTTCTGGGGGAATACAGAGGGAGGAACTCTAAAAGAGAATGCATTGTAACAATGAGATAATTTAAAGAAACAATACTATCAAGGACAATACATATTGATACATGTACAGTCATTGTAATTAAGATATATTTACCACGGCTGAGCAAAGGAACTCCTGATTGCTGTGCCCAGAAGCTGCCAAAGGATCCGACTGGTGCAGCGAGCTTTCCTGTCCCACTGTGGGGATGAACGCAAAGAAACCACTCCCAAGGCCCACGAGAGGCCGCGTTGACACCCAGCAGCAAGAAGAGGGAGGGGAGCGCAGGCACAGAGGTCAAGTCCTGTGAAAAAGTGGGAGAACTCACCCAAGATTCCCCCCACCTCAAAAATAAAAAAGTGTGTTCCTGCAAGACTTGAGCCCTGCCTCCACAGCACTGCCCACTTCACCCCCCTCGTAGTGTCCTCCTCTGCCCTCTTCACCCCTCCAGTAATGTCCACCCCTAGTAATGTCCTACTTTTCCCCCTTAACCCCCCCCCCCAGTAATGTCCTCCTCTGCCTCCTTCACTGCCCCTCCAGTAACGTCCCCTTTCACCTCCCCCCCAGTAATGTCCTCCTTTGCCCCCGCCAAGTAATGTCCTCCTCTACCTCCTCCAACCCCCCCCAGTAATGTCCTCCTCTGTGCTGTGGTGAGGTTCCGTCACTGAGACACTCACATCAGTGTACTGCTACTGTCCTCCTGCTCTCTGCTGTGGCGAGGCGCCACGGCCACCAAGACCCAAGTGTTACTACCATCCATTAAAAAATGGTGCCAGGCGGCGCCATTACATACGCCCAAAAATGGGCGATCATGTACAAGCTTTGCAGGCTTTGGAACAGCACATGGCTGCTAACGGCGTTCCCATAGGACTTGAGCCCTGCACAGGGAGAATATGCAAACTCCAGGCAGGGAGTGTTGTAGTCAGGATTCAAACCAGCAACCCTTTTACTGCTAGCCGAAAGTGCTAACCACTACACCACCATGCTGCATTCGAAGCACTTTAGTTTTTTTTTCAAAATAATTTGCATTTAAAAAACGGCTGTACAAATATAGTGTGACATAAAAAAAATTGCAAAACCCTCCATTTTATTCTCTAGGGCCTCTGCAAAATAATATATAATGTTTGGGTATTTTCTTAGCAAATAAATGATTTTTACATGTAGGAGAGGAATGTCAGAATTGGCCTGGGTGGGAAATAGATAAAACCCAGCTGGTAATGGCTCTGCAGCTTTCACTTTTATAATTTGTTTGCTACATAATGAAAAAAGTGTTCCACAATGATACAAAATGTACGCGACACCTCAGAACCCCCTAAGGGCTTGACATTAAAAACTGGAAGCTAAAACAAAAACTGAGCTCTTGGGTGAGGTTATTGTCTGCCATGGATAAGAGCCCCATTATTTTTTAGTTTCTTTTCTCCAGTTTTTATAAATCAGCCCCCATTTTTTGCACATTCATGGAACATAAAATAAAAGAGCATAAAAATAAATAAAATATACAAATATAAAAAAAAGAAAATCATCCCAGAAGATGAACCTTGATTGGTTTGAAGAGACCCACAATCAACAGTTCTTGGCCACCTTTGCAAGTATTAGGATCACCTGTGTACATAGCAGTCCCCGGCCAATCAGCCTGAAGCCCCGCCCTCTCTCCAGGGTATAAATCTCAGGTCAGGGCTGAGGGTCAGTACTGCAAGTGATCATCATGATGGGTTCTTCCAGGGTAGGAATGGGCTTAGCACTGCTGTTGTGGAGCTTCAGTTTGTCCTGGTTGCTGTGTGATGCCAATGGACACTTTGAAAGCTCCTCTCTCCTCCACTGTGCTCTGGACAAGATGGAATTGTCCTTTTCTATGCCTGTTGAAGGGGCGACCTCTTCCCTGAAAGTGTTGGGTAAGTTTTATTTTTTGCTTTAATTTTTAACTTATTGTGGTTTAAGGGTGGGAATTGCCAAAAGTAGGGTTGATGTTCCTACTAATTGGCTGGTAGCTCACAGAACATGGTGGATGGGAGTAGCACATGTAGGCTAGGGATCAGTGTGCTATTATCTAGGATATGTGCTAGAATGTAGCCAGTGTCCTGAGATATTAAAGGTCTAGTGACTGGATGGGTATACCTCCCTTATTACAAAGTGGAACGGAAGGTTATTCCTCCTACCCTTACCACCCCATTTCTTGTGTGAGTCCCATTGGGGAGATTTCCCTTCACTTCCTGTGCTGCAGGCAAAACGGGAAGTGGGGTGGGTTAGCATGTTAAGATGGAGGGGGGGGGGGGGGGACTAGGGATCTAAATGGATTACCACAATGTAATCTCTATTTTATAAAGTTGCTGGGTCAAAGAGCTGAATTAAAGAACCAGTTAATAGACCAACCTATAGGATGGAGCATATTTTATGTCTACCAGTTGAAGCCTCGTGTAGACATCCAAAAGCCAGAGTAGTAGACTTGGGCGCTGTAACTGATGCACAATTATAGCCCTCCCTTACTGTATCCAAAATGGGGACAATTTTGCCTAGAGTTCTAATTTAAAGCGGTTGTATACCATTATTTTTAACTTTTACCTACAGGTAAGCCTATAATAAGGCTTGCCTGTAGGTAAAAAAAATATCTCCTAAAACTGTAAGGTTTAGGAGATGTTCCCCTCGCAATAAGCCGCTGACTGCAGCGGCGCATGCGCACAGGGGATTCTCGGCTGACAGCCCGGCAAACTCCGGAGCTTGCCGGGCAGAAGTCTCCCGCGCGCATGCGCGGGAATGACGACATCGCGGCTCCGGCCACTCACAGCGCTGGAGCCGCAATACCCGGAAGGCACGCCGAGGGGAGATGTCAGCTCCCTTGGCGTGGACCAGGTGAGATGCCGACGCCTCGTTCTAAGGTAAGTATCTCATAATGAGCTAGTGCATATGCGGTGCATACTAGCTCATTATGCCTTTTTCCCTTGCAGGTGTACTGTCCTTTGAGGCTGCAGGACCCCTGACCCACTGTCTGGACATTGCTTATCGGCCCTGTGCCGATCACATGCTCCCGTCCAAAAAAGAAAAACGCTCTAGCAATACACACCAAACTGAGCATGTGCAGCTTGTCCCCTGCCCCGTTCTATAAGGAAATGGGTTGGAAACAGTGGAAGAAGGGGAGGATCAGAGAAGACAGGATCAGGCAGCCTTTTTACACAATGCAGAGGATTAACCCCTTAGGTTCCACAGTGAGTATAACCAGCATGCTTTGCTGCATATACAGACTGACTTTACTGTCGTTTGTTTAGTAACACTTTAAGATTATCTTGGCTGGAAATTCTAGGGTGTTTCAAAATTTCTCGAACCAAAAAAATCATGGATCCATGGGTGGGTGAGTGCTTTAGATATTAAAAGTGACTTGGATGGTCAGTTTGTGGTGCACTCAGATGCTTTCTGATTTTAAAAGTAGAACTTTAGGCAAAACTTCTGTTCATTTTGGAGTAGGGGAGGGTTATAACCCCTGTCAGGTTTTCCCCAATCTGTGTCCAATTGCTGATGTCTGAGGCCTAATGGTGACCTCCCAGAGTCGGGGACAGCTGACATGCTAGTGGGTTACAAGGCATGGCGGGTGTAATACAAGATGAAAAGGTGGGCGCCAGACACTTTATGAATGCAAAGATTTATTGTCTCTTAAACAGAACTGTGGGAGGGAGAGGGTTGGGACCAAGACACCCTTATGTAGAGGCAATGATAATGGGCAGACTCAGACGTCTATAGGAAGACGGCTATACAGGTGCAGGCCTCCAGCCGGACACCACTTCTGTATAGGTAGGGCCGCTGTCTCCTATGGCAATAATCTTGTAACCGTTACAAACAGTAGTTGTAGTCAACTTTTGGCAACAAACAGTTCTCAGCTTATTCCAGTCACTCACTGTGGGTCTTCACTCAACAAACTCCTAGTCTTTCACTAAGCTTTGGATCCAATAGCCACTGAATCCCCCTGCACTCTTCCACTTTAGTGCTCAGTATCTTCCTCAAGCGTCACCCCTGCTCTCCTGCTGGGTCCCTGGCTTGGCACTTGGGGAAGTTTTCCCACTTCACCATCCCCGGCTGGCTAGTCTGCTCTGGTACTTGCTTCAGCTTGCTCAATGTGGTCTCTGGTAACAAGATGGTTGGTCCCTTGGTGGCGACAGCTTCCCCTCTACCTCCAACCACAACAGGGTCCCTGACTGGCAGAACCACTACTTCTGGTTGGACTGCAGTCCAACCCTCTGCTGCTCACACTCCTGGAAATGCCCTCAGGCAGCTAAAAGTCCCTGGGATAGGCTTCCAGCCTAGCATCCCGGGGCATTGCATCACACGTCCACCCAGACAGCCATCCGGGTGGCACAGAACCCCAATCGCCTGACTCCACCCAAATAGGCTCTCCCAGCAGGCCAAGGGACCAATGAAACATCCCTACCCATTGGCTGAGACACCCCATCCATTCATGTCTGAGCTTGCAAAGCCCCTGTCTTATCTAATGTCACTAGCATAGTGCCACCAAGTGACAGAAGAGAGGGTCCAACAGGTTCAGGTTTAGAGAGGAATCGCTTGATTTAGCAATTGGCCAAAGCACTGATCACCTGGAAACTAAATTTGATAGCAACCCTGCCTAAAACATCAGGGTGCTACATCGAGATTTCACTGCACTTCCTGTCCCATAGCCAAACAGTAAGTGTGGAAATCACTGTAATTTAAGGGGACCCCCAGGTCACCAGAACTATAGTCCCCATTGGAAGATTCCACTTTACTTTTCTGGGGACAACCCACAATTTGGAGTATTTAAATTCACCTTCACTTTAAATGATCATGGTACACAGAACAAAGGCCAAGTTCTAATTGGGCACAGATGGCAACAAAAACTGACAGGTGTTCTAATCCAACTCCACTCTGCACTCTGTAAAAAAAAAAACTTAAAACGTGACACTCCTCTCTATGGGAGAGTTAAAAGGACTCCTCCTATAACTCAGGTGGATACTGAGAAGTACTGGTGGGGGGAGGGGATGATGGGGTGCTCCATCCCAAGGGGTCTGGTTTAAATAGCCTCGTAGGAGTTAATGTTTTTTTGTATGCGTGCGCTATAATCTTTTGTTCTGTATGTATGGTCTTATGGCAGCACCATATTTAATGTTGTGCGTAGTTAGTGTCCTTTTGTCATATGGGTCCTTGCCAGACCCCCTTGGGATGGAGCACCCCATTGTTGTCGTCCCCCTGCGGGGGGGGGGGGGGTAGGTGAGCAGCCCCCCTCCTGAACCGTACCAGGCCACATGCTCTTAACATGGGGGGGGGGGGGGGGGGTGCATCCCCCAAAGCACCTTGTCCCCACATTGGACAAGGGCCTCATCCCCCACAACCCTTTTCCCAGTGGTTGTGGGGGTCTGCAGGCAGGGGGCTTAACAGAATCTGAAAGCCCCCCTTTAACAAGGGGACCCCCAGATCCCAGCCCTTCTATGTGAATTGGTAGGGGTACAAAGTATCAAATGGTAAAAATGACAAGACACTTTGGGACGGACAAGTATGTGGGTTTTTTTTTTTTTTTGCTCAGCTGAATGCTCTCCTTGCCCGGTCAGTTTAGCTGGACGGCCATGTCTTGGTAGGTTTGCAGTTGTGCCATACTCTTTCCATTTTTCAGATGATGGATTGAACAGAGCTCCGTGAGATGATCGAAGCTTGGAACTTTTTTTTTTTTTTTTTTTTTTTTTTTTTTTTTTTTTTTCCCCTGCTTTAAACTTTACAACTTTATCCCTGACCTGTCTGGTGTGTTCCTTGGCCTTCATGATGCTGTTTGTTCACTAAGGTTCTATAACAAACCTCTGAGGGCTTCACAGACAGAACAGCTGTATTAATACTGAGATTAAATTACACACGGGTGGATTCTATCTGCTGATTAGGTGAGTTCTGAAGGCAATTGGTTCCACTAGATTTTAGTTGGGGGGGGGGGGGGGGGGGTGGAAATCAAAGTAAAGGGGGGCTGAATACAAATGCACACCACAATTTTCATATATTTGTGAATTTTGGAAAACCTTTAATCATTTTCCTTCCACTTCACAATTATGTGCCACATTGTGTTGGTCTATCACATAAAATCCCAATAAAATACATTTACGGTTTTGGCTTTAACATGACAATGTGGAAAATTTAAAGGGGGTGTGAACTCTCCCCCCACCCCCCAAGGCACTGTAGTTTGTTATACCAGCCAGTCTTGTGCTATGTGCCAGTCTGCCTTCAGAAGTGAATGTAACGCTGGTTTGGTATAACTTGCCTTACGTAGCATCCATCATAGGCAGCAGCAATCACCATTGTGTTATTGGGTCCATGTCTTACCCAGATCCCACAAGCAGAATCATTGTCAGGACTCTGAAATTCATCCTGGAGATCTGAACACAAAATGTTAGTTGATTACTTACTAAGGCAAGTTATACGCCTGACATCGACTTTTTGAAACCTCATGGGTCAACTCATTTCAAAGTGTGGGTTTTTTTTCTGTTCTAATCTCTGCTAGTAATGCATTCCTTGGGTGTATGTATAGCCAGAACTTTAGGTCTGTAGACCAGACTGCCTAGGCGTATCGTCTGTCCCCTTAATGTGTCATCTCAGTCTGGTAACCATTGTCACAAATGGGAGTTAATTTAGCTGTTGCCAGAACAAGCTGTGAAGGGGAATCAAATGGAAATGCCTGTTCTGATGGCATATCTTGAAGGCAATGCCCTCTAGAAGTTTTCACTTGTGGCATCTTAGGATAGAAGTGAAGGAAGAACATCCAAATTGGATAATACTATAAAGCCTCCTACATGGTACGATTGTTGGACAACTGAGCATCTAATGTTTGTCAAAAGGGCGTGTGCCAGGATCTTGTCTAGCATACTAATGGTACACAATTTTCATGCCACAGACACTAACGTAGTGACATACTAAAAGGAATTTCAGCTCTTGACAGCCACCATTTGGGCCCTTTCTGCTAATTTCGTGTTTGAGCATTGATTCCAAGCATGTTTGTACATTCAACTCTTGTGTGACAGATTTGTGCACTGACCATATGAAAATCAGACGTCAAGCCGATGAATTTACTAACCTGTCCAACATTTGCTGAAGATTTGACAATTGTCAAAAGGAGCGTACTGTTAGGATTTTAGGACAACAGACAATCCCCTGCCAACGATGGTACCATGTCTACGAGGCTTTACCCTTCCTTACCCAAAATGAAAATTCTAGCTCTTCACATGCTTGACCTGTGCTGTCTGAGTGCAAAGCTCCTGGTAACTTGTAAAAAAAAAAGTGCCTGACTCCTTGGTAAGTGGAGTTTTAGACATGGATCAGCAGGTTTTGGGAGAATGGGCTGAGCCAATTTACCTTGGGGTAATGCAGGGGTCCCCTAACCCACCTGCAAGCTAAGTGGACCTTGAGGTACTATTCCTCCCACTGACCACAAAGCCTATGGCTTTGCTTGCTTCTGTTCCCACTGCCTCTCCCTAAAATTTGAAGGGCAGTAAACTAGCCCTTTGTTTTTTAAAAGTTTGAAGACTCCCCTAGAGATATATAATTTTTATTCCTTCCTAGGATGAGGAATTTATGATGGTTCTGCTTCTGGAAGAAATTGTTGATGGTGCTGTTGAGCAATACAAGATGGAGAAGAGATGTCCAATACAGAATGGTAACACGTCTAATCTTCTAAATGGGAATTCTCATGGCATAGTCCCCTGAAACAAAGCTATGTAGCTTTCTCAACTGCAGGCGGGTTGTTTTGGGAATAGCATGGTCCCCCTGGAATAAAAGCATGTGGCTTACTCCATTACTGGGGGGGCTGTTATTAGGACAGAAGTAGGGGTAATTCACACCTAGTGTCTCTAAAGTCCTAATTGCATTAATCTGATGTACTGCATGTTGCTAGAAGACCTTTGTTTCTTGTATAGAAGCCCTGGATGCCCCCAGCCCTGATGTCTGCTCTGCCGTTGCTAAAGCGGACAAACTGACCTGCTCTGAAACGTCTGTAACCAGTGACTCCTGTGCTGCAATGGGATGCTGCTACTCCCCGAGCGATGCTACAATGCCCTGTTTCTTTGGCAACAAGTGTAAGTAGGATGTTGCTGGATGTGCTAAAGTTGGGAAGCTGTATCAGCCTGAACATACTAGGGTCAGTCTGTAGGTAAAATATAACCTGCTCTTTTGGCATGTAAGGTTGCTAGTACCTTGGTATAGACAAAAGCATTTAAATCTTGCAATTCATAATTGAGTGGCTTGAAGCCCAGTCTAGAATTTACTTGCTAAAACAATTTGCTCAATGGTATCTTTACACTTTTACATTAGACCTAAGCCATACTTGGTGACCTTTCGGGTACAATGGACAACCCTCTGGGTGTCCATAAGACTTTCTATGGTCTGCTCCTGTATAATTTTGCACACTTCACTGCAATCTAACCTGTACAGATTTGAGTTAGATTAGACTATTCAAAAAATATAAATACTGCAGTGGGCAAATTATCAGTGACTAGATAATTGCATGTCTGGTCTACATGGTGACAACCCAATTTTGTGTTCTACAGTGACCACACAATGCAGATTTGATGGCAACATGGTGATTGCAGTGTCCAGTGAACTGACTGTGCCATCTCTGCATCTGGACTCCATCAGGGTGATTGGATTGGACTCCTGCACTGGGCTGACAGTAGATACCAGCAACTCCTTTGTGTAGTGTTCAGGTTCCCATTGTCCTGCACCAAAGCATTTCAGGTGGGTATTACATTAGTCTGCTTATATCAAAGTCTGAACCTCATGGTGCAGGCAGGCTAACCTTTGCATAATATCTATCATCTGAAATGCAGAAATTATGACCATCTTGCAGTTCAAATTCTTAGACACATTACAAACTCTTGGCTACAATTCTGGTCTTGGGCTGTGATATCATTTGGTGGTGCATATTGGTTCAGCTTCTTTGCCCAAAATGAGGTGAGGACGATGGCACCTTATCCTCTCTGTATTGCATAATTTCTTCTAAAGCATTCCAGTCTGGCATGATGTATGGTTGCTACCATTCATGAGTGATCTAATTGACTTCATGAATTGGCTTATTTGTTATTCTGATACTCTACTACACCATCAACCCTACTCCTGTGCTTTTATTCAACATGTGTAGCAGTACCCCCACGTAGGGGCTGCTGGTAGTTGTGGTCTACCTCTCACCCTGCACAGCCAGGCACTCAAATCTTCAGATACTCAAGAAGCAGTCCTTGTACCTTGTTTTGAGGGGATTGTAACTTGAATAGGGTAGATATGTGGTGCCCAGTTGCTTCAAACAGCAATATAGGGTTTGAACTATATACATCTCTGGCATATATAACTTGCTCTTCCTCCAGCACAAACTTGCTTGTAGACTATCACTCCCTGGACTAGCTAGCACTGAATTGCATGCCTGACACTGGCTCAGCCAGGCCCCTATGATGTTGCAAAAAAAAATGGTAGACCTAGTGCTAGCTGTCCCACATGTCTATGGATCCCAGTACCACCTTTTCAGGCGCTGCCAGGCCTCCTGGCTGCAGCTGTATTTCCACTACCCATGCCACCACAGTCCTTGCTGGCTTTGTACCCAGTCCTCTCGGGTGTGCCATCACCTCTCCACCTACCTTTCCAACATCTTCTGCAAATAACTGGGAGGTCTCAGTGATGCTGCCTGAGTCATCCAGCTCTCCCTGGACTTCTGCCAACCCAGAAACAAAAACAAGCCTGGCTGCCAGCCAAGCTTGCATTAATTTGCCTACACTGACAACCCTATCTCACACCTAGCACACTAGAGGGTGCTACATGTGCTTAATACCTTCTGTAGGTTTCCTGTGGTGTACAGAAAGCCACCCTTTTATATTTCAAAAGGGATGTGATATAGAAAGTTGAATTTATGGTGGGCGGTATTGCTTCTAAAGGCTCATTGGCTGCCTATCCTGGTTTGTTTTCACCCAGGTGCCCAATGGTCCAATGAACTATGTAGCTACTATTGAAGCTAGTAGACAAATCCAGACATGGCAAGGATCTTCTATTACTAGGGACAGTACAATGAGGTAAGATGAGCAATCCTGCTTTAGTGGATGAAGGGGGGGGGGGGGAAGCACTGTTATCTAATGCTGTACTGTTTCTCTAGGGTGACTGTGCAGTGTAACTTCATTCAAACGGGTATTGTGCCACTGCTGAGTTTTACAGTGAACACTTTGCCACCACCTCTTCCTGTCAGTACATCTGGACCTCTTGAACTGGAGATGAGGATTGCACAAGGTGAGAATAAGTCTTCAGCTTTCTAGAAGTAAGCTAACATGCTTCCACTAGTCTAGTGCCCATTAGTAATCTAACATGATTTTATAGAGCACAGTACTACAGAAGTCCTTAAAGCAAATCCTGCACTAATTGCTATGGCTTGCATGGTTGTGGTCCCCTTTCCCTCAGCAATATAAAAATGCTTTGGCTTACCTTGGTGTCCACACTGCCCACCCATTATCTAGATGAGAATTGCCTCCTCCCATGTATATCCCAGGAGGCTTCTGGGCCTTCTGAACCTAGGAAGAGACAGCTGGGCTTTTGACAGGAGATGGTGACAAAGGGCAATGCTAGATTCACAGGACTGAAGCTTGTGCAGCCAGAAGGAAGCCTTTCTTTTGGTCTGGTAAGGGTTTTTGGACTGTAATGGTCAGGCTCCCTCTCAAATTGACACATTTGTATAAAGGGCCGTATAGGGTTGCCACCCTTTTCTTCAAGCCAAATCCATCTAATTTGGTGGTACAGGGCAATTTTTTTAAATTTACGGTGGTGGTGGGGGGGGGGGGGGTGCCCAAGGTGAGTAGTAATGTGGCAAACAGTGGGTGTGGCCATATTGCTTTTCTTGCCATTGCACCACCCTTTAGTGATGCCAAACCTGCCCCAGGTAGCCGCCCACAACTCAGACAGTAACAGATTTGTGTGTCTGTCTCAGTTACATGGAGAACTCTGTTACAGGTGGACTGAAACCCAGGCTCATGATTAAAAGTTCAGACTGTCCAGGTGATAACCCCAAGGCCATGCCAGTCTACAGACCACTCCAAAACATACGCATTTAAAGAATTTGTTCTCTGCACCATGAGCTTCCACCTGCTCTTCAACTAGCAGAAGGTGCAACTTGCAGTCAATGGGCCACTGATGAACATGTGGTGGTGCTCAGGGCAACCATCAAATTGTGGGGCCCCTTGAACAGCTTTAGTCCTGACCACCAACATTCCTAAGGGCCCACCCACTGGCTCTTCCACAAAGTCCATCTGTGCCTCAGCCCCCCTCACACCTGTACATACATACACAGCCCTCACTTGGTCTTCCTAGTCCCAGGTCTTGTTGCCACATGTGGCTGAGACAGATGGGGTCTACAGCACATGCAGGAAGCTGCCAGAGGTGGCAGCAAAGAGCCCGATGTGAGCTCAATAACATGCAGCAGCTGCCAACTCACTCTTACAGAAGCATCCACAGAGCTCCCCTCCCTTCCATCCCACCAAGCTCTTTGAGATACTCAGGCCCCTTACAAGTGTGTGAGCTGTACACCCCCCCCCCCCCCCCCCCCAAAATGGTGCCTGTGGCTCAACTTCATCCTAGACATACCAGATCTTCTCTTGGCAGCTGCATGGCTAGACTGAACACAAGGGTGTGCTGTTGTGGAAAGGTTTTAAACTGAACACCATTAAGGACATGACATCTAAACCAGCCATATAAATTTTAGGTTGTATCTTAATCTTAAAAGGGTGTAGGAACAGCCATAATCTCACGGCAAGTTAGTGGTATTGGATGCTAGTCTGGCATGTTAAACAGCCTTTTGTCTATAATATAACTCTGGCAAATTTCATGCTTGTGTGGTAGTGGGTGGGACCAGGTATGACTTTCATGGTAATCTTCCATTCAACTCATGAACTTTTTGTTTAGGTCTGGCGTTTCCTCTTGCTTAGGGCTAGTTTCCCCATGGTTAAGAGGTGTTGAGTTCCCTCTGTCAAGCAAAAGGCATGTCCTTTCCAGGGTCCCTGAACCCAGCCATTCAGAAGTGTTAACACTTGTTGCCCTGAATTTGTAATGTTATGTAATGCAGATCTCAACTATGCCTCGTACTACACTGATGCACAGTACCCTGTGGTCAAAGTGCTCAGGGACCCAGTCTATCTGGAGGTTCGCATCATCGGCAGAACAGATCCCAACCTGGTCCTTGTCCTGAATGACTGCTGGGCCACCAGCTCGGTAGATCCTACACTCCTTCCTCAATGGCCCATCTTGTTTGACAGGTGAGCAATTGAGTCTGTAGAATGGAAGTTATCCCGTCTACCTTGTGCAGATCTCAATTCTGAATTTGGTTTTTCAGTTGCCCTTTCAATGGAGACAACTACTTGAGCCAGCTGATTCCTGTTGGAGCTCCTTCACAGGCTGTACCTATACCAAGCTACTACCAGCGCTTTGTGGTCAGCACCTTCACATTTGTGGACGCCACCACCCAGCTTGCCCTTGGAGGCCTGGTAAATGAATACAATGTATTTTATCATTATCTAATGCTTTGCTGTGATTAACGGTATAAAAACTTGTCTTCAGGTATACTTCCACTGCAGTGCTTCTGTCTGTGTTCCATCTGCCAGGGACAGCTGTGTGGTTTCTTGTGGTCAAAGGAGAAGTGAGTATATTATATTCAGGTGGCAAAATCTTGGGTTTTTCACAAAACTCACTTTAAATAAAAAAAGGTTAAGTACCTAAACATCTAATATGGAATATAAACTTTATCCTAATTTTAGGGCGAATGGCTGAACTTCAGTCTCTGAAGAACACAGTGACTTCTCAAGGACCTGTTGCATTTGTTTCTGTGGATAATCGAGAAATTCTAAAACTGGAAGGTAATCAATCTGGGATGGGGGTTTTCAGTTGCAATTCAAGACTTAAACTTTTTTTTTTTTTTCTCCCCCTCTCCTAGGTACCGATCCATCAAATTACTCAACATTGGACCTGGCTAGAGCGCTAGTCACTGCTGGGGTTGTTGGGTCTGTTGCTGTTCTAGGCTTGTGGATTTACCGCAGGAGTCAAATGTGGAACATTAAAACTGCAAATGTTTAAATAAACCATTTTTTAAAATCTCTCTACTAGCTTTATTCCCAACATGGTTCCAGAAAGGCCTAAATTTTTTTAGCTTTGTGGCTTTAAATTAAAATTAAGCTGGTCAGAAATGGCTTCCACCCAAAAAATACAAACAGGTTATCCTTTGAATTGGGCAGGATAATAGCTGAGCTAGCAAGTACAAGTTCTCTTATATCTATAGATAGAAACCAGGGCTAGGATATCTCCAATCATGTGATAAAGCCTTGCTATCAAGCAGTTTTAGTTGCTGTAAAAGGATTTGTCAAACAGTTGGTGATTTTTGCTTTTAGCGCTTAAGAAGCCTTGACTACAGAAGGCTTATGCTACGTACTCTAAATTTTCTAGAGGGGTTTTGATGCTGATTGATAAATCATTACCATATACAGTGGAAGATGTATTTTCAGAACCCCAGGGTGAATATGTTTTGTTTCTCCTGTGGGGCCAGAGAAATTGTGTAAATTTTTATTTTGTCTGTATAGAAAAAAAAATCAGATGGGATTGCTGCACTTAAAATGTATTTAAAAAAAATTCCATTCAGTGTCAAATGCATGACGGTTTCAGGCTGTACAGATAGCACCCTTCAGAGCAAGACGCATACAATGATTTTTTTTTTTACAAGCATATTTATACTCCTATCATGTGAATCAATCATTTTGTACCAATGGGAAAAATCAACCAATGTAAAAAACATGGGTATATATGAAATCATGGATCAGGTGCTATCACTTTTCCTATCGCATTCGCTATGTGCTGAGGAAAAAAACAAAACCAATAAACATATCAAATCTAAAATTTAATCCATTCGGCCATAATGTGTTTAAATGTATCCATTGAACCTCCGTTTTTTTTTTTTTTTTTTAAGGGTTAATCCCCCTATTTCCTTCACGTCTGTTCCTGGGTATACCATAAATCTTTAAACTTTTTTTTTTTTTTTTTTTTTTTATTTTTTTTTTTGTGGTTTCCCCTACATTTTTATTTATACAACATAAGATTGGCAAGTGTAATGATTCTTAATATCATTGATGTATCCTCTCTGTGGATGGGAGAAAGATTTCCCTCTGATCATACTGTTGCATTGAATGCAGCATAAATGGGGAAATGAGCCAAAGTTGCATGTTCCTAAAAAGTTTGTACAAGGTGAGGGAGGACAATCCTAATCAGATTTAAACAATTTGTCATATCGTTCGACCTCGATGGTACGAAGGCAACGGGGACACAAATGCCTGCACTGATGGATAGCTGTCATGCAGGATAGACCAGTGTTTCCTAAGTATGTTATAAACCTAAGTGGAGTATGGATGGAATTGTGAGATGAAGGAAAGGCAGGTATTGGCTTGTGACAAGACAGATCGTCTT
Source organism: Lithobates septentrionalis (assembly GCA_037952835.1). Classification (NCBI taxonomy): domain Eukaryota; kingdom Metazoa; phylum Chordata; class Amphibia; order Anura; family Ranidae; genus Lithobates; species Lithobates septentrionalis. The sequence goes on along the minus strand of JBBDGP010001717.1, from coordinate 25,692 downwards.
GCTCTTAAATTTTTATTTTTTTTTTTCCGTCACAGCGTATATTGAATATAAAAGAAAAAGTGATAGCACTGTGTGTGTAGATGTATACATATACATATACTTTTTTTTTTTTTTTTTTTTTTTTTTGACCTGTGGAAGGGTCTGACTGCTTGCACTGCTACGTCTGGATTGTGTGCACTCCATCCTCAACATTTTGAGATCTCTCTCATGACATTAGTTGTCAGTGTTTATGTACCGCCTCCTTTTGCCTGGACTATATTTTTATATATATATTGTGTGTCTTTTTAGAAAAAAATGTGTGGTCCAGCCAAGCTACTGATAATGGGAGCCTTTAATGCTATGCTTGACCCTGTTTTGGACCAATCCCCCTCCGAATTTTCTGGGAAGCTCTCTACTTGGGCCCAGATGGTAGGACTGGTAGAAGCTTGGTGATGGAAAAACCCATTACTAGAACATATTACTGGTTTTCGACTCCTGTATAGACTTGGCCTTCATTATATTAGCGGAGATGGCAAATATTTGCCTAGTGAATTTATCTGATCATGCTCCACTAATGCTTACGCTTCATCACTTTGGGGATACAGCCCAGTGGTGACTAGGTACCCGTTGGATTTCACATCCCAGATGTGGCTAATAAAATTCCATCCCTCTTGGTGTACTGGGACATTAATGTGGGGTCTTCCACTTCAGCAATAACATGGGATGCCTATACCAGAGGACTGTGTTTTGTAAAAAAATTTATATATATATATATATATATATATATTTTATTTATTCCTCTATTAAGGCAGTTAGTAGGACACAAATAGTGATGCTTTGCAGGCCACAGTGGACTAAAACAGCCCAATATGCGGCAGGTCCATAAGAGGCCAACTTTAACGCTTTACTCCATGGTAAACGGGCCCTGCATATGGCTCAGGCTACACTGATGGATCTAGATAAAAATAAACAAAGCCTTCCAGCAATGGGAATTGTAATGGTTAGTTTTTGGCTATGATCGCTAAACATGAACAACCTTGTATTCTGATTTTGGAAACGCGCATCCCCCTTAGGAGATATGGTTTCTACAGTCTGAAATTTAAGAGACCTTTTGGCAATTTTATCAGACATTATATACATCAGTTGACGACAGATTTCCAGCCAACAATTTGTGGCTTGGCTGGACTCGGTTGCACTGGCATGGTTTCCAGATAATGAGGGAGATGCTAGTACACCCTATAACGTCGGAGGAGGTCTTTTTGGTTATTCGTTCTTCTTTTCCCTTGGCAAAATCACTGGGACTGGATGGCCTTCCTATTGAATTTTATAGGGCCCATGGAGATCTGCTTGCTCCTGTATTGGCTTCCCTTTATTCTAATTTTTTAAAAGAGGGAGCTTTGCCGGACTCAATGAGTCATGCCCACAGTCTTAATTTTATAAACCCCCAAAAGATCTATCTTATGTCTCATACAGGCCTATTCAGTTTGAATGTGGATTTTACAATCTTGACAAAACTTGTCTCCCAATGACTACAACCTTATGATGCCCAATATTGATCCTAATCAGACGGGGTCTATGGGCCCGTAGGGCCACTTACGTAAATTTGCGGAGATTGTAAACTAATAATCATGCTTCAACATCCTAATATAGGATCTAGGGTTGTTGCCTCATTAGATATGGAGAAGGCTTTCGATACTCCTTGAATGGACATTTTTATGGGAGGTACTCTGTAGAAGTATATAAGTGGGTGGTGCTGCGCTGATCCTTATTGTGGAGACTAGTGAATAGACAATAATGCGCTTGGTAAAAAAAGTGAAATAACATAAAGGTGAAAGGAATTGTGTATATCAAAGGTTAAAAGATTATGAATGTTCAATACCTTCAATAATGCATAAAAATAACATAGGTATATTAAAATAAAATAAAAATATCACTTCAATCACCTAAAAAAATAAAATCCATATAATTACAATACAAAAACGTGGTGGTGGGGCTGCCAAAGCACCAGTGACTGGTTTTAAGTTTAAAACAGAAGAATAAAGTGCATAATAAACGTACATCTATAGTAAGACCAGCAAAGTGTATGGTGCAGACAAAAGGTGCTGGTGCAATTCAAGGTTGAAGGAGTGGTAACTAATTATTCTTATATACGGTGCATATTGTGCATGCTGACATCAAAAAAAATGAAAGAAAGTAAACAGTTTTTTAAATGGTTTTGTTTAAAATAAAAGTATAATATTTTACATAGAAAGCGTAAGAAAAAAGTCCTTGTTGAAAAGGTGACAACAACGTGCTAGCATGCACACGTTGCAATTAAAGTGCTAGAAAACGCATCCATATGCTGCACAGGAGCAGTCCTTGTGTATGGTTGTGACAGCAACGTCCTGGCATGCACACGTTGCAGTTAGAGTGCTGGGGTGAATCACATCAAGTGTTTTCTTCGTGTGCTAGACCACTTTAGTGGGTAATGGCCCCTTACCTTCAAGTAATAGGGCAAAAGCATGTGACAAGAGAACTGCTTGAAACATCCGCCTATGGGTTCCAGCGCGTCCCTCTCTATCCTGGATCCTGGGTTGGAGTTCCCTCAGGTGTGGTGCAGGGGGGTTGTATTCATAGGGGATAATCAGCAGAAGAGAAGCCAATAGTGTAATCCAGTTTTTGATTAAAAGTAACACTCTTTATTAGTAGATTACAGGTACTCACATAAAAATTGAGAAGCAGTGGTATCAATCCAACGAGCAGCGAGCTCATGTGCCTCTGTCTGTGTTTGCAGCCTGTCTCGTCCCTACGCGTGACGTCACACCACGTGACTTCATCAGGGGATAGATACAGGCTAGAATCTTGTCCTTAAATAGTCTAATATGGATCACTATGGGGCGGCCATTTTCCCGGAGTCTAATTGGGTTATATGTAGCGGCCATTTTCCGAGAGATTTTTTTCGCCGCTAGTACCGCTGGGTGTATCTGTCCATGCAGGGAAGTCAGCTGACTAGTGGAGCCAATCAGCCACTTCTAGCTTAGTTAGCTTATGCAGCACTGTCAGCAGAGGTGGTTATCCTATTTTTTAGTGTGCGCAGGCTAACGGAGTGAGAGCAACTAGATGGAGATCTAATTCTTAGAGCTAGTTAAACCATACTGTTAATGGATTATAACTGCATGCTGTAGTTCTGAGCGGAACATATGTAGATCTGGGCATTAAAGGAATCTACACTTAGTCCGGAAGAGGGAGGGAGGGGGGGGGGCTGGAAATACGAACGGGAGAAAAGAGGCAGCAGACACTGACAGTGCTCAAGCTAAAAATAGTATAACTGATCTGTCCAAGTAAAACGATGGATCGACAGACAATGCATAGACCAGTGCTCAGAAAGAACTAAAGTTGGACCTATTGACCAATACATACATTGTTCTACAGCCATATACATAGTATTAAAATATTAATATTCTTATAATAAATAAAATCAATCATAAAATCAGTAATAACATTAGAAATAAGTAGATTAAAATAGACATTAAAAAAGACAGAAAGGTCTGAAAACGGTGCGTAATACTGTATAGTGGGAGCATGAGAGGACACTAAGAACGTGATATATATGTAAATAAATATAAAAATGTATATCCAGATTTTTATGTTGCAAGGATAGTCAGGGTATTCCGTTGGGGTGTCCTACTAGAGGGCAAAGGCCAATCATTCCGCCACTGGGTGACAAACTGAGGACTTGGTCACGAAGCACAGTGCGTTTATGGCATGAAGTAGAACAGTGGTAGTGCATATTCTCTAGGGGGTATACGTGGGAGCTTCAAAGATGGGGGGTAAAAAGTCCGTTACGGATAATAAAAGTTAGAAATCGCTCAGGAAACAGTTAAGGTCAAACTCAATGTTTAGGCCTCGGGGCCAGAAGGTGTCCAAGGTGAAGATCCACTTGGATTCTAGTTTGCTCAGGGTTCTCACCTTGTGGCCCCCCCGCCAGTGTTTGATGTATGGGGTAATGCCCCAAAAGCTAAAAAATAGGATAACCACCTCTGCTGACAGTGCTGCATAAGCTAACTAAGCTAGAAGTGGCTGATTGGCTCCACTAGTCAGCTGACTTCCCTGCATGGACAGATACACCCAGCGGTACTAGCGGCGAAAAAATCTCTCGGAAAATGGCCGCTACATATAACCCAATTAGACTCCGGGAAAATGGCCGCCCCATAGTGATCCATATTAGACTATTTAAGGACAAGATTCTAGCCTGTATCTATCCCCTGATGAAGTCACGTGGTGTGACGTCACACGTAGGGACGAGACAGGCTGCAAACACAGACAGAGGCACATGAGCTCGCTGCTCGTTGGATTGATACCACTGCTTCTCAATTTTTATGTGAGTACCTGTAATCTACTAATAAAGAGTGTTACTTTTAATCAAAAACTGGATTACACTATTGGCTTCTCTTCTGCTGATTATCCCCTATGAATACAACCCCCCTGCACCACACCTGAGGGAACTCCAACCCAGGATCCAGGATAGAGAGGGACGCGCTGGAACCCATAGGCGGATGTTTCAAGCAGTTCTCTTGTCACATGCTTTTGCCCTATTACTTGAAGGTAAGGGGCCATTACCCACTAAAGTGGTCTAGCACACGAAGAAAACACTTGATGTGATTCACCCCAGCACTCTAACTGCAACGTGTGCATGCCAGGACGTTGCTGTCACAACCATACACAAGGACTGCTCCTGTGCAGCATATGGATGCGTTTTCTAGCACTTTAATTGCAAAGTGTGCATGCTAGCACGTTGTTGTCACCTTTTCAACAAGGACTTTTTTCTTACGCTTTCTATGTAAAATAATATACTTTTCTTATTTTAAACAAAACCATTTAAAAAACTGTTTACTTTCTTTCATTTTTTTTATGTCAGCATGCACAATATGCACCGTATATAAGAATAATTAGTTACCACTCCTTCAACCTTGAATTGCACCAGCACCTTTTGTCTGCACCATACACTTTGCTGGTCTTACTATAGATGTACGTTTATTATGCACTTTATTCTTCTGTTTTAAACTTAAAACCAGTCACTGGTGCTTTGGCAGCCCCACCACCACGTTTTTGTATTGTAATTATATGGATTTTATTTTAGGTGATTGAAGTGATATTTTTATTTTATTTTAATATACCTATGTTATTTTTATGCATTATTGAAGGTATTGAACATTCATAATCTTTTAACCTTTGATATACACAATTCCTTTCACCTTTATGTTATTTCACTTTTTTTACCAAGCGCATTATTGTCTATTCACTAGTCTCCACAATAAGGATCAGCGCAGCACCACCCACTTATATACATTTATCTAAAAGGTCAGGTGTTTACCTTATCGGTGTATGCGGCTTTTCCACCCCTAGCCCCTTCCATAACTGATAGCGCGGGAATAACCCCCCTATTCACTACTCTGTAGAAGTGTGTGTCAGTGAAAATGGGGGGGGGCAGTGGTGTGGTTGCTGTCAACTTCTCGTTGTTTATGGTAACTCGGCAGGGCTGCACTCTTTCTCCGACCCTTATTGCAATAGCCTGTGGCAGAGGACCTCCGCACTTTACCATATATTAAGGGGCCATGGATTGGTTGGAGGAGAGGGATCTTTTATTTCTGAATGACGCTGGACCCCCTTTCCATGGGGCTTTACAGATATTGGACTTTTTCAACGGTCACTGGGTTGAAGGTGAAACTGGGATAAGTCCTTGCTATTTCCGCACGTAGTATGGCTTTGAGTGATACTCCATTGAAGTGAGTAAAGAATTTTTTAGTACTTGTAATCTCTCGTCAAGATTCTGAATTTATCTCCTTGAATTTGACCCCGATCCTTGGAGATATTGGGTTAAAGTTGAAAATGTGGAAGTCTCTACCATTATCTTTACTGGGACATATTGACCTCCTAAAAATACATACATTTTGGTGGAATCCTTTTTTTTTTTTTTTTAAAAGACACTCTCCTCTCTGGCTCCGTGTGTGTGTGTGTGTGTGTGTGTGTGTGTGTGTGTGTGTGGGGGGGGGGGGGGGGGGGTTCTAGACTAGTTCAACTTTTATTCTTTCTATGGGAACCCAAGAACCCCAGGTATAAATTGACCACCCTGATGTGCCCTTGTGACCAAGGCAGATTAGCTTTTCCGGACTTATATAAATATATTTTAGCCACTCGGTTGGGCATGGTGGCTAAGCCCAGACTTGCCTAACTCCTCTACTCGGCTGGAAGCAGCGGTGGTAGGTTCTATAGAAGCTCTTAAGGTACTTGTATTCAGGGGCCATAGTGCACCCTACCAGTTGGCTGCTTTAATGTTTAAAACAATGCTCGCATCCAAGGCCAGCCTCCCAAGCTCAAATAGTGTTAAAGATGCAATCTCACCAAATGCCCCATTATGGCTTAATCCAACTCTTCCTCAATTTTATAAATTACCTGAGCCTATTGTATGGATTAAGCATATCAGATTGCTCTCTCAGGTGGTCACTGATCGGAAACGGTCTACTTTTTCTACAACCTTTTTAACCTGCCTAGTTCTCAGCTATTTAGATATATTTTCATGCCCAGTTTCCACATGATAGTCTGAAGCTCAAACAATCCACTTTAGAATTAGTACTTAGGTCTGAATGTTTGGAGAAGTCTACCTCCAGATTATATTCTCATCTTTAATTTCTCTCGTGCCATTGGAGGGTCTTAGAGCTAGGTGGAATTTAGACATGGACTGGGTGTGTATGGTTTCCCTTCGCGATTTCTGCTATCCTTGAGAGACCACATGATACAATTTAAATTCATACATAGAGCACATATCATGCCACACAGACTTCAGAAGAGAAATCCTGGGTGTTCATCTGAGTGTTGGAGGTGTGGTGCGGCTCAGGGGGATTTCGCACACATCTTCTGGACCTGCCCATATAGTGGGGGTGTGTGTGTGTGTGTGTGTGTATATATATATATATATATTTTATTTTTTTTTTTTTGAAGTGGTGGATTTGTTGAACTCCCGCTCCTTTACAGCTTTCAATGTCTGTTTGATGGGCCTGGTGGAGGCTACTCTCCCTATAGTGTCAGTTCAAGTGTTTGCTAACCTTACGTTATTCTATGTGAGAAAAGACATTGCTTTACATCGGAAGAAACCCTTTTCTCCTACGCTTGTATACTGTAAACAATTGGTAAATAATACATAGAGAAGTGTATATACACAGAGAAGTCTATACAGTATGGATATACATAGACGTGTCCATGTGAAAGGCAGATCAGGACTGTTTGAAAGGGATGTAAAAAGTGCACCCATAACAGTGGAGTTTCCTAAAGGATGGGAACACAGATGAAGGTGTTTGCCTTCAGATTGTCTTTCTAAATGATTCTCTGAACCCTTCTGAATAAAGCAGGGGGGAGAAGTCACATTCAGCTGTATGTATAAATTAAATGTATTTTATGTCTTGCATTGAACTGCATTAGGTTATTGGTTCTCTGTAGTATGCTGACTAGTCTGGCCTCCTGCCTCAGAGTACATGTCTGCTGAAAGGACAGTGTTTCAAGAGTTGGTGTCTAACTTAAAGGTTTGCTCCTGTGGTTCCAGCGTAGAGTCATGAAAGAATTGAGTGTCCTCAACCAAGTAGTAAGCAAAGAGCTCCACTTCTGGGTGAGAGGTTGCTTAATGGCCTTTTTCATGTTTGAGCCTCCCATATCTATCCTTTGGGTACCTGGTTGCTCCTCTTCTGATAGGAAGATACAGCTTTTGTCTCAGACGGTTGGACCCCCAGGTCAAGCACTTCAGGCCATGTTGGTTAATCAGTCGCCTTCAAGCCTCTGACTGTGCCAGGAGGAATCTTTTTGCTCCAGCAACAATAGACAAGTTTTGCTAGCCAACATGGTTCTTTCTGTCTCTGGGGATTGCAATCCCAATGCCAGCAGATGTGATTTTAAGAAGAGTACTATTGTTGCTCAGGGATGCCGATTTCCAAATCCCAGAGCTGTCTGACATACCTCTGTTTCTACATGGGTCAAGACATCATGCAGCATATGTCTGCTGGTTGGGTTCTCGATCCACACCTGCAGACAGGGATTCCTGTCAAGTATACAGAGGGAGTTTTCAGAACCCTTCAAGAGATTGTCTGGCTAGCCTTTCAAAAAGGGTTATGTGACTCCTACACAAATCCTTAATCCATGGTTCAGGCTACAAAGTTTTTGCCACAAGAGCATACTGGTGGTAGGACGCTGGGAAATCCTGCCTTTCCTCTCTTCACCTGTCAGCATCTCAATACCTAGTGAGCAGGACCATAGTCTCTCCCATCCCTATATTTGAGGTGTGCTCCAATGGAAATGGCCTCCTCTCCTGAGGATTTATTTATTTTTTCTCCAATGTTGATCATGCACCCAAAGATTCATGTCTCACAAACAGGCAGACGAAGCCTTGGGTGCTGGCACAGTAAAATCTTCTGTGCTGCTGGGTTATTGGCAGTAGAACTCCCCCCCAGTTGGGTAGTTATTTTCATCATTCTGATTTTCTGGATAGCTTTCATGCTCCATTTTTTAAAAAAAAAGCCCGCTGTCAGGTGGCCAGCCTCCAGTGAGGCTGAACCGCATCAGTGGTGTCCCACATCAGGGAGCAGGTCAGAACACTGAGAAGTAGAGATGACTGATCTGGGTGGAATAGAATTGTTTTTTTGTTTTTTTTTGTAGTCTACATAGAATTTCTAGGAAGAATCCATATTCTGTGGCCAATTGGTCAGTAAGTGGTTCCTACATCCAGGTTCCCAGGGCTGTCTTTAATTTTGATTGGGCCCTGGGCAAACATTTTCTTGGGGCCCCCCCCCCCACCTCCATTCTGAGACATACAAAAAATAGCAGGTAGACTCAAAATCAGTTTACTGCAGCAGATCATGCAGCGATTGCAATTGTTTGCCAGAGCTTACAGCCTATCCTTACTGCTCACTGGCTGGTTTCTAGAGGTTACAACACATCATTTCTGCTTGCCGATTGGTTGCTAGAGGTTAATGTACATTATTAGCGCTCACTAATTGGTTGCTAGGGGTTACAGCACATCATTATCTCTCACTGAGCAGTGGAGCAATCCCAAATAATTGAGCAAGTAAAGGGGCACATTAATACACATACTACAGGAGAGTGTGAGAGAGTGCAGACATACTATAGCAGAGGATCAGAGACTGCGGACATACTGCAGGAGACAATCAGAGACTGCGGACATACTGCAGGAGACAATCAGAGACTGCATACATACTGCAGGAGATTACCAGAGACTGCATACATACTGCAGGAGATTACCAGAGACTGCGGACATACTGCAGGAGATTACCAGAGACTGCGGACATACTGCGGGAGATTACCAGAGACTGCGGACATACTGCAGGAGACAATTAGAGACTGCGGACATACTGCAGGAGACAATTAGAGGCTGCGGACATACTGCAGGATATTACCAGAGACTGCGGACATACTGCAGGATATTACCAGAGACTGCGGACATACTGCAGGAGACAATCAGAGACTGCGGACATACTGCAGGAGATTACCAGAGACTGCAGACATACTGCAGGAGACAATCAGAGACTGCGGACATACTGCAGGAGAATATCAGAGACTGCGGACATACTGCAGGAGACAATCAGAGACTGCGGACACACTGCAGGAGAATATCAGAGACTGCGGACACACTGCAGGAGATTACCAGAGACTGCGGACATACTGCAGGAGACAATCAGAGACTGCGGACACACTGCAGGAGATTACCAGAGACTGCGGACATACTGCAGGAGATTACCAGAGACTGCGGACATACTGCAGGAGACAATTAGAGACTGCGGACATACTGCAGGAGACAATCAGAGACTGCGGACATACTGCAGGAGACAATCGGAGACTGCGGACATACTGCAGGAGATTACCAGAGACTGCGGACATACTGCAGGAGACAATCAGAGACTGCGGACATACTGCAGGAGATTACCAGAGACTGCAGACATACTGCAGGAGACAATTAGAGGCTGTGGACATACTGCAGGAGATTATCAGAGACTGCGGACATACTGCAGGAGATTACTAGAGACTGCGGACATACTGCAGGAGATTATCAGAGACTGCGGACATACTGCAGGAGATTACTAGAGACTGCGGACATACTGCAGGAGATTACCAGAGACTGCGGACATACTGCAGGAGACAATTAAAGACTACGGACATACTGCAGGAGACAATCAGAGACTGCGGACATACTGCAGGAGACAATCAGAGACTGCGGACACACTGCAGGAGATTAGCAGAGACTGCGGACATACTGCAGGAGACAATTAGAGACTGCGGACATACTGCAGGAGACAATTAGAGGCTGTGGACATACTGCAGGAGACAATTAGAGACTGCGGACATACTGCAGGAGACAATCAGAGACTGCGGACATACTGCAGGAGACAATTAGAGGCTGTGGACATACTGCAGGAGACAATTAGAGACTGCGGACATACTGCAGGAGACAATCAGAGACTGCGGACATACTGCAGGAGATTACCAGAGACTGCGGACATACTGCAGGAGACAATTAGAGGCTGTGGACATACTGCAGGAGATTATCAGAGACTGCGGACATACTGCAGGAGATTACCAGAGACTGCGGACATACTGCAGGAGACAATTAAAGACTACGGACATACTGCAGGAGACAATCAGAGACTGCGGACATACTGCAGGAGACAATTAAAGACTACGGACATACTGCAGGAGACAATTAAAGACTACGGACATACTGCAGGAGACAATCAGAGACTGCGGACATACTGCAGGAGACAATCAGAGACTGCGGACACACTGCAGGAGATTAGCAGAGACTGCGGACATACTGCAGGAGACAATTAGAGGCTGTGGACATACTGCAGGAGATTATCAGAGACTGCAGACATTATACAGGGGATGGTCAGAGAACTTTCAGCAATGCACAGCTTTACAGTTGAATAACACAGCTCAGTGTTTAAACATTCAGGCATTTTATGGGTGTAAGGACATACCTGGCCAGCCAAACTAACTACATACATTCAGGTGTGTGGGCGGGGCTTCCACTCTCTGCTCTCACTACAACACTGATGCTTTGTTGGGGGGCCCGCGTCACCCGTGAATTGGGGCCCCTATGACAGCTTTGCAGAGCGTACAGAGGACACGGGTGGATCTATTCCCGCGCTAGCCAGCTGAGAGGGGAGGGGCCGGGAACTCCACTGACGCTCTGACCCCGCCCACGTGCAGCCTGTGTACTCGGAATAGAGCGTCTCAAGTGAGAGACAGTGATCGGAGTGGGAGTGTCATTGGAGCTCCCGGCCCCGCCCCCGGACGTCTATATTCACCAGCCAGTATAGAGGGGGCGGGGCCGGAAGCTCCACTGATGCTCCCACTCCGATCACTGGCTCTCACTACAGACGCTCTTTTCCGAGTATACAGGCTGCACGTAGGCGGGGTCGGAGCGTCAGTGGAGCTCCCGGCCCCGCCCCCTCTCAGCTGGCTAGCGTGGAATACATCCTGCCGTATCCTCTGCGCGGTCTTCAAAGCTTTCATCGGGGCCCCAATTCACAGCTAGCGCGGGCCCCCCAACAAAGATTGGGCCCAGGGCAAGTGCCCCGTTTGCCCTGCGCTAAAGACGGCCCTGCAGGTTCCTCCAAGTGGTTTTTCTTTGGACAAGATTTCAGAGTTGGATCTGGTAGCATCTCCTTAATGTTACAAGCTGGAAAGCTTTTCCCTAGGGGAATGTGCCAAGCCCTGGGGGCGGATGCTGTGTCAGATCACAAAAGGTCTCAAGCCATATGCTTTCTAGATCGATCAATTTACTGTTTTTTTTTTTGGGGGGGGGGGGGGGTCTTGCTAAAGACTGAGGTAATTTTTGCAGTAATTCCCTATTGTCCAAACAGGCCTTGGTTCCTGCCGGGTATCAGATTGAAGTCCTTATCTCTCAGATGAGATCTTCTGTCGTAGAGGGCAATATTCCATCCTTGTTCATCTCTTCCAGTTTCTGATCCTGGCAGGAAGAGACTGATCCGGCTTGGCTGTTTCTCTAAGCTTATATCTATAAATCCTACAAAAGGATTTGAACGGCACTTGTTCAGTTTGGACTGCTTTGTTTTTGTTGCTTCAGTCCTCTGGTTAGGTGTACTCTGGATTTCAACTGAGCCTAAAGTTCTCTTAGAGGGCAGATCTCTGCAGTCACTCCCATATCTCATGGGTAGACTATCCCTTACTCATCCAATACTTTGATGGGGGGCTGCATGTGAGACTTGAAGGCAAGCCAAGACTCTCTAGGTGGGGTTTACTACTTGTTCTGGTCTTCCTCAGTGGCTCCAGATGAGATCTCTTTGCAGTCCAGCTTGGATAAAGACTGAGCTATGAAGGCATTCACTCTAAGGGCTATCTCTGCAGCCAAGAAGTTTGCCAAAACCAAAGCTTTAGGCTAGGAAGGATCCTTTGGTGACTCCCAGCTCCAGGGGGATTCTCTCCAGTCCAGTTGAAGTAAGGAATGAGCCATGATGTCAATTTCTCTAGGGCTACATCCTCAGCAGGAAGCTTGAATCAGGGCCTTTAAGGTGCCTTGGTAGCTTGCTGCTCCTAGTTGGAATCCATTTTACTCCCGTTTTGAGTAAAGTCTCAGTCATGAAGACAGGCTTTCCTTGGGTTCTTTTTACCACAGTCTGTTTTTTTGCTGGGATCTGGACCTTGTGCCGAGAGAGATCCTTGTGGCTTTCTACCCAGTATGGGTAGTGGTTTTTATATCCATACTGAGAACAAAAGATTTGTTCCATATGTAGGACAACCAAGGATAACTGGTTCCATGCCAAGGATATTGGGATACTTTGAGCATGCTCTCAAGCTACAGCTTTGCTCAGAGTTTTAGGACATACTGTATTTGTCATGCTCTAGCACAGGTATATGCAAATAATGGACCTTCCAGCTGTTGCAAAGCTACAAGTCCCATCATGCCTCTGTTGCAAAAAAGGGGTCCACTACCCCCACCTATGACTGGCCATTACGGTAAGCAGCTTTGGAGGGCAAATGGATATAAACAAGGCCAAGGATAAATCCAAGGAAAAATTCTAAGTTTACTTACCGACCAGCACACGGACAACCAAATCAACCTGCCTAACAGTATGCGAGTGTACATAGTTCGTCCCAAATTTAAATTTGAAACATTCATTTCTGGGCATTTCATAAATCCCATCCAAGTTTAACCCCTCAATAAAAACACAAAACAAATGTAACAGACTATTCATTGACTCTGTGTGCTTGGGAAAGTGAGGGCCGGGCAGTGTGACAGGTGCGACCACTACACTTAGCAGCCCATGCGGGGTACCACTATACGAGGAATGCAGATTATGCTGGTCAGTAGGGATGAGCTGAACACCCCCCCCCCCGGTTCGGTTTGCAGCAGAACATGCAAAAAATATGTGCGAACACCGTTAAAGTCTATGGGACACGAACGTGGAAAATCAAAAGTGCTCATTTTAAAGGCTTATATGCAAGCTATTGCCATAAAAAGTGTTTGGGGACCTGGGTCCTACCCCAGGGGACATGTATCAATGCAAAAAAGACGACATTTAAAACTGCTTGTGGCTGTAATGAATTATCGGGTCTCGGCAAGATAGATAAAAATCATTGAGAAAAACGAGTCTAGTATGGATATTAAGGGGAACCCTGCACCCAAATTTAAAAATAAAAAATGGCGTGGGGGGCCCCCCAGGCACTATATTCTCTGATCAGAAGTATATATACACTATACGGCCTGCCCTATATACTCTGCAGACAATTGGGCCTTAGGTGTTGGTGGTACCAGAACACTGTAACCCCTCACAGATACTCTTGGTGGGCGCAGGAATGGGCCCTGCTGTGAAATATTAGATCAAACATTGTAATTACAATACAGTGCAGCCGTAGTGCAGTTGCTACTACTTTTCTGGTGGTGTACACAATTAAAAATAATGTGTGGTGTTGCAAAACAAAATATACATCATGTCTGGAAGGCCACCAAGGAGAGGCAGACGCTTACAGGCCACTAAAAGAGGGCAAGCAGGCTCTGTGTCTACAGTCAACAGTGCTGGCCGTGGACATGGTGCATCCTCTGCAGGTGGCCGTGGGGCACGCTTGTCCTATTTCTCTGCAGCTGGCCGTGTTAGTGAGCCAGAACATAAGAGGAAGAGTTGGTGGAGTGGATAACAAAGCCGTCCTCATCCTCTGTCACCCAGGCTCAGAGTAGTTTGCCTTCCTTTTCAGCTGCCAAAGTGGCCTATTCCACTGGCTCCTTGTTCACAGTCACTCCTTCCGTAGCCCCACCGCCATGCACGGAGGAGCCCCCCGAACTATTGGACCACAGTGTAGGGTACATGCTGCTGGAGGATGCGCAGGGATTTGAAGGCTCTGATGTTGGTTCCCAGGTTGAGGAAGGGAGTAACATGAGCCTAGAGAGAGGGGGTGCACAAGAAGGACAAGAAACTGGCAGTGCCTGATAGAAGAGAAGAGGAGGAGGCACAACTCCAACGAGGCAGGATGTCCTCTAGGGGGCAGCTTAAGGGCAGCCCCACCCTACTGCATCACACTGCAGAGCTCCGCAGGTGCAGGGCGCTGCTGATTCCCCGCTGATTTTGAAAAGTTCCTTGGTGTGGGCCTTTTTTGACAAGTGTGCAGCAGATCACACTGTTGCTGTTTGCAACCTATGTCTAGAGCAGATCAAGCATGGCCAGAACAGCAGCCGCTTGGGCACCACATGCTTGACCAGACATACCTCCCATGCAGTCTGTTTCCCATATACTATATTTGAGATTTAAAGCGGGGTTCCACCCACACCGCCAAAAAAAAAAAATATTAAAAGCCAGCAGCTACAAATACTGCAGCTGCTGACTTTTAATACATGGCCACTTACCTGTCCCAGGGTCCAGCGATGTCGGCAGGGGACGCCGAGAACCCGCTCGGTTCTCGGCAGCTGCCGCCGCCGCCGCCATTCTAGGTGAGGGAATCAGGAAGTGAAGCGTTGTGGCTTCACTTCCCGGTTCCCTACTGCGCATGCGCGAGTCGCGCTGCGCATCCCAAGTGGTCCCCGCTCTCTCCTGGGAGCTGTGTGTTCCCAGCAGACAGCGCGGTGGGGACGGGAAGAGGCGTAGACTCCCATGGGAGTCTATGCCGGAAGTGGGTGCAAATACCTGTCTTAGACAGGTATCTGCACCCCCCTCCCCCCTGAAAGGTGCCAAATGTGACACCGGAGGGGGGGAGGGTTCCGAAAAGCGGAAGTTCCATTTTTGTGTGGAACTCCGCTTTAATATCTTTGATATGTTTTAGGTTAAATGAGAGTTCTTTGACCATGAGTGAAAGCTTTAACGCAATAACAACATTTATTGGTGAGTAGTTGAAAATCTATCTAATACACCACCATCTATCTATAGTCTACACCAAGGAAGAAAATATTAGGTTAAAATAAGAGAATTACATGAAGGAATACAGAGTATATTCCTTTAAAACATTAATCTACAAACATATTAAGTAAAATGCAGACCTTCCTATAATTACCCTTTGCACCAAGGTTCCATTCTGATGGCTGCTCTCCCATAAAAGTGTGTGTTTCCCTCCCATCTAGTCTGTGTATATCATTACAGGCTGATGCCTCATTGGTTGACATAGCGTGGCTCTGATTGGTGAGCTTCCCTATTCCTGGTTAAGGACTGGCTACATCTCCAATCCCTATACTTTGCATAAGTCAGCCCCCTTTAATGCAAATCCTTGTGACTAATGACTATTCTGAGCAGGAGATTAACTTGAATTATCCAGGGAAGTTAAGTAATGATTACGGGTTGGCCTCCCTTCATTGCATATCCCAGCATGGGATCCTTTGAAGTGAGTATGTGTAAAACAATGAGGTTTGGATCCCATTGTTTGTATACACAAGCCTAGGCACCGACTTGTCTGGTCTACCAGAGATTTCTGTGAAGATATGTTCGGCCCTACATAGATACAAGCTAAATGAAATATATTCATAATTACAATATTTTACAGCTATTAATGGAGATTCCACATAAACTCATAAGGCAACAAGTCTGTTGGCAACAGCACTTGAAAGCCCCACATCAAAGAAAAAGGCGGACCTCTCCTTGCTCCTCATCTGGGATCTCCAACCCTACTCTACCTCCAGTCCTCTCAAAAACCTGCACCGAGAGGAATGAAGGTATAGCAATAGGTGTCCCAAGTACTTGCAGCCAATCTGCTAGCAGTGCACCACTATCTGATTTTAGCAGGAAACTTTCCCTACCCCAGTTACTCAACCGTAAAAAGAAATTCGGTCCCAGCCATCCACATGCTCAGCATCTGAATGCTAGCTGGGCCAAATTGCTAGCACTGCAACTGCTGCCTTTTCAGCGGGTAGACTCTGCCCCCTTTCGTGAATTTGTGGAATGTGCTGTACCTCAGTTGCAGGTTCCAAAACGCCATTTCTTTTCACGGAAGGCCATTCCAGCACTCTACCGGCATGTGGAAGGCAATGTTTTGGTCTCGTTGGACAGCGCGGTCAGCAGTAAGGTGTATATTACCGCTGACTCATGGTCTAGCAGGCATGGGCAGGGACGTTACCTTTCCTTCACAGCGCAATGGGTAACTCTGCTGGCAGCTGGGAAGGATGCAGGACAGGGTTCAGTATTGTTGTTCCACCACCACGCCTCCAAAATGCTAGTGGGGATTCTGCCACAGCTCTCCGCCCCTCCTCTTCTTCCTCTATGGCCTCTTCTGCAGATTTGTCCTCTGAACCAGCAGTGTTCCGTAAGCGTTCAAGGGGCTACGCAAGTACTCAGGCAAAAAGATGCCATGCGGTGCTTGACTTGGCCTGCTTAGGGGACAGGAGCCACACTGGGGCAGAGAGTCTGTCAGCTCTGCAGGAGCAGGCTCAGAGGTGGTTGACGCCACGCCAGCTTCAGCCAGGAATGGTCGTATGTGACAATGTCACCAACCTTCTCTCCGCCCTCCGACAGGGACACTTGACCCATGTTCCATGTTTGGCACATGTCTTGAATTTGATGATGCAGTGGTTCTTGAGCAGGTACCCAGGCTTACAAGATCTCCTGAGGCAGGCCAGAAAAGTCTGTGGTCATTTCCACAGGTCATACAATACCAGTGTTCGGCTGGTTGACATTCAAAAGGAAATCCAACCTATCCGCCAACTGCCTCATTTGTGGCATGCCCACCAGGTGGAACTCAACGTTGGCAATGCTGCAGCAGCTGCACACACAGCAGAGGGCCATCAATGAGTACCTGTGTGAGTACGGCACCAGGACAGGGTCAGGGAGTTTGGATTCTTTTTGCCACCGGTGGGTACTGATCAAGGATGCATGCACTGTCCAATCACCATTTGAGGAGGCCACGAGGATGGTGAGCAGCGACAATGCATGCATCAGTGATACTGTCCCTCTTGTCTTCCTGTTGGAGCACACGCTTCATGGAATAATGGACAGGGCACTTGAGGCAGAACAGCGGGAGGAAGAGGAGGACTTCCTTACCTCTCAAGGCCCCCTTTATCCAGATAGTATTCCTGCGGGCCCGCCAAACACACAAGAAGAAGAGGAGGAGGATTAATTAGCATGGACGTGGAGGATAAAACTCAGCAGAAGTCTACAAGGGATGGTTTTCAGTCCCCAGAAACCCAAAGAGTTGTATGTGGCTGGGAGGAGGTTGTTACGGATCATGTGATCCTTAGTGACCCAGAGGACTCAGAATCGAATGCCTCTGCAAACTGACGCTGCATGGCCTCTCTGATTCTGCAAAGCCTGCAAAAGGACCCTAGGATTCGTGGTATCAAGGAGAGGGATCTTTACTGGCTAGCAATCCTTCTTGATCTACGTTACAAGGGTACGGTTGCAGAACTCATCCTGCCTTCGCAGAGGATGAAACATCTTCAGGAGGCCTTGAAGAAAGGTTTGTGCAATGCATTTCCAGACCCTGGGAGGTTACAATTTCCTGGTGCTGGACAACGTGTTGCTAAGGCTTCGTTCAGTCAGAGGAAGAGCGGTGCAGAAGGTGGCCGGCTGACCGATGCCTAGACAATTTTTCAGTCCTCAACGCCAAGGTCTGATCGGTTCAAGCAACCATCGCCAGCACCAGCGCCTGCATTACACGGTGCAGGAATATCTATGGGCAAGAGCAGACTTGGAGACCTTTCCAGCAGAGCATCCACTGGGTTACTGGGTCTTGAGCATGGACCACTGGCCAGAGCTAGCTCAATATGCAATTGAGCTACTGGCCTGTCCTGCATCCAGCATTCTTTCTGAATGCACATTCAGTGCTGCTGGAGGGTTTGTAATGGATCATAAGGGCGTCTGTCCACAGACTCCATTGATAGGTTCACACTCATAAAAATGAATCAGTCTTGGATGAGCCGCTATCAAGCACCTGATGCTGATGTAACTGATTGATTTTTCCATGGATGTGGGATCCCCTGAAAAAATGCAGAGTGACTATCCTATTCCTCCTCAATCTTGATGATGCTAGCTTCCAACAATATTTTTGGTTTAGGGCACCACCACTGCCTAAGGCCCAATTTTTCTGTCCCTGTTTAACAGGGGCATGTACACTAATTACAATTTTTTATCTAATATTTCACAGCAGGGCCGTTCCTGCACCCAACAAGAGTATCTATGAGGGGTTACAGTGTTGTGGCACCACCACCACCAAAAGCCCAATTTTTCTGTCCCTGCCCCAGCAGCAGAAAAAAAGGACAAGCGTGCCCCACGGCCACCAGCAGAGGATGCACCATGTCCACGACCAGCGCTGTTGACTGTAGACACAGAGCCTGCTTGCCCTCTCCTTGGTGGCCTCCCGGACATGATGGGGATTTTGTTTTGCAACACCACACTACACTGTATTGTGCACACCACCAGAAAAGTAGTAGAAACAGTACACCACAGAATGCACTGTAGATATAGGCTACAATGGATGCTGCAGAGTATATATATATATATATATATATATATATATATATATATATATATATATATCTCAAATATACCAATATACCGCATGAAGTAGATTAGAAAAAGTACACCACGGAATGCACTGTAGAATGTAGATCTAGTCTACACTGACTGGATGCTGCAGAGTATATATATATATATAAACTAGACTGACTATATAAATATATATGAAATACACTGCCTGAAGTAAATTAGAAATAGTACACCACAGAATGCACTGTAGAATGTAGATCTAGGCTACACTGACTGGATGCTGCAGAGTATATATATATATATATATATATATATATATATATATATATATATATATATACATATATATATATATATACTAAACTGACTGTATATCTATCTATCTATCTATCTATCTATCTATCTATCTATCTATCTATCTATCTATCTATCTATCTATCTATCTATCTATCAAGTACACTGCCACTAACTGAATAACCTGCCTGCTTAATTTAAATCACACTATCTCTCCGTCCACGCCAACAACACTACACAGGGTCGCCATGTGGGCAGCCTTATATCGTGTGGGGCGTGGACTTAGTCCCCCTGAGCCATGATTGGCCAAGGGAATCCTGCCTTTGGCCAATTATGGCTCTCTTAGCATAGAGCGCTGGGATTGGCCAAAGCATGCAGATCAGGTGCATGCTTTGGGCAATCATCATACAGCAATGCACTGTGATCTCGCAGTGCATTATGGGGCATTCCACGGCCGTTTAAATTTCCCACGAAAGTCCCATAATGTTCGCTGTTCTGCAAACGGGCAAACACCTGATGTTCGAGTCAAACTTATGTTTGACCCGAACATCGAGCTCATCCCTACTTGCCAACCGGCGCACGCCGATATACAATGGCACAATGGCAGCGGTGGGCAAATGGGCATATTTGTACGGTCCTTTTAATTTGCGTACTGCGTGACCGTGCCCGCGGGTCCCAGGGACTTGATGTCTGCTGGTGTCCCACAATCGTGTCATGGAGCGGCAGAACGGGGAGATGCCTATATAGACAAGGCATTTCCCTGTTCTCCCTAGCAACATGACAGAGATCTACTGCTCCCTGTCATCGGGAGAAGTGATCGCTGTCATGTCAGTGGTAGCCCATCCCCCCCACAGTTATAATCACTCCCTAGGACAGCGATGGAGAACCTTGGCACCCCAGATGTTTTGGAACTACATTTCCCATGATGCTCATGCACTCTGCAGTGTAGCCGAGCAACATGGGAAATGTAGTTCTGAAACATCTGGGGTGCCAAGGTTCGCCATCACTGCCCTAGGACATACTTAACCCCTTGATCGCCCCCTAGTGTTAACCCCTTCCCTGCCAGTGTAATTTACACAGCAATCAGTGCATTTTTATAGCACTGATCGCTGTATAAATGACAATGGTCCCAAAATAGTGTCAAAAGTGCCCGATTTGTCCGCCGCAATGTCGCAGTCACGATAAAAATCGCAGATTGCCGCTATTACTAATAAAAAAAAAAAAATAATAAAAATGCCATAAATCTATCCCCCTTTTGCGCAAACCAATCAATATACGTTTTTTTTTTTGTTTTTTTTTACCAAAAATATGTAGAAGAATACATATCGGCTTAAACTGGGGAAAAAAAATTGTTTTTTTTTATATTTTTTTGGGATATTTATTATAGCAAAAATTAAAAAATATAGCTTTTTTTTTTTCAAAATTGTCGCATTTTTTTGTTTATAGCGCAAAAAAAAAAACCCGCAGAGGTGATCAAATACCACCAAAAGAAAGCTCTATTTGTGGGGAAAAAAAGGACATCAGTTTTGTTTTGGTGTACCGTCGCATGACCGCGCAATTGTCAGTTAAAGCGACGCAGTGCCGAAACGCAAAAAGTGCTCTGGTCAGGAAGGGGGTAAATCCTTCCGGGGTAGAAGTGGTTAAGCTGCTGCTTGGGGACTGGCGGTCACTGCCAGGGCTGCTGTTAGAAATCACGGAGCCCACCCCACATCATCCTGAGAGCTGCCACTCTCAGACTAAAAAAAAAGCCAGTAGAGGCTTCCTGCTCATTCACAAACTGAATCGTAGGAAACACAGTTTCCTATGCTTCAGTGATGAATGGACACAGGAGTGATTGGTGCTTATTGCTCACTGTGTTCATTCAGGAATGGAAGGGGCCAGTAAACTACATATTTGCCGGGCCCTTTCCCCCGCTCTCCATTCTTAAACATCCCCCTCTGTGCCTGCAGCAGCTTCCGGCAGGAGAGGAGAGAAGCCGGAAGCGCTGCGGGGGGGAAAGGGGCACACAGGGGGGCCCGGACAGCAGATGGAAGGGGCGCATGTGCTAAAACCAATCCCCCTGCAGTGCAGCCAGTGGAAGAAAGAAGAGGAGAAGCTGGCAACGCTGCAAGGGGAGGCAGAAGCGGATCAGTGTCTGCAATAAGGTAGTACAGCCGGCTCTCCTGCTCAGCAGATGCCCGCGCCCCCCTTTTGAACTGATGGGGTCCGGCCCCAGTACAGAAGGGTTTGCTGTACCGCCTTATAAGAAGGCCCCGGGTTTCTACCCCACGCCGCCCCGTCTCTCTCTGTGACCTTATCCACCGCCGCTCTCAGACTGATAATAAAGCCAGGAGAGCAGTGAGTAACTGAAGTAGGTACCGGAGCAACATATTCACCGAACGGGCGCGGTGGAGAATCGGGAAACTTTAGGTGGTGATCAAGTCAGGGACCCAGCCAGCGGAGGTGACGCTTGCAGAGCAGCCTTGTGTGTCAAGCCAGGGACCGAGCCGGTCAGCAGGGGTGAAGCTTGAGGAGTAGCTGGAGTGCCAAGCTAGGGACCCAGCAGGGAAGCGTGGGTGATGCTAGAGGGAGATACCACCGCCAAAAGCCTTGAGGAGCTCACGGGATTCAGAGTCAGTGAATCAGAGAGTCCAGTGAGAGACCGGGAGCTCAAGGGGCTGAAGAGCTACAAGTGAACATTGTAGTGAAGCTGAGAGAACTGTTGAACTTTGTGTTAGGAACTGTTAAATACTGTTGCCATGGGAGACAGCAAACCTGCACCTGCAGATGTGGCACCTTGCTGGGGCCTTTCCCTGCTGTCTGCCTAATGAAGTCTCGGAGTGACGGAGTCTGCCTATTGAAATTGCAACCACTTAAGGGTGTCCTGGCCCTAACCCTCTTTCCCTTGCAAAATATAAAAAGGACTGTCAAAAGAAATAAAACCTCTTTTACATCCAAGAAGTGTCTGGCGCCCAATGACTTTCACCATCCTTGCACCCACTATGCCTCACACCCCACCACCTATTGAAGGATTTCAGCGGTCTGTGGCCTCAAAGGTTCCCATTAGACTGGAAGAGAATGGAGATTCTGCTACACATACATACACACACTAGGGGCCAATTTAGACAGGAGCCAAGTAACCTCCCAGCATGTCTTTGGAGTGTGGGAGGAAACCCCCTCAGGCACAGAGACAGGGGTCAAGTCCTGGGGGGAAAAAAAGTGTGGGAACTCAGCCAAGACCCCACCTCAAAAATAAAAAGGCGTGTTCCCATGAATTATTGAATTATTGTTCTCACCAGTGGCGGAACTACCAGGCACCAATTATGCTCCTCAACAGTTCTTGGCCACCTTTGCAAGTATTAGGATCACCTGTGTACATAGCAGTCCCCGGCCAATCAGCCTGAAGCCCCGCCCTCTCTCCAGGGTATAAATCTCAGGTCAGGGCTGAGGGTCAGTACTGCAAGTGATCATCATGATGGGTTCTTCCAGGGTAGGAATGGGCTTAGCACTGCTGTTGTGGAGCTTCAGTTTGTCCTGGTTGCTGTGTGATGCCAATGGACACTTTGAAAGCTCCTCTCTCCTCCACTGTGCTCTGGACAAGATGGAATTGTCCTTTTCTATGCCTAATGATGGGGTGACCTCTTCCCTGAAAGTGTTGGGTAAGTCCTTTTTTTTTAAAAATTGCTTTAATTTTTAACTTGTTGTGGTTTAAGGGTGGGAGTTGCCAAAAGTAGGGATGATGTTCCTACTAATTGGCTGGTAGCTCACAGAACATGGTGGATGGGGGTAGCACATGTTGAATAGGGATCAGTGTGCTATTATCCAGGATATGTACTAGAATGGAGCCAGTGTCCTGAGATAATAAAGGTCTAGTGACTGGATGGGTATACCTCCCTTATTACAAAGTGGAACTGAAGACCCCGCCCTAATCTGTGTCCCATTGGGGAGATTTCCCTTCACTTCCTGTACCACAGACAACGCAGGAAGTGGTGAAATCTCTCCCAAAGTGGACTCCTTGGTGGTTACCACAGAATGCTCTGCTCCCAAAGTGCCACTATAACAGCGGTAAAGCAGCACTTTACCGCTACAGCCCTATTGTGAAAGGGTTCTTGAGCTGAAGTACTTGATGGGAATATATATAATTACACACACCCCCCCCCCCCCTCACTGTATCCATCCAGCTGCAGCAGCTTTCAGCCTCTTAGCATTTTACAGACTGCTGGTAATGGGGCTGGATGGTGTGCCTGGAAGAAGGGGGGGGGGGGGGGGGATTTGGGACTTTAAATGAGGGATGGTGTGCCTGCACCAAGAGCCAAGATGTTGACAGGAACAGATTGATCTGACCTAATCTACTACTAAAGTCAACTTTTTTTTCTTTTTTTTTCTTTCTAGTTTTTGGATAGAGGGATTAGAACCTCTGTCGGATTTTAGTGCTGTTTGTGTGTGTTTCTCACCCCCCCCCCCCCCACCCAATGTTGGGGAGATTAACCCTCCTTGTCCTATTTACCGTTATCCCTTGAAAGTAAAAGGGAAATCTTGGGTTGTCCCAGGGGAAATCTTCCAATGGGGACACCAGTTCTAGTCACTTGTGGGTCCCCAAGGGATTCCCCCCCCCCCCCCCCCCTAATTTGCAGGGGGGTTTCCCTCACTCCCTGTTTTGGCTATGGGACAGGAAGTGAAGGGAAATCTCCTGAAGTGACACAGATGGCAAAAAAAAAATAATAAGCTGACAGGGGTTATAACCCTCCCTTACTCCAAAATGGGGATTTTTTTTTTTTTTTTTTTTTCTTATGGTTGTAATTTAACCATAAATGTGCTATTCTGGGGTACATATCACTAAATGTTTAATCAGCATTACTATTTAACAAATAGGATGGAACATTTACTGTACTACATTTCTTCAGTTACTTCCTGGTATCTGGCCAATATCAAAATCTCATCCCAGGGGGAGGGGGGTCTTTATCAGCTAAGCACATCTGCCTGAGCTAAGGGTAGATGGATTCCAGGATGTAAATGCTACACGATTCATCTGCCCTTAAAGTGTTACTAAACCCAGGATCCTGCATTCCATTTATCTGGTCTCCCGCAGTACATGGACATTATTTTAGTGAGAAGTGCTCAAAATTTTCCCATCAGCAGTTTATAGCAGTCTTGTGACTTCTATCAGTGTGTGGTTAAAGCTTGCAGAAGGATATAAATTTTTTTTTTTTTTTTTTTCCTATTCTTGCAGGGCCCTGACCCTGGACAGTGCTGATCACATGCACTCTCCCAAGAAAAACTCTCTACCAAGCTGACCTTGTCCTCTATCCTCTGTTCTATAAGGAAATGGGTTGGGTGTTACTAGATCTGCTCTCCCACAGTACATGGAAATGTAATTTTATTTTAGTAAATATAAACTGCTAAATAACTTCCCCCCCCCCCCCCCCAACTAGCAGTCTTGTGACTTCTATCGGTGTCTGGTTACAGCCCCTGCCCCTCTGTCTGGACGGTGCTGATCACATGCACCCTCCCAAGAAGAGAAACTCTTTAGCACTACACGACAAACTGAGCATGTGCAGCTTGTCCCCTGCCCTGTTCTATAAGGAAATGGATTGGGGACAGTGGACGAAGGGGAGGATCAGGAGACAGGATCAAACAGCCTTTTTACACAATATGGAGGATTAACCCCTTGGGTTCCACAGTTTAACAAGCCATGCTTTACTGCATATACAGGCTGATTTTTACCGTTGTGGGTTTACTAGCACTTTAAAATGCCCTCAGCTGGAAATTTCCGGGTGTTTCAAAGTAATTTCTCAAACACAATAAATCGTGGATCCATGGTAGTGAGTTTGCTTTGGATATTAAGTGATTTTTAGATGGTCAGTTTATGGTGCTCAGATGCTTTCCTATTTTATTTATTTTCTTAAGAACCTTAGGCAAACCTTGTATTCATTTTGGATAGAGTAAGCAATCTGTGTCCAATTGCTGAGATTTCCCTTCACTTTCTGTCCCATGGCCAAACAGGAAGTGAGCGGAAATCCCTGTAAATTAAGGGGAACCCTCCCCCCCAATGTCACCAGAAATTTTGTCTCCACTGGAGATTCCCCTTCATTACTTCTCTGGGCACAACCCACAATTGGATTTTTAATTTTACTTTCAATGGTCCTGGTACAAATAGAAGGTGAATCCTAATGGGGCACAGATGGCAATAAAAAGCCTGACAGGTTTACTTCCTCTTATTGTTTCCCTGCAAAGGTAAAGCATAATGGGCCACTATGCATCGCATCGCATCGTAACCCATTATGTGTCACTTACCTGAAACTGAAGCCTGCGATGTCCCCTCTGCTACGGAGCGTCCATCTTCTTTCCGGGTACAGGACGTCACTCCTGCGCACGGGACCTGCCACTAACGGCATATCGTCATTGGCAGCGGCATGCTCAGTGCGCCTGCGCACCGCTGTCTACGGTGCATGATATTTCTTGGACCCTACAGGTAAGCCTTAAC